>JAUPFT010000029.1:24450828-25050828 GCA_036936625.1 Parnassius smintheus behrii | reverse complement strand
ACGCTTCTATTACCTTTACCTTTTTGTATGTATATATTTTGTATGTACGTACGAATGTAAAGCTATTTTTAATTCAGTTTTATCTCCCTTCCGGATGACTGAATAATTTTAAATTTGCAGACTTATGAGATAGCGCTGACAGAACAAAAATTTGTTATACTGACTGACACTATCGATGTTGGTTTATTTATTTCAAAACATTTGCATGCCGTGGCAGCCTATAATTAAGATGACGCTTTAGTTTGATGTTCATGTTACTTTAAATTCCATGCATTAGTGTTCGTCTTGTTGGTTGTCCTTTAATATATAAATAAATATAATATATTATATTATATTTATATATATATATATATATATATATATATATATATATATATATATATATATATATATATATATATATATACATCACGATATTGATTCTACGTCCTTTCATTTCGCATTATTATAGCGTCCACCACTTGTAGGCAATTTTTGAAAACTATGACAGCGTATATTGGTCCATTAAACAAATTTAAAGATAGTGTTCAACTCATTTTTTTGAATATTTAGTATATGTGGATATACAAATATACGTATATTGCCAGACGGTGGGAAACCAATCGGGACTCCCTTCCATATTACCAATTATTCAGAATCCCCGTAATATACATAGTTTTTAATTCATTCTCCTGCTTATCGCAATTCCTTTGTATAGTGCGACGTTGCCACTCTTATTAGTTATTCTGTTTTGTAATATTTTATTTATAGGTGATATTTTGTTTAATGTAGAACTATAAAATTTATTGAATAATAATAATTAATTTTAACACATTATAATGTGAATTATTATGATGTTAGTAATAAGAATAAGATTATTTTATGTTAATATAATTATCAGAAATTTTCATTTTAATAATAAAATAAAAAATATTTTGTATTTAATTATTACTTTTCACACCGGCAGGAAGAATATTGCAGTATTTTTGTTAAATTGTTAAGACCTATTGTAACCCATATATTGCCAACGAATAAATGAACTTGAATTTAAATTTGAATTTCTCTACACTCACCATACAAAACACAGCAGCGATTTTACTCTGGCATTCTGTGAGAACGTAGTGCTTCCCCGGTCGAGTCGAATCATCTTTACGTCAAATTAAAAATATATTTGATTCGTTTAGCACGAATAATATAGTTTTTATCATTCTGGTTCAGATTAGATTTAATTTTAGTCACTTAAGTTTCGTATATTGTGCAAAATAATGAAATAAATGTACAGAATGTGCAATGTGAAATTGAGAAAATATAATTTTTGTCTACGGTAAAAAAAATAGACTATGTATCATGATTAATTTACCAACTAGTTATTCGTTGAGTCAATACAAAAAATATCAAAAATTGCCGAGCCGTGATAAATTATAGATTGAATATATTATTATTTACTTTAATTGTAAATACGTACTGATGTAAAATGAAACAAATATTGAGATCAAATAAAACGTTTATTGAACAAGCATCTTCTTTCAAACATTTGTTCAATGAAGTAGATACTTAGAATAAAGATTTATAATAAGGAACATAATTAACACAATTTGGCACTTGAAATAACATAGGTAGTAATTTAGAGCAAAACTTTTGACGCACACAGTGCCCCAAAAACCGCTACAAACGGCAACATTAATTAAAAAAGAAATAAGAAAGGTGTTCTAAGCGTTTTATCATTTCTAGAATTGTGTAATGTGAAAAAACTGTTCTAGAAAAGTGACTATTTTACACCGCATGGCATCCCTACACTGAAATATAAAAACAATAGCGAAAAATGTCATTAAAGCAATGGTCATTAAAGTGTGTTTTATACACAAGGAATTAAAATATAAATATATTCATGGTTATATGGACGTCAAATATCGTGCGGTATGAAACTTTACCGATAATCTGACGTCCACATATAAAAATATAACAAAATTCAAAAGTATGGACGTTAAATATCATTCTGTACGAATGTTTTAGGATATTCGAACATCCGTATTATTATATGTAGCTAAATCTAAGGACACGTAAAGAAATTTGAAAGTAAAAATAGCACTGAGTACAGTATAAACCGACAAAAAATACCAAAATATACCTTGAGCACTAAATAAATAAGTAATCAACATAAATAAATAGTAAAACGCAATAATCAACAACATTGGACATCAGATATCAAAGAAATGGATGTCAAATAAAACTTTGTGAGAATATTTTAGGATATTCTTACGGCCGTATATGGGTAAATACTCAACTATACATTAATCAACTTAAACAAGTTTAACTAAGGAAACTTAAATGCAAGCAAACAAGCGTGGAAAGTTCTTAATGTGCGTAGGTCACAGTACGGACGCCAAATAAAGCACGATATGCATGTTTTTTAGTAATATAGCGTCCAATATGAATAAAAATTATAATTGTATTTCAACTAAATGCAAAACCAAACATATCATAATTTAACAAAAATAGCCTTTCACAAAATAAAATCAAGTTAAGTAGATAGTAATTTCTTACAGATTAGGTACAATAGTTGCACTCATCCTTAAGATAGTGATCATAAACAGTAAACTCGCAGTGAGAGCACCAAAACTCAACACGATCAAGTAAATAAATTATATTTTCGGAGTTATTCATGTCAGCAAAATAATGCACGGTCTGTTGTAGGAATTAACAAATCTTTGGCAACTAATCCAGTAAAACCTTTTATTAAAATGAATTTCTTCCCAAGGCCATATTAGGTTATTAGTCAGAATATAACAAAACAAACTTCTATTTAAAAACCTGTCAATATCTACAATTAACTCCATCTTTTTGTACTCAATCAGAAGGTAATTTATACTCAAACAGAATTATGGGTTGCTTACGACATAAAAGTTCTTATAGGCAGTTTAGTACTGTACAGTACATAAATGTAAAATGTAAAAATATAGTGCAGCATGACGTAAACCGATAATATAAGTTACTGAGATCCCTTCATCAGCTATGAAAAAAGCTTATGACCTTAAGACCGCACCCAAATCGGTTCACCTCTTTAGGAGCTACGATGTCACAGACAGGCAGCCACACAGACAAACATTCACGTAAAACTTATAACAATCCTCTTTTTACGTCTATTATTCATGGATCCAATCAATCATTAAATTCGATAAGGTTGGACTAAGAGAGCGAGATGGAATTTTGACAACCAGCAATGTTTTAAAAACAAAATACGAAACTAAACAAAAATACCACAGTAATTCGTAGGAGAATTCCCGAATATGGCTATTTGTTGTTTGTATAGGTATTTTGGACGAAGACTTTTATTTTTAACCAGTCTTTGTTGTGCAGAATTTCAGTATGTTGACTACGAAGTTCCTCGCACTCATGGCGTTTTGGCGGTTGTTTATTTTTAATATGTTTGCTAAAAAACTTTTTAACTATACTTTTCTGTTCTGTGGTCCAAGGAACAAGGTTTCGTTTTTTCTTTGTTTTAATATGTGTAGCATTGGTAGCATCGCTAAGTAGAGTTGACTGCGGAGTAAGGACAGGGTTATCGTCTGTGAACTCCGTTTCTTTTGATTTTTCAGTTGGTAATGCAGCATCGTAATCTATTAATTCATCACTGTCGTAATTATCGTGGCCCTGTACGTTTTCTAGTAAATCTTGTTCTAAATCTAAGTTTATGTCATCCAAACATTTGCCTCTATAAGAGTCTGCTTTGCCACTCTCCATGAGCAGCAGTAGTTTTGATAGTTTCGCCGTCTGATACACGTCATCGGGTAATCTATAGTTTTGTCTGTGGACAGCCTGTGTGTGCCCCATAAAGTTAGCTAGTTGTTCAATGTCTGATTCTTTAAGGTTAAACATCTGAGTCAACGTAGCCAAATGTTTGCGTAGCTTAGTCGTAGTAATAGCTGCAGGATTTCGAGCTCCACTTGCAGTGGCATACTTTTTCAAGACCTTATAACCACATAATGTACTTTCAGATCCGGGTTTTGCAAACAAAAAGTCGTTTTTTCACATATGTAATTACGTCTCACAGAGATAAGCAAATTGATGTCACTTTGGACTTCGTCAGTCAACAGAACGGGCACACCTCGACCTCTTTTACCCCGTATAACAATACGCTTAAAACTATTTACCAACACTTTTTCCGCACTTGAAATAGCTCGGTCAAATTCCTCATATGCGCTTTTGTCATTGCTGCTCTCTTGGTAGATGCTGAGTGGGAGACGTTGCAGTTCACCAGGCCGACGTCTGTTGAGAAGAAGAACGCGGCAGTAAACTGTCTCTGTTAGAGTGTTGTACGCTTCAATATTGCTAGTTTCGGATTCTATTAACTTAGATGCTGCAGACTTAGATTTTTCGCAAAGATAATTTTTAAGGAGTTTTAAGTCTTTCGCAAGAGGAACAATTGTAATTTTATTCCATTTTTTTAAGTTTAAGTCATTGCAGGCCTGGCTTGAAACATCAAACTTCCAATTAGTCTTGATGAGATGAATTAGCGTCTTTAGATCAGCCTCTACTGCAGCAGTTTCCACACTGCTGCCTGATTTTAATGTAGTCATTATGGCTATGTTGCAACACTGTTTTAGGCTAGTGCTGATGTTCATGGCATATGTTGGAGCACCATAGCGATCTGTTTTACAATTGTAACTTGATACTTTTTTAGTTGCAGTAACAATTAGATCATAGTTTTGAGGTTTCAAACAATCCATCAAATTTTTAAGTGACGGTTTCAGCGTCTTCAATTCTAGTAACAATTTAGCCAATTCTCTCATTTTTCGCGATGTAACGTTTACGAAGTGTTTTTCTCGATGAATCCTTAAATATTGGGCTCCAAACGCACAGATTAACGTGTCTCTTTTAGCTTCTAGTGATATTTTGTCAGGTCTCATTTTTGGAAATACCTCATCTTTAAGTTTTTTGTCAATATTTAGGTTGCGTAACATAAAATTTTGAGACTGAACTTGAGTGTTGGCGGTATCGGATAACGGTTGACATGTCTTCTTATGTCTTCTTATGTTTCCACAATTGTTTCCTAGAGTAGAAGCCTAAACATTTTTCACATGGTAAGTAATCGATGTGTGGATAAACATTACTCTTTTTCATAGGTTTAACACATTTTATAACATTCCGAATATAGTTTCCTCTTTTGCGTAAGTTGGTTATTAGGTTTTTGCGTACGCAACTTTTCGTAGGATGAGAGATAATATTTTGTACTTCGGGTTCCGTACAATGATTCCGCAATAGATGTCTCGCAAAATTTAGCACATCGACCTCACAAAAAAAAACAATAATCCCTGGCTCTGGTTCTTTTCAACTCTTTCATCTTTTGGCAACTTGTCAAATCCTAAAAGAGAACATTTCAATGAATTACAGAATAAATTTGCTTTATGAATTATCAACATTTTCACATCTGGTAACGTTCTGTAATTCTTGCCGCACGATAACATACGGTACAGTAACGTGCATTAATTACAGGACGTTACCGGAATGTCTCAAGAAGCACTTAGGCTCTCGTGATTGTATTTTGTTATAATAAGTGTCTAGAGGGATAGGCATTCTAAAATTAAAGGTGAGGCATCCTTTTTAGTCACAAATTAAATAGTTATCTCCCTAAGAATCCTCAAAATTAATATTTATGCCCAACATTTTTTTAACAACATGAACATTGTACAGTTTTAATTGATTTAAATAAAAAAATCAGAAAGTTATCTTCAAGATTTGATGTGAAACAAAAAAAGAAATATTTCTGTCGCGTAGCGAAACTAAAGCTTCATATTCCTGATTTATGTTCATATTGTGAAATAAATATATTCATGAGCATACAATGTTGATTATTGCAGCTTCATGGTTTCAGAATTTAAGTAATAAAAAAAAGATCTCACCTGGGGTTCCTCTAAGCTACGACGTCTAAGACACAATTGCTGATTTTGATGTGTCTTATTCAATACTTCTTCCGTTTCTTCAGTATAACTTGTGATACTGGAGGATTTCTCGAATGCAGAAATGTACGTTGGATCTTTGTCAGAGTTGTCAAACTCAGAGCTATTGTCATTAGAAAAATTAGGAATGCCATCATTGAAAGCGCCACCTGACGTAGTAGGTACTGAGTCTTGTATCTGAGTGGTATGGTCTTGTGATAATGATTGGCTTGTTATTGTGTGATTTTTTGTGAGATTACATTCATTAGGATTACTTAGTGTTACATGCATTTGGTACGGAGATTGTTCCAATACGTTTGATAAGGACTGGTTAGTTATAGTAAGACACGATTGACCACTTTCACTATGCATTGGGTTCTGAGGTTGTTCCAACACATTTAAATAATCAGAATTTTGGATAACTGAATTATTACTGTTATCAGCCAGAATGTTTGCGTTCGCTTCGATAATAACGTTGCTGTCAGCATCTAGCAGAGGAGGACTAGAAGTTGCAACTGAATCTGACAACAAAGTATTCCGCGGTGTCTCGATGTCAGTCATTGGTCTTTGATCTGGCAAGCATGTTTCGTTACAGTTCGAATCCGAGTCATCAGCATCATTCGTTATATCATCCATCAAGTCGTTATTTAAATTTGAACTATTTGCAGTATCGTCGTCCGTAGACGGTAGATATGTTTCATCCCTATGTTTCTCATTATCAATTATATCAAATGAATCATCAATGCTAGTATTTGGCGGTGCGTATGATGGGAGATTACGTCTGGATCTCTGTAAAATAAAATGAATTAGACAATGAGACATCACACACATCGATCTGATGCCAAGATAATGTAGTGTATGTAGGTATATACACGATAGCCTATAATATCCTTGATCTTGGGTCAAAAATATCAAAGCCGGAGTCTTTCATGGATATCTCGTTGTAAAGTCGACACATTCTTATTATCGGGTTGTAAAAAGAAGTATTATTCTTGTAAGTCTGCAGGTAAAATGTCTTGCTAGGAATTCGGGGATTGCGCTTTGTAATTAAGTTTAATTTACTTAAGAGGTAACCGGAATCGATCTCATTGTGGAGAATTTTATGTAAATATATAAGGTCATATTCCTTACGGCGAATAAGTAAAGAGGTCATTTTAAATTTGTCGAGTCTCTCACTATAACCGACAAGACTGCGACCAAGACCACATTTGTAGCTAAGTATTCTAAGGGTTCTTTTTTGGACGCTTTCTATACTATCCGAATGCACCGTGTAGCAGGGAGACCATTATAACATTAAGTAGCTTAAGCACTTGTGTTACGGAAATCAGAATCAACGAAGCTATTACAAATAAATACATAATAAATATATTACACCCAGATACAGAACAAACACAATGTTCATCACTAAGTGTTTGTCCTGGGCGGGGATCGAACCCACGACCCCTGGCTCAGAAGGTAAGAGACTACCCTTGGTCCAACGGGCCAGTAAGTATAACATTTATGTACCTTTTAGAAAAGCGTATGATCATAAATAAAAATAGGCTACTTACTTATGACATTCTTCTTAGATTCACGTAATAAGAAGCATCCCTTTGTTTTCGAGATTCAGTTGGAGTTGTAGCATCTGAAATAATCTATTAGATTAGGTATATAGTTTGTTGCCAAAAGAATAAATAAATATGCTATCGGTAATCTGTATAAACCAAGATTATATACCCAGGCAATGTACAACATACCTAAAAGGTAAACTGAAATATTATTCATTTTGTACTTTGCCTAGGTAGATCGGTACTGGCTTCATTTGACAGATGGATGTGACACAAATCGCCTCACCTCAGGCACATATTCCTTATATCGGTTTTTTGCACATGTACATTTTATGTGTATTTACTTTGCAAAATTCATAAATCAAAATGCAAAGCGTGTAACGTTGCGTTATGTTTCAACCTAGAGCAAGATTGCTGCTACTTTTTTTTACTTTAGAAGTATAGTTGTAGCACGAATGGGTCGGCTCGACCGGGGAAGGACCACGCCCTCACGGAATACCAGCTTAAATAGTAGCTTAATGCTGCTGTATTTCGTATGGTGAGTGTAGAGAACCGGAGACCCTTTTTACTGAAAACGAGGCATTCCATCTTAGTCCTCACGGGTGACAACGCATCTGCATTTTGATTCGTAATGGAGGATAGATGTGGATGTCTATGGGCCACAGCAACCACTTACCATCAGGTGGACTGTGTGCTCGTTTGCAACCCTATCCTATAAAAAAAACACTAACAGTACCATTCGTAAATGAATAGTACTGTAGATACAGTAAATCCAACAAAAGTACTAGGAGCCTTTTAAAGAAATGAGGAGCCATGTTATATATTTATTCAACTAACTATAATTTATTCAGCTAATTATTTCAGACTATCATCGTTGAAATAGTTAAGTTGGTTAAGTTACAGCCTATTTACGTCCCACAGCCGGGCCTTCCCTCACTTATGAGAGGGTTTTAGGGCAAAGAAGTGCCGGCTGAGCTACCCCTATGCGTGTTGGCGAACTTCATGGCGAAAAAAATATGTCCTCGAAATATTTTTTTCTTATTTCTCAGACAGTCCGACTTCCTCACGATGTTTTCTTTCACCGCTCAGCACGTGGTAGATCAGCACTTAAAATTGCAATTAACAATTTCATTGATGCCAGCGGGGATGCACCCGGTTTGCGAGCGTACTGTGAAATTACGAACGAAACGACGAGAGCCGTGGTGGCTCTTCTGAGCCACCACGGCTCTCGTCGTTGAAACGAATACACCTTTTTATTTTGTATGTTTTTTTTTCTCTATAGGATAGGGTGACAAACGAGCACACAGATTGTGAGTAGTTGCTGCGGCCCATAGATATCTTCATCTCACTCATCTCACCCTCGATTACAAATCAAAATACAGATGCGTTGTCACCCGTGAGGACTAAAACGGAATGCCTCATTTCCAGTAAAAACCGTCTCCGGTTCTCTACACTCACCATACGAAACACAGCCAGCATTAAGCTAATATTTCACGCTGGTATTCTGTGAGAGCGTGGTCCTTCCCCGGTCGAGCCGAAGTATTCGTGCTGCAACTATACTACTAATATAACTGCAGCATGGCTCTACCACGTATAAAAATGTTTTAATGAACTAGGAAAAAATCGGACTTTAATTGTGGCATATTTTTGGAGCTTAAGAAGTGGGTTCTTTAAAATATATATCCATAATATAATTTTTATTTCAGGAAGAGATATTTTTATTTTAAATTTTATTATTTCGTAGATATTATTTGTGTTGAAGGAAATATGTTGATTATTTTGGTAATTGGAAATGTAAAATAACCGCCGCGCACCTTGCGCCGCCTTTGAACGGCTTTGTCACTCGACACTATTATGGTCGAGTATTGTTTACAAAAACCGTTATTTTAGACTGTACATCAGCACCTTTAATGGTTTTATGGCTTTTAAGGGAATGAATGAACCTTTATTTTTCTACAAGCGCTGTTGAAAATTGTTTGTTCAAATATGTAAAGTAATAAATTTTTTAAAAATATGGCATTTACGGCTAAAATTTTGATTACTTACACAGTACATTAAGAGTACTTATGAAATACTTTGTGAGATTTGTAAAACTTAGCAAGATCTATTTAAAGATGACTGAATCATGTAAGGAAAAAGAGAGTTTCAACTAGTCCTGGAAAAAAAACCACATGCTTCTTCATGGAATTTAAGTATATATTTTTAAAGAAATAAAAAAATACTATTTTTATTGACTAACGCATGCCGCTCTGGTCCGAACTACATTCTAAATCGGTGTAAGTTGGTTGTGGGTTCTTGTAAGCTTATTATTAATGCGTTTTATGATGAAAAATTGTATTGTAGCCTATGATTTTGCACACAAAATATTGTAAACAATAGATTTAAGTTTAAAATTAAACAAAATTGAACTATTAAAAAACTTTGTTTCATCGAGAAATATGACAATTTTGACTTTACTCAGTATTTACTTACACTAATTACTTTAGGACTTTATTAAATTTATGTACTCTTTTATAGGAAATTTCATAGAGAATTCAGAAATGTATATATATAATTGTATATGATATACCAAATTCAAGAAATTTGCGTTTAAACGGATTGCGCCCAATGCGCCGTTAATTTTATTAAACAGCTCCGCAGTCAATGGAGTATGACGGTTAGAGTCAACGCAGTTGAAAGACTAAGTTACTTAAGTCACCAGACACCAGACACAATGTGGGTTTAATAGGTAATTAGGAGTAGTACATTGTACATGTTGTATTATATATGTATAAGTGCAATTGTATTATGTTTTTTTTTAACATAACACTGGCTAATATAGACCAAAATAATTTAATAAATTGACAATCCAATATACGGATGTCGGAAGCAAATAAGACGCCACATTATATACAAAAATGGATATAGTGGACGTACAATAAGTTACGGGATATCAATAACGTACGTCGTAAATATATTTTAGACGAACGGACGTACCTACTTTTGAATAATATACTTATAGATAATTATTTTCTTATAGGAGTATACTTTTTTTATTAAAAATACAGTAAGCAGCATATTCGGCTTGAATTCACTTCTAAATTACATAAAATTCTAGACTTCGATATTTTGAACTTTGAGTTTCAGTATCTATCTGTAGGCTTAAATCAACCTATTTAGAATATTTATTCAAGGTTTCAAATAACCGTCATCTTTCTAGCACAGTTATAAGTCCCCTCAGATTATTTTTACAAATTTTTAAAAATGATCTAGACGCCACGTTTTTTAAAAATTAACTAATGAACAAAATTTGAAAGAAGCCTGACTTTCAAAATAAAAGATATAGATATAGCATTTCACTCCTCCTTGCCCTTGTTTTCCGCAAAAGTATCTTAAAAGTATTTTGTTCTTGACTTGACTTGTGAATTTCGACAAGAGAAAAAGTTTATTAATCATTAAAGTATATAAAAAGAAAACTATTTCTATTAAACGTGGTGGAACATTAAGGTCCGATCCTCATTATAATGCCGCTCACAGTTCATTAACGATCAGATTTCAGTCTGTTAAAATATTATCAAGTAAAAAATATGTGTGTGCATTCATACTATCCGTAACAGTCAAGTTTCGGTCAAATCCCATTCCATTATAATAAGTCAGACCGAGAGCGGACCGAGAACGAACTGTGAAAACGGCAAATGAGGATCGACCCTAAAAGCAATTTATTTTTTATTTCAGAGTGTAAGGTGTAAGTAAGTACCTACTATAAATACCTAACTAACATCTTTATTGTATAAGCAGTAAGCATGGGCGTTTTCAGTTCTTATCTGCAATGGTTACGTAACCGATATCTAGTTTTCATATCGTTATTGAAAACCGTTTTCAGATATCGATATCAATAGTAATGGTTTGCTACTGAATGTGCAAACGACAATCGTACCATAACCGCAAACTGTACTACGAGTGCAACATGTAATGTTTAATGAATTACATAGATTATTCTAGATTAGAAGTCAGAGGTTCTAATCTTATTGTTATCTTAGATGTAATATTTAAAATGTATGTTAATATATAATTTTTGTATATTCAATGTTATGCTGTAATAAATTATACCGTCACTGTTACAGCTTATTAAAGTACAATGCTGAACACATAGGCCTTCTCATAGATTGTATCATAGGTGGGATATTTGCCATAGTTGCCACGCTTGGCAAGCGGGTTGGCAACCACAGTTTTTTTGAAGTGAAACTTTTTACGGGAGGGCTTTGAGTGAAATGCTGATCCGCTATATTTTTGTATGACGAAAAGTGGTGGGTGTAAACACTACGTACGTACTGGGCATTCGGTCGATCATTCAAGTCGCAAACGCAAGGCATTACATACCATAAAGTATATAGTAGTACAATTACAAGCTGACAACGGTCTTTTGTATCAAATACTAATCTTATATTAATTTTATTTAAGACAGTTACCAAGTTACACGTATTTATTTTAGTAAGATTGAGCTGAGCGCACTTCAGTAATAGCGCCAGTATGTTGTATAGGTAAAGATATTTTGTCGAACAAACACTGATTGACTCTCAAGGTGGTATGTAGTATAGATGCTAGATGACATAAACCTAAAAAATTGCTGCCCATCTCCTGATTTGTTTCCGTGTAGTGAATAAAATTACGTTCATTCTATCCTTTTTTTTTCTATAATTTTGTTACCCATTTTTTTCAAATTGAGACGTAGGATCAGAGTCTGATTTCAAAGTCTATAATTAAAGTGTATTCTTTTTTTAATTTGATAACTCTCACAGCTACACAAACTTAAAAATTAGGCAATTTTAACCATTTGAAATTCGACCCTTTTGCTTTAGGTAATTATATCCAGATGTGCATTGCGTACCTACCGTGTGAAACTAAAATTACCAAAACAGAAATCCTCTCTTTCTATAGGAATTTATGATACCGTCGCAAGAACAAGAAACAATGAATATCAATGCAGGACATCGCATCGGTTTAGCTCGTAGGCCGTTTTGGTTTCGTTTTCGTACGTTGGTTAGGTATGTGGTTTTGGTTGGATATGTGATAACGGTTTTGCACTTAGGTTTATCGATATGATATGATATTTGATAACATAACGTTATTAGTTACGTTTTGATAAATCGGTCTCATGCCTAATAAGCAGTCCTGGTAATACACGCTGAAGACGCGGCCGACAGCGGCCCGCGGCTATAACGCAAAATTTACTTTACGCTTGTAAGGTTAGGTACATTTTTGTTCGCAGCGTCTAGCGTGTCGAAGGAGTAGGCAACTATAGCAGTACGTTAAGAAAATTTTGGATGGAGTGATTTATCTATCTGTAATGCTGCGGCTACGGAGAAATGCCGTTAATTATCGCGTTGATGGACGTTGAATGTAGGTGTGGCCACGAATTAACGCGATAATTTGACAACGGCATTATATGTGTGCCACGGAGTTGCACGTATGGCTGCGATGGAGTGGAGTAATGAAAAAGGTTTTAGAGATTGAATTAAAAAAATACTTCAAAAGTACTTTAACTTACGGTATGAAACTAAGAAAAATAAGCAGGAGAAATAACAACAAGAAAAACAATTTTTGCAGGTCAAAATTCATAGTGTACAGTGGTACGAAACCCTGGGTACGTGTATCTAATTCGCACTTGACCAGTATTTATAATTGGCTTATTAGTTATTATTTCATTAAAATATATTTACGTTTGTTATTTTACTTAGCTTAAACTTTTATACGTGGTAGAGCCATGCTGCAGTTATAGTAGATGTATAGTTGTAGCACGAATGGGTCGGCTCGACCGGGGAAGGACCACGCTCTCACAGAATACCAGCGTGAAATAATAATATAATAATAATTTATTTGACTCAATTGACAGGTTACACTTATTGTATTATATCTATTTTAAATTAAAAAATTACATTTCAAAGAAGTGGAAGGTGACAAACAAGCACACAGTCCACCTGATGGTATGTGGATGCTGTAGCCCATAGACACCTACATCTATCCTCGATTACGAATCAAAATGGTAAAGTAACTATTTAGTAATCTGTGGTGTAGGTTCGGACTAAAGTAGGTAGGTACCTAATATTATAAATCAAAAACAAAATCAAATCGAAAACTGTAAACTTACCTTTGATTCCTTGTATCATTTTCAATATCCTTGCACTTCGACTACTTTTACTAGTCATTTTGCTTAGCGAGGCGGACGTCACTTCTCAAATAAAATAAATGCGGCGAGCTTACACACAACGCGCGTATACTAACAACGACAAAACAAAACGAAGTAATGTGATTTTGTTTGTTTAAAACTTATTTGAACGGAACGGCAACGTCGCATCCCCTAATTTTGTGCGGGAGTCAAATACGGCCATGAATGAAAGTATTCACAAATAGACAGCAGCGCTATTATTTTTGCTACGAAAACTAGCGGAACTACGAAAATATTCAGTACAGCGAGATTGGAAGAAAAATGACGTCCAATTTTATTTTTAGATTTTGACATTTCTATGATCAGCATGACAATCTGCGAACAATGCGCTAAGTCTCCTATTTGACGTCCGTATATCGGACGTCGTAAGCAGGTTGACGCCTCATTATATGCAAAATTCGCCATAGTGGACGTACAATAAGTTACGGGATGTATATATATATATATATATATATATATATATATATATATATATATATATATATATATATATATATATATATATATATATATAAATATTTGATATTGATTGAAATTATTCATAGTTTTGTTTTTTCTACTTCACGGGTTATTCTAGCTTTTTGATCAGAGTAGGGATTGAATAGTGTTTACATTACGACGTCCAGTTGTCGTTAAGTATTAAAGAAACTAGGCTAGCGCTCGTCCTTGGCACCGACGTTTTTACGGGGCGAGTTTTATTTGAATAATTCGTTTATGAGTACATAAACCGAATTCATAATGCTTTGCGTAGTTTTAATAACACGTCATGAAATTACAACAGAAACAAGCTTTTAAATACATTTAATACATTACATTAAAAATTCACTACAATACATTAAAAAGCATTTAAATGAAACTAGTATTTAGTAAAAAAGCTTAATTTACTATATGTGTCAATTTAATTACTTGGTCATATTTATTTTAGTTTCATATTAAAGTCATAGCCAAAGTCAAAATATTTTAATTAAAATAAGCCTTATTAAGTAGTTTTGAGTGCCAAAAAAGCAACGCTGTCGCTTTAATAAGCCTCTTCAAGATATCTTGTGAAAAGAAGCGGAAAGACTATTTTTCTCCCAACTGTAACAATTTACAACAATATAAAATATTAATTATACATAATTAAAAAAGGTCTAAGTAAGCTCTTTATGTTTACGCATTCTCGTTTTCCAAATAATAATTTAATTTATGATATCTTCTATTCATAAAACGGGTTTTTCATACGCCCTGATTCAATAATATTAGTGGTAATCTTGTTATTAGTACATATACCCGAAAAAGTGCTACCTGTAATATGAAACTGTGGGATTTGGTACTACAAGTTGAGATTAATTACAAGTGTTAAGGTTAAGGACACCGTTTATTTGGCAAAGGTATTAAAACAGTTACTCTTAATCCGTCGCTGAACACAGGCCTGTTCCTCGTATATTGCCACTTGAGGGTTACATTTGCCATAGTTATCACACTATGTTAGCGGGTTGGCAATCGCTAGAGCCGTCAAGTAATACGCTGACGCTAATCTCCTGGTTTGTTTTCCTCTGTCGCCTCTAACGACATCCAATAACGATACGGGCTAGTGAACATTCTTACACTGCCACTTCACATCACGCAAGAGACGTTTAGTAATACGCTGACGCTAATCTCCTGGTTTGTTTTCCTCTGTCGTCTTTAACGACATCCAATAACGATACGGGCTAGTGAACATTCTTACACCGCCACTTCACATCACGCAAGAGACGTTTAGTAATACGCTGACGCTAATCTCCTGGTTTGTTTTCCTCTGTCGCCTCTAACGACATCCAATAACGATACGGGCTAGTGAACATTCTTACACCGCCACTTCACATCACGCAAGAGACGTTTAGTAATACGCTGACGCTAATCTCCTGGTTTGTTGTCCTCTGTCGCCTCTAACGACATCCAATAACGATACGGGCTAGTGAACATTCTTACACCGCCACTTCACATCACGCAAGAGACGTTTAGTAATACGCTGACGCTAATCTCCTGGTTTGTTTTCCTCTGTCGCCTCTAACGACATCCAATAACGATTCGGGCTAGTGAACATTCTTACACCGCCACTTCACATCACGCAAGAGACGTTTAGTAATACGCTGACGCTAATCTCCTGGTTTGTTTTCCTCTGTCGCCTCTAACGACATCCAATAACGATACGGGCTAGTGAACATTCTTACACCGCCACTTCACATCACGCAAGAGACGTTTAGTAATGCACTGACGCTAATCTCCTGGTTTGTTTTCCTCTGTCGCCTCTAACGACATCCAATAACGATTCGGGCTAGTGAACATTCTTACACCGCCACTTCACATCACGCAAGAGACGTTTAGTAATACGCTGACGCTAATCTCCTGGTTTGTTGTCCTCTGTCGCCTCTAACGACATCCAATAACGATACGGGCTAGTGAACATTCTTACACCGCCACTTCACATCACGAAACGCCCTGCATATATTATTATTCATAGAAAGTAAATATAGAACTTTTCATACGTCTACTGGACCGTGCGTACAGAGCCGTGGTAGCTCAGATGGTTAACGTTCGCTGTAAATAAAGTAACTCGTGTTCGATCCCCGCCGGCACCAATGAAATTGTTAATTGCAATTTTAAGTGCTGATTTACCACGTGCTCGGCGGTGAAGGAAAACATCGGGAGAAAACCTGCATGACTGAAGAATAAGAAAAAAACTATTTCGAAGACATGTGAAGGTCGCCAACACGGATTGGTGCAGCGCGGCGCACACTTCCTTACCCTAAAACCCTCTCAGAAATGAGGGGAGGCCTGTGCTCAGCAATGGGACGTACATAGGCTGAAACTTTACTTATTTTACGTCTACTGATTGATTCTATACTCTGTGGCAACCCAAGTGACAAGTTGTAAAATAATAGCTCCCAACAATTTAGCAAAATTAAATATTGTAATTTGATGATATCCACCTCATTTTTTAGTAACAGTTGTTAAATAATACTTAATTGTGTTGTAAAATAAGTAAAAGTCATAAGTATTTTAATTAAATAGTGTTTTGTGTTTCAACTAAAAGAGACAGCTGTAACGAACATCGTTTGAACTTTCTGTAAGTTATTGTAATTTTCTTGTTATCCCTTTAATATTTTAAGATTTACCTTTTAAATAAGTGCAGTTTTGGATTTCAATTTGAATTATTTACCTGATAATTTAATTTGAGATCTGTAAGTAGACCCATAGATCTAGATATTAGCTTACTCTGTTTCTTCGGTTTTCTTTCTTTGTTTTCTTTTGCTATTTACACATAATAGTAAAATGAATACACGCAACGCCAAAACGCGCCAAATGGAGAACCAACTTCAAATGGCGCTTCTAGAACTTAAGGCGTCAAAAGAGCAGTGTGAGCTGTTGCTTAAAGAAAGGGATGACAACGAAAAGGAAATAATAAATATAGTTGCCAAAAATAGTCAACTAAAAAGTGATATGGTTAAGTTGCATAAAGACTACACAAATGTTTTAAAAGAAAGGGATCAGCTTCAGGAAACAGTCGATGAGTTTGACCGATGCAGCAAAGAATATGAGGAATCCCTCAGATTAATTGCTGCATTGCAGTTGCAGTTAAGTGAGACTAATGAGCAGATTTTGCAATTAAAACAATACTTAGATGAATTGAAAGTGTCCCAAACTCAAAGTCTGTTCAATGAGCTCATAGAATGTAAATCTTCAAAAACATTGCATCCCTCCACAACAATCGATTTGACTGGTGATGATTTTGTCACATCTAGAACAGCAGAAAGGATTACATGCAGTAGAAGAAAATTAAAGAAATACATAAAAATTAATAAATATGTTAGGAAAGTACAAAAGTTAATTAAAACAAAAATTAATACAAAAAATTATATAAATATATGTAAGGAAAAGCATGTATTAATGAATAAACTTAAATTATATGCAATTGAGGTGGAAAATATGAAAAACTGTTATGAGACTGAAATAGAGTGTCTCAATTCAGAAGTTTTGTCGCTTAAAAACTCCTTACAAATTATCTCAAATAAATATGCATCGGCTCAGGTTGAGATAAAAGAACACATATTGGCCATGAATGATCTGGTAAAGTCATGTAAATACAATGAGGAGCGCTTTGACTCCTTAATAAAACATCAGAGTGAGAATCAACGCTCCATACCATGTTCATCGGGGACAATATGTGTAAATAGCAATGACTCCTTATTTTCACCAACACTCTATGACGGTGCCATAACACAGAATAAAAACTTAAAAGTAGTTTAAATATTAAAAACATAAAGTTATTATGTATTGTGATGACATAGGTAAAAAGGGGCATGCCCAGTCTTCATAGACACTTCGGCCATGAGTGCCCACATATAAAAGCATATAGATATGATAATATGCAATTAAAACAATGAAATGGTAAAGGAATTGCTTTAAAAAAAGTCGGGGTTTTGAAAATATTTGAAGTTTTTATTTTCACAAATGCAGTTTTTTTAACAACTATTTTTATCGATTTTATCGCGTTTTATTTCTTTGATTTTTAATTCCAGACATTTCGGGTGCTTTCCAGCACCCATGGTTACGGCAGACTGAGGTGACCGACGTCCCAATGTCAGTGTTAACCCGGAGTACCTTCAGATTTTTAATTTTTATTTATTGTCCGATCTACAGAATGAACTTACTGTGTCTAGAAGTCTTGCAGTGGTATGCTTGGGTTTTTAATTTCATTAATTACCAGGGTCCTAAGCAGGTGGTAGTAGCAAGCATCCTTCCTAAAAAAGAATTTATATATTAGATATTATATAGAATTTATATAATAAAATACACTTTACGACTAATAGTGATGACTTGCAATTCTAGCCCTAAGTAAAGATCAGCTAGGGCTTAACTTTATTCCTTCCATAATGCTGCTCCTCTGGTTATTACAGAGTTCTATCCGGTAGCAACCATTAAATCTTATATGCTCACCATAATAGTAGCGAGCTTGCTTTAATTGGTATGTGACACAAGCAATTAATATTAAGTCGCTGTAAGTTAAAACAGGAAATTCCCTAACATTTTAAAGTCTACATTTATATTTCTAAAGTCTGCCTGCCCTAGCTCTATTTAGATTGTTTTCCCTAGCATACTCAGAAAAAACATTATTTGTCTCCATATTTTGATGAACTATTTCAAGTATTTGAGCCGCATCATCCCTGTCCCTTATTTTTGTGTGGAATTTATTAACTATAGCAGAAGCCACAGCAGTCTATCATCAAATGTGTAGAAGCCCTGTTAAAGTAATTTTGATGAAATATTTTAAATTCAGTTTTAAAAATGCCATTCACCACCTCTACTACCCATATCGACACATAGTCACGGCTCTGGATTTATTAGCATATCTTGTCATTAACTGAAATTCACCATCTGCTGGAGACATTTCTGCGACCCTTAGACATCCACATCTATCCTCGATTACAAATCAAAATGCAGATGCGTTGTCACCCGTGAGGACTAAATCATTTTCTCGTTTCCAGTAAAAAGGGTTTCCGGTTCTCTACACTCACCATACAAAACACAGCAGCATTAAGCTACTATTTCACGCTGGTATTCTGTGAGAGGGTGCTCCTTCCCCGGTCGAGCCGACCCATTCATGCTACAACTATACTTCTAATATAACTGCAGCATGGCTCTACCAAGTATAACACACATACATAGTACTTGTCACTATGTATGTTTGTTATCGCAAAATGTAGTTAATCACAAAAGAGACATACTTGCAATGCTGATGGAACTGTTACAACATGGTAAAAAACATTGTGCTTTTATATAATTAGTTAGCAGTACACTGTGTGATGTATGATCTAAGCTTTGTTGTTCTGGGTGCAATACATTACTCACTTCAGATTGCAACGAGGATGGACTAGATGATTCAGATGGTTCCCGTTCTGCAGTTGAACATGATGCTGTTCTATCAGTTCATTGCCAGCAATTATGATATACACGGCATGACAACTGAAATAATGTAAAATACAAAAAATGAAGTCAAAGTGAAAAAATAAAAATAAAATAGATTTATTTCAAACTCAAATATAAATAAAATATTTATCAAGTTAAATGTTACTGCACAAGGACGGATTTAATGCCCTATATTATTTAATAATTAAGGACTGACAGACTACCAGTAGTCCAAAAACAATGAAAAATCAACTGTCTCCTTTCTTGGTAGTTGATAAAACTGGTTAATCTCATAAATAAGCTAGTATGTTTGTCAGATACAGCTAGGGCAGATGTGAAAAAATAAAACAAGTTCTTGAGTTGATATACAATCAGTGTAAAAACATGTATAATTATCAGATATATGGATCACATTTAATAAATTGAAATGTTAAACATGTTAAACACTTACCTCACGTAGCGCAAATAATTCCTCACGTGGAAAATCGAAGACAAACAATGTGTGTGATCTTATTCTCATAAGTGTCAGTGCCACAGCTGATGTATAGATGTTCAAGACGAACTATTGGTGCATTTTGCGAGTGCCACACTACACGTTCACTGTACTCGAAACTTGTACCTAATAAAGAAGCTACAATTATTATATTGATATTATTCAAGTAAACTCAGTTATAAAGCATTTCTTAGAGGAAGACATACCACATCGTGATATGTACCAACTATTTACCTGCTGTGTTCGAACCAATTGTTGAGAGATCAACAATTGCATTTTACTTTTACAACAGAACAATAACACGATAACAACACGTAATTTAATTCTTGTGACATAACAGTGACAGCGGCCTACCTGTCGGATACGATGTTGCCACTTAACGGTCATAAAATCTATGGAATGATATCGATTTTTATTCGATTAATAATATCATAAAAAGAATAATCTTTGACGCGTTTTAAGTTCTGCACGCTTTTTAAAATATAATTTCCTTTATTTATTGAAACTCTATTTCAAATGTATTTTTAAGAACAGTTAGCTTGTGCTGTATTGTTTTGTTATGCTTTAGAGAATTCGTGGTAAATCAGCTGGAAATTAACTTCTTGAATTATCATAACATGATTCCATTTTAAATGTTATGTTAAAAACAGATAAGAATAACAGTTAACTTGTGCAGTAGCGTTTTGTTATACTCTAAAGAATTCTTGGTAAATCAGCTAGTAATTCGCTTGTTTAATTATCATAACTATAAATGTGAAGGTTGTCAATGAATTCAACCGAGCCTATAACAACGGTTGTTTTAGTTTTTAATGGTTGACTGCCGCTTTTGATGACTTGAAATTAATAAAAACCTATTTTGCGCAATAAGTTTTTTCTCTTTGGTAATGAATAAACCACAGAAACCCCTTTAATGTATAATAGTCCTTTTTTTGATACAAGTAGCACATTTTAAGGAACCGCAAAAACAACTTTGTTATTTATACAAACACTATGAAAAACAAAATAATTTGTTGCTGGCGATAATGACAGTGGTATTTTGACTCGATTTAAAATATATGCTTGTTACTACTGAACTCTTCATGGGCCTGCGAGTCCGACTCGCACTGAACCACTTTTTTTCAACATTTAGTTTTATTCTAATAAATAGTTTTTTCGTTTAAGCGGAGCTCTTTTACTTTAGGTTTATTACCTCTTTATCTACAATAATCAATCTGAGTAAGTACAGTGTGTAAATACGATTCTTAAATTGTAAAAATAATAATTGGATTTGAACATCTTAGGTAGGTATTTAGTTTTATTTATTTAGAAAATATTAATCTCGCAATTATTTATTGTAATAATATAATTTATCACACAGCTAACGCCCTCATTAGCAATGTAATGGTGAAAGAATTTTCAAAATCGGTCTAGTAATTTTTGAGATTAGCCAAAAAACGTATTCATTGAAAGTAGCGCCCTCAATAATAAAATTAACCCTATATTAGATATCTAAAATTATACATAACAATCTAGTGGTGAAAGAATTCTTAAAGTTGGTCAAGTACTTTACGAGTTAAGCGAATAAAATATTCTTTGATAGTAGCTCCCTCAATAATAAAATGCATCCTACGTTTTAAGCACCATAGCAAAAAACGATTCAACATAGCCTAATCCGCACACACAGTAAAAACATAACCATCCTTTTTCGTCTGTAGTCGGTAAACATTTGGTTAATAACGGTTGCGTATCGACTGCTTTGGATAAATATCCATTGTCAACGGTTATTTTAAACCTATATCCTAACATCGTAATAATTATCGAAAGATCATATAAGCATTGTAATAATGACACCATAAGTAATCGATTGAAAAGGGGAATCGATTTTTTAATGATTTTTGTGATTGGCAACATTTTTTATTTTATTCACTGACTAATGAATTACGTATTTACCTAATTTTATTTTTATCTTTTCGGTACTTTTAATTTGTGCAAAAATATTCCCATTGTTTTAGGATAAATGAATACCGCGATTAATAACCATAAATAAAGATATATTTTTTTAACAAATGCACATTGTTGGGCGTTCGATGGCCTAATATGGGCATCCCCCTTTGGGCATGATGTTAAATAACCATTTAAAAGGACAATTGATTAGTAATTATTGTATGCCTGGAGCATCCTTTAGTCATATAATGAATAAAGTTTTAACCAGTAAGTTTTCTCCTAATAGCACATTAATAATTTTTGTTGGGAGAAGAGGCAATGTAAGCAAAAATCAATTATTAAAATATATTGATTACCTCAATACTTTAAATATACATAAAATTATCTTGTTTACATTGCCTTACATACAGGGTTGGCCACAGGAGAATAAAATAAGATATTATTTAAATTTATTAATGAATAATTTATCATGTAATAATAATTTAAATTTGACATTTAATTGTAACAATTATACCAATAGAATTAATTTAATAGATATTAATAATTTAATTAAAATTTTTTGACTACAGATAGGTACTACCTATCCAAATATAATTTAAGACAGATAGCAAATGTGCTATCTTATTATTTATATATTAACTCAGCCAAGGACTTGGCTACCCAGACATCTGCTCCTATTGAGCAGCATAATGATTTGACATGTAATTTGGAATCCGTTCCAAGTAATTTAAATTAGAAAATGAGACAATAGAGGTAATCTCTAGCAGTTATAATAATTTAAATAGTTTAGAATGTAGCTTACAAATCCTTAATAGTTGCAATTGTATAACTCCAGAAAATGATAATAAAAATTGTTTACACCCGGTGCATCAGAATATACAAGGCATGATAGGCAAAGAGCTAGAAATTGAATTGTTTTTAAATGGCAACAATATTCATATTTTATGTATTACTGAACATTGGTTAAAAGCGCATAATTTAATGTTTAACTTTACTAATCACCAGGTGCTCAGTTCTTTCAATAGAGAAACGATTTTAAGAGGTGGCTCCTTAATATTAGCTAGTAAATTATTATCATATAAAGAACGTAAAGATATTGTGAGCCTCTCTGTTGAGCGAACTGTAGAAATGGCATGTGTTGAGTTTGAGCACCTCATTGTTGTGAGCGTTTAGACCCCCATGTTCGTTATATGATACTTTTGAAAAAATTATGGAGGAAGTTTTCGCTAAGCTTAATAAACAGAATAAATCTGTTGTAATATGTGGAGACTTTAATATCAATCTCCTAGAAGCTTCCTCCACTAATATTAAATTTAGATAATTGTTTAAATCTTATGGTCTTTTAATTTATTTTTGGAGCCAACACGTATTGCTGAATCTAGTGCAACATGTATAGATAACATTTTTACAAATGTTAAGCCGTTCAATAAATGTATAATTCAAAAATTGAGCTCTGATCACTGTGGATAATTTGTTTCATTACCTTATGTTCACAAAAAGCAAGTAGATAAAAAAGTAGTGTTTGTTCCAGTAAATGCACATCGCTTGGAGAAGTTTAGAAGTAACATAGTAAAAAAACTTCCATTACTTTCATACCAAAATAATCCAAATTTTTTGTATGCAACAGTATTTAAGCTCATTTGCAATGAATTTAATAATACTTTTACTTCTAAAACATTCTCCTTGAATAATCGTAAAGCATTTAATGAATGGGCGACAGTAGGAGTCCATAAGAGTAGACAAAGGTTATATGAACTTTACAATGAAAGGTCATATAATCCTAGCGTCGAATTTAGGGAATATGTAAAAAAATATTCCAAAATATTTAAAAGAGTGTGCTCCTTAGCCAAGTCATTGTATTTAAGCAACAAAATAAAGACTGCTTCTAATAAAATTAAAATGACATGGAGTATAATTAATAGTGAAACTGGTAAGGTCAACTCTCGCAATTCAAACTACCAGTTAAGTTTTAACAATAAATTAACTAAATCAGATCAGGACGTTGCAATGGTTTTTGAGAAATATTTTACTGATATTCCGATCTTAACCACTAAGTCACTGAATTCTTCTCCTACCGTCGCCGAATCATTACTTAAACAAAATGTAAATGTGTGTACTAAGAATTTTACATTTCATAAAGTTTCATCAAAAGATATTGTAAAATATTTTAAGACTATTGATATTAAGAGAACCGCCGATCTGTGGGGGATTTCTGTTGAAGTTATTGCGTCTATAATAGATACAATCGCACCTCAACTATCTATTATTTTTAATAGTAGTATCAAATCTGGTGTGTTTCCTGATTTAATGAAGCATAGTAAAGTAATACCTTTATTTAAATCTGGTAGTACATTGGACCCCGCTAATTTTAGACCTATTTCTGTACTGCCAACACTTTGAAAAAATTATTCTTGATCAATTGTTAATTTTTTTAATGTAAATAAATTACTTCATAAAAATCAATTTGGTTTCACAAGGGGTCGCTCGACAACTGATGCTTGTGTTGAGCTGATTAAATATATATTTAATGCATGAGAGAATTCACAGGATGCTTTGGGTGTGTTCTGTGACCTATCCAAAGCCTTCGATTGTGTTCACCATGAAACATTAATCAGGAAACTTCAACACTACGGTGTAAGAAATGATGCTCTTAAATTAATTATTTCATATTTAAGTGACAGAATACAAAAGTTGTTATTAATAGTATGTTTTCTTCCGGGTCCATTGTACAAATGGGCGTGCCTCAGGGCTCAATTCTCGGCCCTTTTCTGTTTCTTGTATATATTAATGACTTACCTTACATAGAGGGGATAACCATGATATAGTATTATTTGCTGATGATACTTCGTTAATTTTCAAATTAAAACGACAGTTATTAAATTACGACGAAGTAAATAATGCTATAGCTAAGTTAGTCAATTGGTTTAATGTTAATAATTTGCATTTGAATGGAACTAAAACTAAATGTATGAAATTCTTAACTCCTAATGTTAAACATGTCAATACTAATGTAATTTTAAATGGGGAGGAACTGAGTCTTGTTGATACCACCATTTTTCTTGGAATCACACTGGACGCAAAGCTTCAATGGCTCCCCAATATATCAAAACTAGCTAGCAGACTTAGTTCTGCAGCATATGCTGTAAAAAAGATTAGAACTCTCACCAGTGTTGAAACAGCTAGAATAGTTTACTTTAGTTATTTCCATAGCATTATGTCGTATGGTATTTTGCTATGGGGACACGCGACTGACACTGAAATTATATTTATTTTATAGAAGAGGGCCATTAGAGCAATATATAATTTAAAACCAAAAGAGTCACTGAGACAAAAATTTAAGGAAATTAATATATTAACTCTGGCCTCTCAATACATTTTTGAAAATGTAATGTACGTACACAAAAATAAAAGTAGTTTTGCGAAAATAAGTGATATTCATTCTGTAAATACTAGGAGCAGACACAAGCTGGTAGTACCAGTTACTCGACTCCACCGAGTCAGTAATTCATTCTTGGGGCGATGTATACGCTTTTACAACAAAATCCCAGAAAATATACAAAATTTGTCATACACAAAGTTCAAAAATGTTATTAAACTAAGTTTGTATAAAAAGGGTTATTATAATATTAGGGAATTTATAGATGATAATAACCCCTGGGAAGGGTGATCGCTACCAAGCTATTTCTAATTTGTCTTGTGTTGTTGATTGTAAACATGATTGTAAGCTATTATTAAAAAAAATAGTCGCGCTGGGTTTCTTGCTGGTTCTTCCCAGGACAGAGGTTTCTTTTGCGAACCAGTGGTAAATTTAAAAAGTGGCTTTCAATAAGTATTTTTATAATCTACATTGAATAAAAAAGTTTCTATTTCTATTTCTATTACTGGCGACAGACCTTATTTCACTGTTTGAAGTCTGCTTAAAGTTAACTGATTTTAAATATTATCAGATATTGTTACGTTTTAAGGAAAAGTTTGAAAGCATAAATCTTCCGGCTGAAAAATTAGCAATGTAACTATGTTCTAGAATATTGTGATACATAAAAATATGGTTGAATTTACAACTTCTTTCTTGAAGTTGTTTAAAAATGAAACGCGAGGTGTAATCCGTAAATACCATGATTTAGAAATATTTGCTACAACTTTCGAATTCTTCCAAATTCTATTAAGCGCTATTGATTATATCGCCTGGAAGAATTTTCACAACCTAATATCATCAATCCACCTTAGTCCTCGAGGTTGACAACGCATCTGCATTTTGATTCTTAATCAGAGATACATGTAGATGTCTATGGGCTACAGCATCCACAAACCATCAGCTTGACTGCGTGCTTCTTTGTCACCCTTATTCTATAAAAAAATGTCGTCCCCTGGGTGTCGTGAGACACGACGGTGGGAAACAAACCAAGAGATGAGCAGCAGCGTTCTCCTCGTAACAACGAATTAAACACTGCAGTTGCCAACACGCCTGGCAAGTGTGGCTACTATGGATATATCTCACCCGAGGCAATCTAAGTGGGAGGCATGTGGAGGAGTAGCGGAGTTTCGATAGGCTATAACAGTAATAGTAATTATTAACTCTAATATCGCATGTATACCATTATCGTCGTAACGTTCGTGATGAATCTGTAGTAACACTGTTACTCTACTATGATTATATTTCGCACTGCAAATGGACGAGCGTGGTCCTTCCCCGGTTTAGCGAACCCATAAGTAACGCAGCTATAATTGCTGCAGCATATGCATATGGTACATGTTTAAGGATATTTAAATCTTTTTTATATTTCTAATCCAATGAGCATGCTTAATATGTCCGTATCTGATATAAGAATGTACTAGCTCATTAACCATGGATTCTGTACGTAATAATAACAAGATTTATTTGTGTTCATTGTAAGAATTTAGGCGGCGTTGTATGGAATTTGTTTGTAGGGATCTTACATAACCAAAAGAAATGCATTCAACATGAAATTATCTTGTAAAGTTCATATAATTTCACTAAGTGGTAAAACACCTTTTCTTTTTAGGGTACTTCCGGGTACACTTCCACCACTCTCTTACCAGAGTGGTAAGAGAGTGGTGGGAGTGTACCCGGAAGTACCTTTCGCCACAAAACACTGCCGTATTGTAGTCTGAAGGGTTACAGAGGCAGTAAAAATACAGGCCGTGAGGCTTTCCATCATATATGTGTATCTGAATATATATATGAGAATATATTATATGTATTTGAAAGCCTTTCTTGTTTTAAGTTGGCAGCACGTGTCAATGACTCTCATTAGCCACTTGCGATCAGGTGGATTGTAACTTCGTTTGTCGTACCGGTTTAAAAAATTTAAAATTTATGGAATTTAATTAATAATTAATTAAATACTGTGGAATTTCTCATAATTTGTTATTATGGTTTTTGTAAAGTATTGTCATCTGGTTGGGCTGAATAAATATATAAAAGGTATTATTCTATTATTGTTATTTTACTTCCACTTGTTATATATTTACCGTTTTAATTCTATTTGTAAATACTTTTAATTGTCCTCCTTCCTTAATTTTTTTATACTTAAATTACTTAATGTTTTTTAGCTTTAAGTTCTGTAACATGACAAAGGTGTCTCTCCACTATGACTGAGCACTGAATTCTGAATGAGTAATTATTTTATTCTTTTTAGTTATTTTAAGTCGCCTTATCCTTTTTATTAGAGGTTTTTTTGCTGTATCAATAGCTTAGAATTTGACTTCAAACATTGCTGTATACTGTACAACTTCCGTTCTTATTTCAAATCAATCATATTTAAAAAAGATTAGCTATTATTTCTTGCTATGTATTTCGTGCTAAACTTAAAAATTATCATAATAACGGTCGTATTGTTATGGATTTGTTTAACAACACAGGCCATCGCACAATATGCAGATCTGTCGAACAACTGATCCGAGTCTATATCAGAATTGTCGCTTCGAGCGATCCTGTTACAATGTAATGCTGTTAAATACTGTTAAAATGTGTGTGGAATTGTTTATTTATATGCTTATTTATTTATAGTGATTGACGACTGTTTCTACATGCGCAGATTTCTTCCGAAAAATGACAGACAGTTCTGCATCGTGAAAAAATGCCATGGCTACTCCCCTCCGATGAACATTTTACTGTGTATAATGAATAAAATTTACCCGTAAATCATGTTTTGATATAGACAATTTTTTAATATGTTTAGAGTTTTTTTTTTACATAGGAATAATTCAATGAAAAGTTAAAAAAAATTATCCAGGAAAAAATAAAAATAAAATTAAGGAATTGAATTATAAAAAAAGGCCACAGAAAGATCTCACTTTATAAATCCTAAATGCTCAGTTAATGGAGAGACTACTTTAATATCACTGAAAAAGTAATGTGGATACAATTGAAACGAAATTAAAGAAAATCGCCTTCGGAAATAAATTACTTTCAAAGGTTG
Source organism: Parnassius smintheus behrii (assembly GCA_036936625.1). NCBI lineage: Eukaryota > Metazoa > Arthropoda > Insecta > Lepidoptera > Papilionidae > Parnassius > Parnassius smintheus. The sequence goes on along the minus strand of JAUPFT010000029.1, from coordinate 25,022,374 downwards.
TTTTTCTCTAGTTGAACGAAATTCATTACCAATTTATTAACCAATACGAAATGCTTTCCGATTTCACTAACAGAAAAAAGGTAAAAAAATGTAGGTTGAAAACATTAAGGATGATGGAACGACAACCTAAAACTACTGAGCGGGACAGCAGTGGTCGTAAACCTTCCAAATGGTTCGACAAGATTTAGGACGCGCCAGGCAACAACGTTCGACAGAAAAATGAACATGTCAATTGTGAACGCATAACAATAAAGTTAGATAAAATATAGTGCGGAAACTGTTGTACTTTTTAGTGTTCCATGTCTAAAATAACTAAAGACAACACTTACGGTGTCATTTTGGTGTTCGTCCGTTTTTGTCAGACACCGGTGATTTTTTCAAAGAAAAACAATTACTATCACAAATAAGGCATATATCGCAAAATATAAATATTCATAATAGGAATAGTAGAAAAGAAATAAATATAATCACAATTATAGTAATATAAATATTTATCGAGTCCCGTCCAATGTGCTGAAGGCGTGTGCTTCTGAGTTGGCACCGGTTTTAATGCATCTTTTCCGGTTCTCCCACTCCCTAGGCGTAGTCCCGAATTCTTGGAAGAAAGCTTTGGTCCACCCGATCCCTAAAAAAGATGACCGGTCAAACCCGTCCAACTACAGGCCTCTCGCCATCACCTCTTTGTTCTCAGAAATAATGGAGTCTATTGTAAACTGGCAGCTCATGAGGTACCTTGAGGATCACCAGCTGATCAGTGACCGCCAATACGGTTTCCGTCGTGGTCGATCAGCTGGTGATATTCTGGTCTACCTTACTCATAGATGGGCGGAGGCAGTAGAGTCCAAGGGGGAGGCATTGGCCGTTAGTTTGGACATAGCGAAGGCCTTCGATCGGGTCTGGCACAAAGCGCTTCTTTTGAAGCTACCTTCTTATGGGCTTCCCGAGAAATCGTGCGATTGGATTACTAGTTTTCTTGCTAATCGGAGCATCAAGGTCGTACAAGACGGTGAATGCTCTGATTACAAGCCTATTAACGCTGGTGTTCCACAAGGCTGCGTGCTATCACAAACGCTCTTTCTTCTAGATATCAATGATATATTGCAATCCGATAGCATTCACTGCTATGCAGACGACAGTTCTGGTGATGCCATATATACCAGCCGTGCTAATAATTCTCGAGAAAACGTCTCCGAGTACTGCGACAAACTTGTGCCTGAAGTCGAGTTTTTGCTTAACAAAGTATCGGATTGGGGGTGACTAAATCTAGTCCAATTCAATCCCCAGAAGACAAAAGTTTGCGCCTTAACTGCTAAAAAGAATCCCTTTGTCGTACCTCCACAGTTTGTAGGCACTCCCCTTGCTGTCTCAGCTAGCATCAGAATCCTTGGCGTCGACATATCGAATAGTATGTGGTTTGTTGGTCACTTGGAGGGGAAGGCCAAACAGCCCTCTAAAAAGCTTGGCGTGCTCAGCAGAGCGGGACAGTATTTTATGCCGGTACATCGCCTGCAACTTTACAAAGCGCAAGTCGGACCTCACATGGAATAATACTGTTCTCAACTCTGGGCCGAGGCCCCAGTACCAGCTCCTTCCACTTGATGACCGCATCAAGATTCGAATCGTCGACGACCGAGTTCTTTCTAATCGGCTCGATTCACTGGCGCTGCGTAGGGATGTTGCATCCTTTTGCGTTTTCTATCGTATCTACCACGAGGAGTATTCTGAGTTATTTTTCGAATTAGTTCCAGCCGTCAAATTTCACGAACTCACATCACGTCAAAACTTCAGATACCATCCTCACCATCTGGATGCTTGGCGGTCCACTACTATACGTTTTACTGGGAGTTTTTTCTTCGTACAACTTCTCTGTGGAATTGTTTACCACCGGAAACTTTTCCGGACCGATACGACTTCGGGATCTTCAAGTAAAGAGCTTACTCCTTCCTTAAAGGCCGGCAAGGCATCTGCAATTCCCCTGGTGTTGCGTTTGTTCGTGGGCGGCAGTAGTTACTTACCATCAGGTTGTTTGCTTGCCCCTTCTTACATATGAAAAAAATAAGAAAAACAATAAGTCTGCGTGCAACTTGAGACCGGTCTCATAGCACTGGTTTGCAGTATGGCACATATTCCAAGGCGACTCGAGTGGTTTCTTGCTAAATAGCATCTCATATAATAGCACATGTCCTAAATTTAAAATTACAATGTCATTTGACTATGTAATTTGAACCTGTGACTTGAATTTTTAATCAAATTGTGCTTGTGCTTGTGAATGATGCTTTTAGACCTCGTTATATTTTCGGTCTCGCTGACTTTGTATATAGACTATTCAATTCAAACTACCAAAGTTAGAAAGATGTTCATCGAACTAAAATATCTTATAGCATAATCCAGCAAAGAGCCTCTGTTTTAGGTAACTTTATCCAATTCTATCTGTTACTTTTATTTATATTTGGCCCGAAATAAGAACAGAAGATATACTTATTTTACTGCAAATCAATAGAAACCTCTTGAAGAAACTAAGTAATATATTTTGCGCGAAAAATATAGGTATTTAAGTGAAGTTTAGTTTTGTGTTATATCTATAGAGGTATATAAAAATTAATTGCTATCCATTAGTCTCGCTAAAACTCAGAAACGCTCGACTGATTTTGATGAAATTTCTTGTGTGTGTTTGAGTGGGTCTCAATATAGCTTAGGTTCACATTTGGACCCAGTTGGTGATGCTGTTTGTAAGATCCAGAAGTCGCTCGTGCAAAGACGCGGTAAGTGCGGGGTCGGGTCGTTGTGAGTGAAAATTTTGAGAATAACCATGAATAACCCTCCAATCTTATTTAATTCCATTGCAAACTCGCGGACTTCAGACGTCATCTTAATGATTTTTTTACTGCACTCTGTTCAGTATGTTACTGTATAAGTAGTGCAGTGCAACTGATTCTAACAATGTGTGGAATCGAAGAAGTAAACTGGTTACCAAAATCAAAAAGAAGTGTCGTTGAAAATATTTTAATCAGAGCTGTGAACTCACTTTTCCCTTGCCTATTCCTAACTCATTACAAGGTGGTCGGACTAGTTACTTGCTTAGAAATCTGCCTGCATAAGTACCACCATCTGAACTACTTCTGCGGCTAAGTAGCTGCGTGCGTTCACAGCTGTGCGACTAGTGTAATAAAGGCTCTAAAGGAACTAGTGTAGTAAAGTTGTGTGAGATGTTCCGTTTTAGACCTCAGATGCAAATGTTTGCTACAGGTCTTCATTGGCTGCAGTATCCATTTACTACCAGGTGGACTTTAAATTCGTTTGTCATTTCAATTTATTAAAAAAAATAGGGTTGGCATGTAGACTAGCCGTTACTGTTCTTGAACATCAGACGTAGTGAACATTGTTCTGTCGCTCAATTTAGATTGAATTATTTTGAATTTTGGATTGTATACGACATTCACCGCAAGCACAAATTACATTTGTTAAAGGTAACCGCGGATAGGGTTCGGGCGTTTAGCTTTTTAACTCAGTACGCCAACAAGACACATAAATACACTTTTTAAAACCATTGTGTTAAAAGGCTAGAAAATCTTACTAATAATTTTTCTATTTTTAGTATAAGCTCTTGATCAAAAATAATGGTAGGTAACCCAGTGAAAGCCAACAACCGAAATAAATTGCTCTTTTAAAATTAAAAAGGCTAGCTAGTGTCGTTCTTTCTCTTTTTTTGCTGGAGAGCCTTGTTTTATATCTAGAATGAATTATAGTAATGCGTTTCTCCCATTATCTATGACTTAAAACATTTTCGGGAATATTTTCCTCTGGTAGTCGTTTCCAACGAGAAGTGGCAAAAAATTGCTAAACCGTAGCACTGATGAACATACAGAAAAGGATGGGTCTGCGCGTCCCTAATTATTTAAAAGACGGAACTTTTTTCATATACTTGCAAAAAGTCATTCCGGAATTTGTAGGCATTATCTCAAATTAGTAACGTTTAAGTACGAGTCGTTAGTAAGATTAAATGTAATAAGATTATCTGAATTGTTTTAGGATTAAAAAAAAACAACATCTTTTTTACTATTTAGCTTTGTTCAGCAATATCAGTCAGAGAATCCGTCATCCGCCATTGGAGGCGGCGGGGATCGAACCCGGGTTGCTCGCGTATAGTTATAATTACTGCTAACGCTTAAAGTTTGAGCTAGTAAATCTTTCTAAAATATAAATAACCATACAATTTTATTCAACATTTTAGTAACTTAATTTTGTTGAAATATATAAAATTAAATGAAGATTAAACTTTTTTAGTACTTAAATTATATGCCTCCAGTTTAAATTATCATATCTTAGTAAAACATAATTTTAAAAACTATGTATTATAGGAATATAGCTTAAATTTAAATAAATTTTCCTATAATTTTTTTCCGAAGTATGACTAGATACTAACGACCTACTTAATATAAAATATTATTCATTATCATTTTTCATATATTTTTGTACATTTAGTATGCAGTAATGCCTTTTGACGTGACAACGTCTTATAAATTGGTTTGCCGGGTGACACTTCAAGAAACTGCGTTACGCTCCGCTCACGTTATGCGCTCACAATGAGAGCGAGTGAGAGGCACGCGTCCCTTCCACTCGGGCATGGTTAGCCCGCCTAAGAGCGAGAGAGACAGACATAAAAAGTGTTATTTCATCCTTCTTCCTACTATACGAATGAATATTCACATTAAAATTATTTTACCACTCAAAGTCGTTGTCACGTAAAACTTTCGCCCGTATACCGACTTTACAGGCAACCAATTTCTTTTTCATTTATTATCGTAGCATTGATGTGCATGTGTTGAAGTTTATTTAGTCCGACGTTGCTTCTGTCTCAAAGGATATCAGACCCAAAGGGTTCAAAAATTACCGGCTGTTTTTTTTTTAAATAAAATACTAGCAATGATAATCACCTTACACTAATACTTCCCGTAGCCACTTTTGGTGAGCTTAAAAATGCTTGTATTAGTAGTGGTTCACAACCGTAGTCTGATGGCGGATTCAAACACATGACCTGAGTTCGCGGTCCGCACCCCATCATTACTAGTCTTGCTTTATTTTAGACTCTAAGCATTTATTTATTTATACTTGCTCCAAAAATGGGTTTTCGGGAACTCGCAAAACAGGTAATATTATAATATGTATCATCAAGACATAATTTTTCGTCATCATCAACATAACCCAATGCAAGTCCATTGCTGAATATATACCTCTGGTAAGGAATGCGACAAATCTCGGCCCTAAGCCGGCTGCATCCATCGACTCCCTGCATCTCTTACTGTGTCATCACTTAATTCAGTGAGGGGCCGCCTTACACTTCTCTTAGATGCCCCCTGTAAACGTTTTTTTCCCATTCGGTAGTTCAAGGTATTTGACCAGCCAATTGCCACTTCAGCTTACTGATCCGTGCAGACCTTCAGCGTAGATAGTTGTATTGAATAACAAAAATACAACACAAAATCATGATAATTCGCGGTGTTGCATAACATATTATAAAATGTAGTAAAGTGAGAGTAAGTGCCATGAAAATCTTATTATAATATAAATAATACTTATTAACCTTTTCGAACCTTTGTAAATCTACACAAGTGAGACTATAGCGCTTAAACAACATCATTCTATTAAAATTGGAATAAGCGTTCCTTGAAGACAGAAACGCGAATCGTACTAACTGGCTCGAAAGGTCATAAAGAAGACACTAAATAAATAAACGTACTATGCGAAAGTTCTTTCATGAAACTGTTCGAAACTTAATTGAAAGCAAAAGCCTTATAATTTTAAGGTGATAGTGAGAATAAATTTTGCAATAATATTTTTTATTTTATGCAAAAATAAATAAAACAAAAACGAATATTTCTAACGTTCTGGGCCGTTGAAGCTAATATTTGGTGGGGCATTTTTAAGAATGGATGTAGGTACGTCGCTTTTTTATAAATTCCCCACTTTAGCACGAATTCGCTTGAAAACGGCGGGAAGCAAGTTTACGTTTTCCGCGCTGCAAGAGGACCTTAATGACTCATATAAGTGGTTTGTTACGCGATGAAAATGCGGGTTAATCGAGTAGACGAAGTAAATTGCTTTTCTGCCGCCTGTTGATGCGCAGGCCAGTTTAGTTTTATGCTGTTAGAAAATGAAGCAACGAGACGACGCGATGGTAAACAGTACCCCCGTTTACAACATTTATTTCCAAAGATTTTTATAATATAGCTTTAAGATTCTTCTGTAACCGGCTACTTTCCCGTATCACTAGTGTAGCCACGATCGCGTAAAAGGGAGCATTTGCTGGGTAAAGACGACACTCATACAGTCGTAATAACATTTTCAATTTTTTTGGGTTCAACAAAAGGGTTTTCCTGAGGATGTTTTATACAAAGACGTAGACGCAAGTTAAAATAAAAATTTCTAATAAAATGAAAAGTTCAAAAAACTTTTAAAAATTATCCGTAAATTAAATAGTCTGGTGCGTTATTTTAAAAATATGTAAAGTATTTTTAAGTGTTTGAAAAAGTTTTCAGAAATACCCACGGGAAAATTGTTTATAAAATATTTTTTATCACAAACTTTGAAATTAAATTATATAGCGTCTCGTTTGTTGCACGGTCTGTAATTATTTTTATAGGAGGGGGGGAGGACGAGCATACGGCTCACGTGATGGTGGATGGTGATGGGACAAGTGATTAACACAGCTCATGAACGAATGCAACACCAGGAGAATTGCAGATGCATTGCCGGCCTTTTAAAAGGAGCAGGCTCTTTTCTTGAAGGTCCCTAAGTCGTATCGGTCCGGAAAAACTACCTTTACGACCTTCACTACATTTAAGACTGGACCCCAACAGTACAAGCACTGCTGTTTGCGAGCAGAAATAAATAACAAGGTGGAACCTAACCAGGCGGGCCTCTAGACCGAGCTACCCAGTAAACGAACATACGTGAACTAAGATGAATTCTCGTCTCATTCTCAGCTTCATTACCCGCAAAATATCCATATAACGTACCCCACATATTATAAAACGTGAAGGGTCGTCGTCTCTCACAATACGAAACACAGCAGCAACCACTTTATAAATAAATTTTTAAATAAACATATAATAAAATTTCAAAAACCCCTTAAATAAAAAGAGCTAATGATCTTCAAACGACTGAATAGAATTCTTTGAAACCATAGCTAAGAACACCCTCAATTATGACACTTGTCATAGAATTACACACCACAAACTTATTATACATAGATACATATATCCCTTCCGTTTTCGTCTGAGGTTAAATATCTCTTTAGACGACATTTTAGAAGTTACCTTAAACTTGCGATATATTAAAAGGATCCAAAAATTAAATTAAATAAATTTATAATCTGTCTTACTTACGCAATTTGTAGGAAATGAATCTTGGCTCAAAGGTAACATAAACAACCACAATGTATCAGAATGAAGTATTCAACACGAAGTTTCGCGTTCACTTATTACTTACTGGGCATATGAAATTAAAAAAAAAGATATTACTTGGCTTTTTATTTTTTATATCTAAGCTAAAGAGATAAATTGCTTGCTAACCTAAGAACTTTCAACGATTAAAGTTTTTTGCAGGAAAAAAAATAGAATAGAATATTTTTATTCAAGATAGTAGAAATTCTTTTTAAGTAATTTTTTAATTTGACCTCTGGTTCGGAAAAAAACTGTCCCGGGAAGAACGAACAAGAAATCCAGCGAGACTTTTTAAATGGTTTGTAAACACAGAAATCTAAATAATGTTATTTAGATTTCTGTTTTTGTAAACTTGCTAACATAAACAAACGCTGTACAGCTGCTTGCTAATATAAACAGACTCTGTACAGCTGTTTGCACAGCACGCTGTGACAAGTTTATGACCTAATACCACTCTTTTGAGAATCTTAACATGACTTTGAAAACTATTTTACTTAAGTAGTATCTGGAGTTGGATCGCACTTACATTAACGAAACTTTTATTGCTGATTTACCGTGTATTATGTGGGTAACTTGCTTGGCCGAGGAATAAAAATATTTCAAAGACATGAAATGGGACTCACTGGAGCAACGTGGCGGTCTTAATTCTTCTTAACCTCTCTGATATAAGAGTAGTCCTGTGCGCAGCTGTTGGAGTTGTAACTGTATTTTTATATATTTATGGTTCTTTGCCATTTGAGTTTACGTGCTTTGAAGATTGTAAAAGAAGTGCTTCCGCATAAATTTGTCGGCGATGGTGACAATAGGCTTCGTGACCATTAATCAAGTGTCGTTGTTAAGCGAGGAAACGCGGACAGTGTTCTTTGCACCATATTATGTGTGAAATAGGTATGCTATAATTTTTGCTTTAACCTTTGAGCTTGGTTTTCTATTAATGATTGTCCCTTTTCTGAGTATTTGTCCATCGGTAGTTAAGTAATTAAAACGTTTCCACGATACAGAAGAAAATCCTTGTGTTTATTGTTAAAAAAATCTCTAATTTAAAAAAAGGAATCCCATAGAAAATAGTCATATAATGCTTATAGATATTATATTTTATTTATGTCTATGTAAAGATAACTTCAAAGAGCCGAATTCTAAGAATTAAAAAGGGTAAAAAATTCCATGCACACAATAGCATAGCTTCTGAAGTCTGGGCCTTAAAACACATGTTATAATTATATACAAATTCATATCAACGTCGTTGAGAATATTATATAGATATATTATTATATAAAAAGTTTAATTTTTGACCCTTTTAATATTCGCAAGTTTAAGGTAATGACTAGAATATCGTCTAAAGAGATATTTAACCTCAGACGAAAACAGAAGGGTGTTTTTTATACATGTATACAATAAGTTTGTGTATTTGCGGGTCTGCCTGTGGCATCATAGCTCCTAACCTGGTGAACCAATTTTGATTAATTTTTTTTGTATGACAAGTGTCATAATTGAGGAAGTTCTTAGCTATGGTTTCAAGTAATTCTATTCAGTTGTTTGAAGATCATTAGCTCCTTTTGTTTAAGGGATTTTTGAAATTTTTTATTGTATGTTTATTTATTTCAAATTTTCACCTTATTGTCCATTCCTGGAGGTGGATTTCTTTCACTAATTTTATATGATACCACCCCAGAAGCATAACCTTAGAAATATAAATAATGATTAAAATAGTTTATAGTTGTTGAATCGTATCAGACACTATGCACTTTCTTTAAGGCACGATACGCATATACATATACCTTTTTCGTTTCTTCCACGTCCAATCAATATTTATAGATATAATACAAGTGTTTCAATTAAGTAATTTGAGTGATGGCAATAAAACATTTAGAAGTATATATTTAGAAGTAAATAAAAACATATAAGATACAAATACGTAAACATAAAAAAACTCAGCAAGGGTGAGTGATGTGATGCCAGAAAGAATTCCGGATACACATGTACTGCAGCAACGCTGATTTCTAGCGGAGCCCTGATAAATATTGGATTCTGTATTGTGCCTACATCGTTATATTATCTGCTTACTTGACGTAAAAAATATAGTACTTTTTTTAAGAATTCTCTTAATTTGGCTCGTCTTTAATATATATCGCCAATTAAGTCGATAAACATCATACGTTAATCATATATTTGTTTTATTAAAACATTTTACTCACCCAATAGTAAACAATAACATTTTTTCGCAGTAGTAAAACAAAAGTGAATAGTAAATATAATGTTAAGGGGAAATATAACCTCAAATGGCTTAGTAAGATCCTTCGTTATGCCGAAAATATTGCAGCATTAATTTTGAAATAAATATATGGTAAAGTTGAGGATTAATGTTAAGGACTATGTTAGACGAAAACACGATTCCGCAAAACTTTCTCGATAGAAAAAAATCCAAATTACCTCCAAAATGAACAATAAACCGCTGTTATTCATAAAATACTTGAAATAAGATCATAAAACTTTACATACTAACTGAAGTAACTATAAAGCAGTGCTTATGTTATTTACTTTTTTTAAATACCATTATTTTCACTGTAAAAAGAAATTACCTAAACTATCGGCGTCTCTCGTCTAGTTCCTGCCGCTCGGTCAGTTAGGGATGTCAGAAATGCAATAAAGTATCGATACATATCGATATATCGGTACGATATGAAAAAAAAGTCTAACCTACTTCAGTCATGTAGGTGCATTACTAGATAAATACTCAATCTAAAACTCTAAATCAATAGAAAATATTTTAATAAATCAAGAACAACGATAAAAAATATTAATTATTTATTAACTAAACCAATATCTATCTGATACAGACATTAGAAAAGCTCTTTGAGTTATGTGCTCGGCTGTAAGCCGACTTCTGTTATTGGGTACTGTGAGATTTACAGCAGATACCACTCTCTCTGAGGAAACCGACGACGCAGGCGATATCAAATACTTTACAGATATATCGGAAAGAACTGGGGTAAAATGGCGACAATCAAACCAAAATTTTGTTGGATTCTCCTTTCTGGGTACTATAGTCTGATCAAGGTATTGCTTTAGTTTGCTAGGTATTCCATCACTAGTTGAAAGTGAACAGGAGGTTGTTAAAGCTGCAGCAATATCTACCGAAATTTTTTCATGTCCGGACCACAACGATGGCGAAGGATTTTCTGAGTTTGGTATTGTGGTAGTAGATCTGCATCTGAGTTCAGGCGGTTATTGTCCTCTACGTCTATGTTCTAAACGTATTTCTTTTGACAATGCGCTTATTGCAGTGGAAACAGTCAGAGCGGAATTAAAATATAATACGCTTAAAGCGAGGGTCTAAAATTGTTGCTTTAGCAAGATGCAAATGTCGCTCTAGTGGTTCTAGTTTGTCAATAACTAAGTTTAGCAAACTCTTCTGAACAGCAATACCAAATTCTGTGGAATGTTTTATTTGTTCAAGTCGTTTCCGAAGTAAGTTTGCAATAGGAACCGCTAAACTAGAAGTCACCAACTGATCGCCGCTATTTCTTCGGTAGCTTGCTTAAATGGGGTAAGCAACATTATAAGATCTCGTATGACACTTAACTCTGAAGAAGTTATCATATTAGGTGCATTCCGCCTGGTCGCCAAAATCTTATAAGCTATTAATAGCTGATAATGTATTAAACCTTTCCAACATGTCAAGACAAGAATTCCACCTTGTGCTTACTGATTGTATATGTGTTAACACCTCTCCCTCTTTCTTTGTTCCCTCTTGCTATGTTCGTAAATCGTCCATTGCGTTTACAGATTGTTTAAAATATGTTACGATGGCTTTGACACGATTGGCAATTTGTAGAACTGGTCCATTATCTTTTGTTGCCCCATCCACTATTAAATTCAGAAAATGCGCCATGCAAGGAATTCTTTTTCCATCTCCCAAATATTGTTTCACTGCAGCAACCATGTTAGCACCACCGTCAGTGGTAATTGATAAAATGCAATCGTTTTCTATTGTGAACTCTTCGGTAATATTTTCAAAGCATTCTTTTATATAATCAGCTTTGTGTGCCTGCAGGAAAGAAGACCAATATTAGTCCACTTCATTAAATTTATTATAACTTACTATTTGTTTTATTTTTTATAATTTAATACATTTATTTTATACTTTTCTAACCTGATACATTCTCCGTGCTGTCAATGTCACTATCTCATGCTCAGGAGTGCAGTTATCTGCAGTGTTAAGGAAATGCGCTGTTACTACGATGAAACTTCGTGTCGAGTTGGTAAGAGTTAATATATCACTTGTTAAAGCAATATTATTTTCTCACTTAATTTTTGTTTTAAAATGGCTTTGGTAGTGGCATATCGTTATTCCATGAAGCCATTATCTGTAATAAGGAATGAATAAAAAAATAACAATTGAAAATATAAAAGATAAGATAATAATTTAATATTAGGTATACTTTGCTTACAGTAGTTCGAGATGGAACCTTATAGCATGGACAAACGACACTCATAAATCTTTTCAATCCAGGTTTTTCTACACAAGATAGAGGCATGTTGTATTTGCAGATCATGTAAATCAAAGCTTGATTTATTTGGCTAGTTTTTTGACCCCCTGCTAAATTGAAAAATATAATAAAATGAAAACCTACTCGTAGAACTAAAATATAAACAATGCAATAATCTGATATCAATAAAAAATACCTTCATAGCTCGAACTTCTTTCAAACATATCTATGGTTCAGTCTGAAAAATTTCATTTAACATTTTGCACATATTTCATTACTATTGTCGACATAAATACATAACGACATAAGTTTAAGTAAAATCACTAAAATATAAATTTATCGATATCGATACTTTTAGTAATCGCACATCATTAGTTGACTAGTTATTAGTTATAAAAGATTAACGAATGATATTTACATTCTACAGGCTCTAATGTATAAAGCTACGTTTGGCCTTGCACAAATAAAATACTTACACCAATATCATCGTAAATAGCAGTTTCAGACAATTCCATGAAGTTATTTTCTGTCTTAGCAGGTTCATTAGTAATAGATGAACTGGTAGATGGAACGGGCAAACTGGTTCTTGTTGTCATTCGTTTAGGTTCTGAAGAACTTGGTGTAATATCATCCACTTCACTTGACGACCTTGCGTTTTTATTTTTAAGCTGGAGACACGCATGGTGATGCTTATTTTTTAGATGTGTAGCTAAATTCGTCGTATTGCCACTGGCTTTTTATCTTTTTCCACACAGATTATGAAACGTTTTGTTTGTCTACTTTTTAAAAAAAGTTCCATACAACACTAGACATGACTGGAATGCTCAAATTAATTATTGATTGAATTAGTAAGATTGTAGACTACAATCAACTTAAATGCAGAAAAACGCGCACGTTGAGGTTCGTTACGGATAACCGACGGACAATGACAATTGAATAACTTTTTTTTGGTTAACTTTCTCGTTCCTAATGAATCAAAAAGCAAAGGGATCTGAGCCCATACAGCCTAGTCAGATACACAAATGAATGAAATTACTGAACTGAACTGACACATGTCACATGTGTCATTGACTTAAAGACAGAGTTGCCAACTTAAAAACCAACTTAAGTGCCAAATTAAAAAGCAGAAAATATCGTTTTTGATACAATTTCGATATTGGATATTTGATATAGATATATCGTAACAAAATATATCGCCCAAAAATATCGATATATCAAATTGAAAGTATCGATATATCGATGTATCGATATTTATTCGACAAGCCTACGATCAGTTTCGCTTCGGCCTTTGAAGTGGGAGGTTGTTTCGCTTACGATCAGAATACACATTACGCAACAGGACGGCGTTAAATTAAAATGGGATATAACCGTTACAAAAATAAGAATCGACTGGGTTGGCGTTAAGAAACAGGCATAAATATGATAAACCTAATGAAATAAGTATCTAACGACCTATCTACTTACAGTATTATTGATTACAAACATGTCGGTACATAGCATACGACGCGCGGGGAAGTGGTGGCGAAATTATAATTTGAGCCGACTTACTATATCCCCTTAAATGCCTAAAAACGGACGTATTTATAAGAAGGTCCAGTCAAAATTAAGTATAATAAACATTATGCGTATCTAATTTCTTCAAAAGCCTCTTTGTTAAGAAATTATAAACTTTTAAGAGAAGTGTTTTGTTTGAATAATACTATAATTCCCTGATCAAAGGTAAATTTAAAGTTAGAATATTTATTTAGGTATAAAGAGGTACATAAATAGGGTATTTGCAATTAAACAAAAATGTCAATTTAGCATGAAAATTGTTAAAAAATATTTATAATGTTGTGCTAGTTGCCTCTAGCTAATTATCATATTTATCGATTGATTTTTATAATTATTGCGTATTTTTCTGTTAAAATGATAATTTATTATTAATAAAACCAACAATAAATGTTTGTGCACTTATTAAAAATAAGTTTTTGGAAGTAAATTACATTTTATTTTTCAAAGTAGATGTCTGTTAAGCCATGAGACTAACTATTAACATAATTTTTTTCGAAACAAATTATGGATGACGCCGTCTTCAATTGATATTTTGTGGTCCAAGGCAACTAGCCTATGCATGCCGCGCTCTCACAGAATATCAGACTAAAATTGCCGTTTGATACTGCTGAGTTTTGTATGGTGAGTGTATAGGACCGGCTTTTTTTACCAACAACGAGGCGTTCTATCTTAGCCCTTGGGGGTGACCACGCATCTCCATTTTGATTCTTAATCAAGTATAAATATACGAGGGGCTTTCATGTATTAGGGTGATTTGCTAACAATGTGGGTTAATTAAGAAATGCATTACCTACCTGAGGGTATAAATATGAAATTTCATCTTGATAACTTGTCATTATTTCTTACGTAACCTTCAGTCGCAGACGACGGTAACGACTTACTCGAAAATGTTAAAAAATAATCAAGCACGATGCGGTGATTAAATTCTTCACTAAACAAGGGAAGCCTCAAAAGCACATGCATGAAGAAATGGTGGCCGCTTGTTAACACTCTGCTCCTTCAATGTCAACCATGCAGAAGTGGTCAATTGAATTCAAAAGAGGCAGGGAAAGCATCGGAAATGATCCCCGCCCGGGTGGGCCAATCACAGTGGCTACAGAAGAAAATGTGAAAGTTATTGAAAAACTTGTATTAGTAGATACACGAGAAATAACTAAGATTTTTGAAGAAATAACTAAACAATCCGTTGGTACCATACACACCATATTGCATAACTATCTCAACCTCACACTAGTTAGTGCAAGATGGGTGCCGCGAATGCTCACTTCGTTTCAAAGCAGGCGCGGGTTGACTGTTGTAGGGAGTTTTAGAGCTGTGTGGTGACGATCCAACAAGTGTTTTCAATATAATAGTTACAGGAAATTAAACATGAGTTCAGCGCTATAACGAGAGTAAATAGGAGTCTACGCAACGGCATAAGAAGGTATCAGACCCCCCCCCCAAGAAGTTCAAAGTTACTCCATCGGCCGATAAAGACATGGTCACAGTTTTTTTGGAATTCCGAATAATACTATTGATCGAGTTCCCTACCATGCTAATTCTATTATAATTATTGTTATCTCGCTGTGTTCACTGTTCCTTTATGTATTCTATCTGTTTATCCGAATATAATAAATAAAACATATTATATTCTATGTTAAATATAACATATAATAATATAAATTAACTTTTAAATGGAACTACACATATGACTTTATGTTTGTATTTTTGTAATTTAATATTTACTCATGAGAATATTATTTTGCATTATGTAATTCGTGCACGGTTAGAATATTGAAATTAAAATATTGGATATTGGAAGGAAAACATGTTTCAATATACTCACTGGTTGGTCCTCAGAGACTAGTACGTCTTCTTTGCTCAGTGCGTAACGGAAATTAAAATGTCGGGTGGAAGCGATAGTTACATAATATCAGATATGCGCTAACGTTTATACGTTGTAGAGCCACGCTACTGCAATATTATGGTTGTAGCATGAATAACTCGACCGGGGAAGGACCACAATCTCACAAAATATCTGAGTAAAACGGCAGATTAATGCTGCTGTGTTTCGTAGAGTGTGGGGGACCGGAGATCCTTTTCACTCAAAACGAGGCATTCCATCTTCATCTTCAGAGGTGATAACACATTTCCATATTGATCATAAATTGAGGATAGATGTATATGTATATGGCCCACCGTATTCACTTACACGCCTGAGTGTGTGTGCTCGTTTGTCTGCCTTATTCTATAAAACGTTTTCGTATTTGTTTACAAATTTTATTTTTGCCCTTTTTCAGTCTTGTACAATTTAACTCTTCATATCTCTGACATATCCTTGATATAAATAAAACACACGATCACATTCTGTATTAAGTCAAATAGCAGTATAAATAGCAACTACAAGAGTTCCTTTCATAAAGGCTATAATTGAAAGCGCTCTTTGTCGACAAAAGCGTTTCTTTGAAAGGAAGGGTCGTTTGCTTTATGCCTTTATTTTTGTAAATCTACTTCACTAGATCTTACCTTACAGTGTTCAAAAAGGTTTCCCTTCGAAATAAATGCATGTTGAATATATTGCTCACAATTGTGACAAAGATCGCGTAACCTAATTGTGTCGGGATACTAAGTGGCGGCCCTGGATTCGAATACCAGCCGGACCAAATTTGGACAGTAAATTTGTTTTTTATTTGAGATCTGGACAACCCCAATAATCTAATAGACAATATCACAACACAAGTTGTCATTGTCCTGCGTCTGTGATACCTCACCTAGGCTATTTGTTATTTATTTTGTCTTCAAGACGGATTATACTCACTGCGGATAGTCGTAAAGAAGACTAACCAGCTGCGCAGAACACGGTTATAGTGCACTTTCTACTCCTTTGCTTTATATTCCGATAACAAGACGAGATTTTAGTATCTTCATCTTAGACCTCAGGATTGACAACGCATCTGCGTTTTGATTCTTTATCGAGGATAAATATAGATGTCTACGGGTCGCAGCGTCCACTTACCATCAGGTGGGCTGTGTGCTCGTTTGTCACGCGTATTCTATAAAATATTTAAGACGAGGTTCCAGAGCCGGCAGTTGCACACAATCCGAGAGAGATCAGACGCAGGAGCAACAGGTTCACGTGCCTGCCTAAACACAGAGACACCGAAATATTATAAGTTATGTTAGTAGTACGTAAGTAGTGTTAGTCCTAATAGATTTCTCTATCGCTTTTAACGCTGTCGATCATGATATTCTCCTAGCTGTAGTATTTCCTGTTCGGTTCTCCTCGTATCTTCGGGGTCGTCAGCAGGCAACTCGAGTAGGTTAGATCATCTCTGATTGGTGCTCGTTGTCTGCTGGCGTTTCTCTAGACGGAGTTCTCTCTCCTCTCCTGTTTCCAGTCTTTATAAATTTTATTACATCCCACATTCGCTGCTCGTACCATCTCTATGCTTATAACTTACAAATTTATGCTCAAACTGAGGTGGCAGGTATCGATGATGTGATTAAGAAGCTTAACTGCGATCTTAACTGTGTTTATTGTCGGTCAGAGAGATTTGATATTAGGGTTAATCCATCAAAATGTCAGGCTATTGTGTTTGTCAGTTCTCGTAGATTGCCTAAATTGATATGAAGGCGCTACCTCTTATACATATCTTTAATAATGTTACTATTCCTTACTCAACAGCTGTTAAAGATCTTGGCTTAGTTATTGATAACACTCTCAGTTGGCGACCGCATATATATGAAGTGAGCACAAAGGTGGCACCCTCAATATCTTCTTTGCTTAACCAACAAGACATTTTCTACCAGTCTACCTCCAGGTAGACTGGTAGAAAATGTCTTGTTACATTAAGTCCGCCTTTTAGTAAGTTAGACGTAAAGCAACTAAACGCTAAAAAAAGTTTTATTTTAATTGCTTGATTCTTATGCGTTTTACAGATGTTGTTCAGTTATAACTTTATATATCTCTTTTGAGACTGGCCGCTGGGACAGAAATACGGTCTGGAGAACATTATATTTGCATTGCATAATAATGTGAACTACTCGGGATATTGTCTGTTTGATAAAATTCGTACCTATGTTAGAACATAAAGTTACAACACAGAGTAGAACAAAAGTTTAACATCGTGGCCAAACAACAGAGTGATTGTGTATTGTAACTCTGGTGGGAGTAGAGATTTTCTTTAATGAGTCGTTTGTTGTTTTGATTCGTCGCGTGGTGATATTGTACTCGTATTAGAATAGGGACCCGCCTGGCTTCGTCAGGGTAGCATTTATTAATGCAGCATTGTTTAGGTTTCTGGTACACGAACACCATTATTGTATCAATTTCTCGATTTAGTTAGAGTTAGTCAAGTGACAGCCTATATACGTCCCACTGCTGGGCACAGGCCTCCTCTCATTTCCAGGAGAGTTTTAGGGCAAGGAAATACCGTCACTCTGCTCTGATGTGTGACAGTGAACTTCGCGTGTCTTCGAAATATATTTTTTCTTATTTCTCAGACATGCAGGTTTTCTCACGATGTTCGCCTTCACCGCCGGGCACATTTAGCACGTGCGCACGTTACCGTCAGAATTTAAATTTGCAACTAACAATTACATTGGTGTCGGCGGCAATCGAACCCGGGATACTCGCGTACTGTGAAATTTACAGGGAGCGTTTAGCTTCTGAACTACCGCGGGTCTGAGAAAACTCTATAAGTTTTTTGGATAAAATATAACCTATATTATTTCTGCCAATGCTATCTATTCTTGAAGTTTCATTGCAATTGATTCAACCATTCCGAATGTTAGCGCGGACAGACAAACAAACAGACAGGCAGAGGAACAACAAAAATTGTATTAATGGTTACTTATATATTAATGGCCTGCAAATAACCCTCGCAGCTCAATATTAGGCAGTTGTTTCGATTTTGCATACATACGCTTCAATTTTATTTATTTGTATATTCGATTATAAGCGAATTTCTATATTATTAGGTTATAAAGCATTATCGCATCGGCAAACGACGCCTTTGACTGCTCCGTGGTGCAGTTGCTTATATGGTGATGAGTTGCAACGCTGGCGGACGCGGGTTCGGGTCCCGCTCGGAGTGAGTATGGCCTGCAAATAATTGTTTCGGGTCTGGATGCTAGTCCTTGTGCAACTCATTTTTGTAAATCGCCTCTACGATACAATAAAAAAATCCAGTGGGGTGATAACCTTTATTTATAAGAAAGAAAAAAAAAAACATTTCCATAAGTGGCACTGCACTTCAGCCGAAATAGAAATGGCACAGTTATACTGGATATAGGGTGTAACATGTGAACGGAGTAGAAACGTATGGCACTGATATTGTTGGCGACGCGCCTATAATAATATTTCAGTTTATTAAGTCAACCGATGACGAATAACTTTTCAAAAGACTCATTGTCCAATAGAAATGTTCTGATAAGAAAATGCTTAGTTAAATCTTAAAGAAATGTCGAATTAATGATATGAAGGTCTTGGGTTCGACTCCCAGGCCGGACTAGTTTACTGTTTTCTAAGTAATATCTTTCAATAAATTCATATAGGGAATTTTATGTTATAAATTATGTTACCGGATTTGTTCCCCGGTTGAAATCGTCTTTCCCACGATGTAAATTCTAAGGAATATTAAAGGGAAGTTAGAGATCGGATTTGTTCCCCGGTCGAGATGATCACTCTGTGCACAAACAGAATTAACGGAAGTTAATTGCATAAGTATTGTCTTGTATAAGTATGATATGTTTTGTACGAAAACAAATGCCTATTTGTTATGATCGATTAATGAGAACATTCACTTGTATTGTTATCTGATAAGAAGCATGATAACTGATAAGAATCTTATCAGAGATAGTTTCCTACAGTTTGAAAATTGTGTAGAAGCACTTATTTATTTAATATTGTTAAAATTAAGTGTATTTCAGACTTTCATTTTTCTGATAGCCGAGAGCCGTGCAAAGTTAGTTGTTCAAATAGTGTGAGTTCACGGAAGCACGCTGACCACGCCCCTAGGAGGCCAAATATGTAAAAATTTAAAATGTTTGTAATTTCAGCAATTTATGTAAAAATGACTTGTAAAACATTTCAGGTTGATTGTACGTGCTAAAAAGGTGAATTCTGTGTTATTTTTATGTGAAAATTCCTGTGTGTAAGTGAAATAATGATAGTTTTGTATAAGAAATTTAAAAGTGTTTTAAATAGTGAAATAAATAGAGAAAATGTAAATTAAACTATTGTATTAGTTAACATATGTATAAATTCAAGTGGGAAACATTGTTTTAACTTTCTGTGTTAAATATTTAAGAAGTTTGGATTTTGAATTTGTGATTAAAATAGGCATGTTTTGTTTTATAAATTAAAGGATTTTTGTGATACGAAAAAATAATATATATCATGGTGTAGATATTGTTTTGTGCTATCTAAATAGATAACTTGTATTTATGTATGATTTATGTGAATAAAGAAATTAAGTGAAACGTGAGAGAGTAATAGTACAAATTCATGTTGTTAAGTTGCGCAGGCACGCGAATGGCGCGGCTCACTTTCGCGTATAGCTCTGGGGGTAGCTTAGTGAACGGGTTTTATTGCAATTCGTTCGGGGAAATAGTTCGGGAAATTAGTTCGGAAAAATAAGAAAATCCTTCGGGAAAAGTGAAAAACCAGCAGTCAAGAAGAAAAAGTGTAGGGAAGTGATAGGAAAAAGTGATTACTCTCTCACGGAACGGTTTGAAGATAATTGCTGTTTTATTCCCAAGTAATTCATCCCTAAAGTTATACAGTCCACATCGAAGAATTAAGGCGTCGGGACCGGGACGACTTCGGAAGACCCGTAATCCCCGTCTGAACCTACTTGCTGAAAAAGAAAGAGGTTATCGCCCTAGTGTGTTACTCCGTTGCGGAGATCACATACGTTGTTCCCGAACCCAACGTAGGCGTTATAGGAAGCCTCGATTCCTCCCTTCTGTTTCTTTATCGAACGTTCCAGCCCGTCTGGTTCGTTTTAAATTGGTCCTTCCGAACCTGTTTCCTTTTCAATTGGACCTTCGGAGCCGGATTAAAAGGACCACCCGAACCCCGCCAGCTGGATCAAGGAACCAGCTGTGGACTGCTGGTTATGGAAAAAGAAGACCTTCGAAGCCGAGTGAAGATCAGCAACCGAAGGAAGCCGGAGGTTTGAGCTGAAGCAATAGGACCAAAGGCCAGAAGACCAGGACGTCAGCGCTGAAGGACTGGACCTGGAACTACCGGAAGAAAGAAAACCGGGATTGCGGCCTGGGGCGTGTGCTCGCATGGGGCACGTATCGCAGCCGGGCGCAGGTGTCTTGTGAAGGCACTCATCGTGGCCAAGCAGGGCTTGGCATTTTTCCTGTCGGGCAAGCGTGCTCGGCACTTCCTGTCGGACGACCGTGTCTGGCATTTTCCTGTCGGACGACCGTGTCCGGCATTTCCTGTCAGGTCATCAGAGGGTGCAAGAAGAAGCATCCACCGCTGCTGCTGCCAGGCGAGGGTGCGCGTGGGCACCTGACTGTATCGCGGCCGGAGGAGGGCGCTCGGACGAGGCGTCACCGGCAACTGGGCGGCGAGCACAGCATACATCCCGACCACCTAACGGTGCCAAACGGTTGGGCTCTGGCACAACACCTTCGGGTGGAGCAGTTCTCTCGAGCGAGACTGCGCTTGCACTACCGCTCGACTGTTTCGTCATATTCCTTGGCGGGACAGTTCCTAAACCTTTCCTCCATTCCATTCCTGCACGACTCCATCCCTGGACGGCTCACCTCGGTAGGCCGCGTCCAGGATTGATATGGCTGATAGGGCTGTTAGGGTGGTAGTAGGGTTGTAGGGTTGGGAGATAAGGGGGGGGAGGGGTAGTGGTGTTAGGTTGGGGTGTAGAAGGGTTGTAGGTAAGGGGTTGTAGGGACCGTAGGGACAGTTAGGGACCGTAGGCCAACAATCACCTTCCTGCAAGATGAAGAAGGCACAAGACCAGACAGGGAGAAGCGAAGGGAGCAGGACAAGGACAGGGCTCTCAAGGAAAGCTAAAGAAGCGGTACCATCTGGAGCGACCACAGCTACTGCGTCAAATGGAGCAACTCCTTCAAGTGGAGCCACCACCGACACGTCCACATGCACGTGGGACTCAGGGACGTCCATGGCAACGACAAGCAACAGGACGGACACCAGTGGTACGCAGGCCAGCACCGCACAACAATCCGTTATATCCAGGAGTGAAACGGTGGTCGAAAAAGTAGGTCAAAGGACCGAAGAAGTGGCATCGTCAAGGACAGTAATCGGGCACACTAGTGATAAAGGGTCACAGAGAGGTAGTAGGTCATCGCGATCGGCGAGGCTGAAAGCCGAATTAGAGGCGCGGATTAAATTCGAACGCTCAGAGCTCGAACGAGCACAGGCAGCTGCTGCCTTAGCCAAGTCTCAATTGGAGTTGGCACGACTCAACCGAGAAGAGGAAATCGACTCGAGTGAGGATGATGAAGAGCGGAATACTCAGGTGGAACCTTTCGTAAGGAGTTGGGTTCAGCAGACCATAATGAGCGCGCCGGTTAGTGTAGCACAACCCGATATTACTGATAAGGAAGCGTGTAAAGGATCACGCCGCAAAGGGGCGGAGATCGAGCGCAACCAAGGAAATGCACAGAAAAACACGCGAGTGAGGTGTCAGAATTGACCGAAGCGATTGTGAGTGCAATAAAAATAGCGGGTAAAGATAAGTCTTCCCAGCTTCATTTCCTCCAGGAATTACCGGTGTTCGATGGAGACCCGGGTGAATGGATAATTTTCAAAACGGTGTTTGAAGACACGAGAAGCCAATTTTCAGGGGTGCAAAATGTTGCACGCCTTAGGAGGGCATTAAAGGGCACCGCTAAAGAGGCGGTAAAGTCGCTGTTATTTACTTTGTGTGAACCGGAAGAAATAATGAACGCTCTCGAAAGAAGATTCGGTAGGGTTGAGATGCTCATTCTAGCCGAAATCGAGAATGTAAAGCGTATGCCAAGATTGGCAGAAGATTGCCGGAATATAGGATCTTTTGCAAGTCGTATTACGAACGTGGTTGCCACGATACAAGCGTTGAATCAACCACAGTATTTGTACTCACCGGAGTTAGTGAGCCGCATAGTGGAGAAACTCGGAACTATGATTAAATTTAAATGGTTTGAATATCGAGCTCAGTATCCTTTGGAGCCAGAGTTACAGAAGATGGCCAAGTTTTTAAATTTATTAAGTGAACAATTTGGAGCGTCCTTAAACAATGAAAATGCGCCTGAAAAAAGGAAGCGTCCTGAATTCAGGAAGCAAACTGTACACACTTCAAAGGGAGGTGTACGCAGCTGTGCCGTGAGCGAGCGCTATATGCGCCGAAGTAATTCGAGCGAGCGTCTAGAACGCCGAAATAGTAAAGGGCACAACCGACAGGTGGTTATGACAACCCAGGATAAGCCTGTAAGTCGGGTAACACATAAGTGTGTTATATGCAACAAGGAGCACTCTATAGTGAGTTGTCACAAGTTTAAGGACATGAATATTCGCGAGAAATGGGAAGCGGTCAAAAAAGCGAAAGTATGTTTCCAATGTTTGTCACCTAACCATAGGAGGTTAGAGTGCAAAGCGAAAGAATGTGGTGTAGAGGGATGTAGAATGTCACATCATCGAATGCTACACCGATACCCCAATGAAAAAACCTCGCCACAAGGGGACGAGGGGGGTAAAGATGCTCAGATCACAACTGTTAGTACAGTGAATGCACTGGCAGGTGCATACTTAAAGATTATTCCGGTCGAGTTGTATGGACCTAGAGGAAAGGTCAAGACAACAGCTCTTCTGGATGAGGGATCGACCATGACACTCATAGAGGAGTGTATGGCTCAGAAATTAGCGCCTCGCGGACGTAAAGAGGGATTACGTATCGAAGCCGTGGGAGGTAAGCGAATTAATGACGACAGTTCGTATCGCTTAAAAGTTAAAATAAAAGGCATTTACTCGAGCGACTTGGAAGAGATAAGTGTACAAACAATTAAGTCACTTAAACTTTCTCCTCAGTCGGTAAGCCGAGAATTATTGCAACGGTGTTCTCATTTGACACCGATTAAGGATGAGTTGATGTATGAGAGGTCCAAACCTACCATATTAATTGGTCAGGACAATTGGCATCTCATAGTTACTCGTGAATTAATTTCAGGAGGTAAGAACCTACCTGTAGCATCGCTCACCAAACTTGGATGGGTTTTACATGGTCACATATCGGGTGGTATTAAACCGATCAAGATCGTTAACCACATTTCCGCCAAGAAGGAGGAAGATATGGATAAATTGATCAAGGATTATTTTAGTTTGGAATATCTGGGAGTGTCGGCTAGAAAGCCCGCGAACGACCCAGAAGAACGAGCTTTAAGTATTTTGAACAAAACGGTACGTCGTATACCTAATAATAGGTACGAGACTGCTTTGTTATGGCGCACAGACAATGAGTGCATGCCGTCGAATAGAGCGCAGGTTGAAAGAAGCCTGTTGAATATTGAAAAAAAGCTCGACAAAAATAGCGAGTTGAAGAAGGAATATGAGAAGCAAATTGAAAATCTCATCATTAATGGTTACGCAGAGAAAGCGAACCATATTCCCATTTCCCCACGTACGTGGTACCTTCCTCACTTCGCAGTGACTCACCCACAAAAAAGGAAAATAAGGATTGTTTTTGACGCCGCCGCAAAGACGGGCGGACGTTGTCTCAATGATGCATTGTTAACCGGACCGGACTTATTGAAGTCGTTGTTCGGAGTTCTGCTACAATTCAGAGAAGGAAGCGTGGCAGTAATGGCAGACATTAAAGAAATGTTCCTGCAAGAGAAAATCCGGGATGAAGACAGGGATAGCCTTCGATTCTTATGGCAGCACAATCGTGACGCGCCACCGGAAGAGTATAGAATGACGTCACTCATATTTGGAGCGGCATCATCACCATGCATCGCTATATATGTAAAGAATAGGAATGCGCAAGACAACGCACACATCTATCCAGAAGCAGCTTCCGCTACGGAAAGCAATTTTTATATGGATGACTATCTACAGGCATTTCCCGACGTGACGACGGCCGAAAGGATAGTAAACGATATGTATGAATTACATAAACATGCTTCTTTCCAACTGAGGGGATGGGCTAGCAACCGACCCGAAGTTTTAAGTAAAATGGAAAATAAATATAAGAGCGACAGTGCTTCGCTGGGAGATAAAGAGCACACAGAGCGCACGTTAGGTTTGATTTGGAATATCAAACGGGATATAATAAGTTTCTCCACAAGTCTTCGTAACACACCGGAAGAGGTGATGGAAGGTTTACGACCGCCTACGAAGAGGGAGATAACTAGCGCTGTGATGTCAGTCTTCGATCCTTTGGGACTCGCATCACCCATAACGATTCAAGGGAAGTCGCTGATCCAACAAGTATGGAGGACAGGCATCTCTTGGGATGAAGAAGTTTCACACGAATTACACGTGTTATTTTGTAAATGGATATCGGAAGTGAAGAAATTAGGTCATTTAGAGGTACCTAGACCCGTTGCTGAAGGCGTCGGCAAGGGAGAGTTACACACTTTCACGGATGCTAGTGAAAAAGCATACGCTGCCGCGGTGTATTACGTCACCACGGACGAGCTAGGAATAAGGCGGATTACGCTGATCGCCGCAAAGGCAAGAGTAGCACCATTGAAACCAATTTCGATTCCAAGGCTTGAAATGCAAGCAGCTCTTATAGGTAGCAGGCTGGCTGCCTCGGTTAGTGAAGAGAGCAAGTACGAGATATCCGAGAGAGTATTTTGGACAGACTCACGTACAGTGTTAGCGTGGATTAAGTCAGATCCTCGCGCTTTTAAACCATTCGTTGCTCATCGATTGGCTGAGATCGAAGATCACAGTAAACCATGTGAATGGCGATGGGTTCCAACGTCACAAAATGTGGCAGACGACGCCACTAGAAATTTTCCTTCCACCTTCGATGTAAGTCATCGCTGGTTTCAAGGACCTGAATTCCTCAGGAAGAGTCCTGATTTATGGCCCAAACAAGTGGACACCATAAAAGCGGTAGAAAACTACAAGCGGTAGAAAAATTCAAGAGTTTAAGAAAGTCGGTTAAAGGACCCGACGATGCAGCCGAAAAGTCGGTTATGTGTTCCAACAAAGTTTTAGCAAAGTCGGTTAAAGGACCCGATGGTGCGTTGGACATAGCGCTCTTGAAAAAAGCGGAATTATTAATTTGGAAGTTCGTGCAAGACGAGTGTTTTTATTCAGAAATAAAATGCTTGAAAGCAGGCAAAAGCGTTGAAAGAAGTTCACGCTTAAGTAAATTATCTATGGAAATAGGAGAAGATAACTTACTCCGTTTAAATGGACGTTTACCTTTCAAGTCTAATTTGACCGAGGAAAGTAGAAAACCTGTCATATTGGACGGTAAACACGAAATCGTTAAAATGATGATTAGAGAAGTTCATCATCATTTTGGACATGCCAATCACCAGACGGTGATGAATGAGGTGTACCAGAAATTTTATGTCTTGAACTTACGTAATGTAGTACGAAGTGTGTCACATCATTGTCAGTGGTGCAGGACATACAGATCAAAACCGCAGAACGTGCCACAAGGAAATATTCCTCTGGAGAGAATAGCTCATCATGAACCACCTTTTACATGCTCAGCTGTGGATTATTTCGGTCCTATGAGTGTAACTATAGGAAGGCGACACGAAAAACGTTGGGGTGTTTTATTCACGTGTCTGACTACCAGAGCAGTACATCTGGAATTAGCAGCCTCGTTGACACCAGCGTCAATGATAATGGCGTTGAGGCGATTTATCGCCAGAAGAGGAAAACCAGCCGTTATATACAGCGATAACGGGACAAATTTCAAAGCTGCGAATAAAAAATTATTGAAAGCATGCGAAGAATGCCATGAGGGCATGAAAAATGAGTCATTTAAGAAATACATTAAATGGAAATTTATACCTCCGGGAGCACCGCACATGGGTGGCGCCTGGGAGAGGTTAGTAAGGTCGATTAAAATTGCGTTGACCGCTACGCTCAGAGAAAGAAGCCCACGAGAGGAAATTCTACATACGTTGCTTTTAGTAGCAGAGCACACAGTAAATTCCAGGCCTCTAGTAACATTCAGTATGGATAGTCCTGAAGAGGGTTTGACACCCAATCATTTTCTTCTGGGACGCTCATGTGGTGATCGACCACCTGGATTATTTCTAGAGCAGCATCTGACGGGTCAACTCAATTGGAAAGCTGCACAGAGGTTAGCCGACCATTTTTGGACAAGGTGGCTGAAGGAATACATGCCTACCTTAATACCGCGAACAGGTAATAACGGAAAGTTCATGGAACCTAAAGAAGGCGATATTGTTTTGATAATAGATCATTCGTTGCCACGAAATACGTGGCCGAAAGGCAAAATTAGTAGAACGTTACCGGGACCAGACGGTCACACCAGAGTGGTTGACGTCATTACTAGCACAGGTATCTTGAGGAGACCTACATCCAGAATAATAGTCCTGGTACCCGCGACGCCTCCCAAATGATGGTGCTAACGCACGGGGGGGAGATTGTTGGCGACGCGCCTATAAGAATTTTTCAGTTTATTAAGTCAACCGATGACGAATAACTTTTCAAAAGACTCATTGTCCAATAGAAATGTTCTGATAAGAAAATGCTTAGTTAAATCTTAAAGAAATGTCGAATTAATGATATGAAGGTCTTGGGTTCGACTCCCAGGCCGGACTAGTTTACTGTTTTCTAAGTAATATCTTTCAATAAATTCATATAGGGAATTTTATGTTATAAATTATGTTACCGGATTTGTTCCCCGGTTGAAATCGTCTTTCCCACGATGTAAATTCTAAGGAATATTAAAGGGAAGTTAGAGATCGGATTTGTTCCCCGGTCGAGATGATCACTCTGTGCACAAACAGAATTAACGGAAGTTAATTGCATAAGTATTGTCTTGTATAAGTATGATATGTTTTGTACGAAAACAAATGCCTATTTGTTATGATCGATTAATGAGAACATTCACTTGTATTGTTATCTGATAAGAAGCATGATAACTGATAAGAATCTTATCAGAGATAGTTTCCTACAGTTTGAAAATTGTGTAGAAGCACTTATTTATTTAATATTGTTAAAATTAAGTGTATTTCAGACTTTCATTTTTCTGATAGCCGAGAGCCGTGCAAAGTTAGTTGTTCAAATAGTGTGAGTTCACGGAAGCACGCTGACCACGCCCCTAGGAGGCCAAATATGTAAAAATTTAAAATGTTTGTAATTTCAGCAATTTATGTAAAAATGACTTGTAAAACATTTCAGGTTGATTGTACGTGCTAAAAAGGTGAATTCTGTGTTATTTTTATGTGAAAATTCCTGTGTGTAAGTGAAATAATGATAGTTTTGTATAAGAAATTTAAAAGTGTTTTAAATAGTGAAATAAATAGAGAAAATGTAAATTAAACTATTGTATTAGTTAACATATGTATAAATTCAAGTGGGAAACATTGTTTTAACTTTCTGTGTTAAATATTTAAGAAGTTTGGATTTTGAATTTGTGATTAAAATAGGCATGTTTTGTTTTATAAATTAAAGGATTTTTGTGATACGAAAAAATAATATATATCATGGTGTAGATATTGTTTTGTGCTATCTAAATAGATAACTTGTATTTATGTATGATTTATGTGAATAAAGAAATTAAGTGAAACGTGAGAGAGTAATAGTACAAATTCATGTTGTTAAGTTGCGCAGGCACGCGAATGGCGCGGCTCACTTTCGCGTATAGCTCTGGGGGTAGCTTAGTGAACGGGTTTTATTGCAATTCGTTCGGGGAAATAGTTCGGGAAATTAGTTCGGAAAAATAAGAAAATCCTTCGGGAAAAGTGAAAAACCAGCAGTCAAGAAGAAAAAGTGTAGGGAAGTGATAGGAAAAAGTGATTACTCTCTCACGGAACGGTTTGAAGATAATTGCTGTTTTATTCCCAAGTAATTCATCCCTAAAGTTATACAGTCCACATCGAAGAATTAAGGCGTCGGGACCGGGACGACTTCGGAAGACCCGTAATCCCCGTCTGAACCTACTTGCTGAAAAAGAAAGAGGTTATCGCCCTAGTGTGTTACTCCGTTGCGGAGATCACATACGTTGTTCCCGAACCCAACGTAGGCGTTATAGGAAGCCTCGATTCCTCCCTTCTGTTTCTTTATCGAACGTTCCAGCCCGTCTGGTTCGTTTTAAATTGGTCCTTCCGAACCTGTTTCCTTTTCAATTGGACCTTCGGAGCCGGATTAAAAGGACCACCCGAACCCCGCCAGCTGGATCAAGGAACCAGCTGTGGACTGCTGGTTATGGAAAAAGAAGACCTTCGAAGCCGAGTGAAGATCAGCAACCGAAGGAAGCCGGAGGTTTGAGCTGAAGCAATAGGACCAAAGGCCAGAAGACCAGGACGTCAGCGCTGAAGGACTGGACCTGGAACTACCGGAAGAAAGAAAACCGGGATTGCGGCCTGGGGCGTGTGCTCGCATGGGGCACGTATCGCAGCCGGGCGCAGGTGTCTTGTGAAGGCACTCATCGTGGCCAAGCAGGGCTTGGCATTTTTCCTGTCGGGCAAGCGTGCTCGGCACTTCCTGTCGGACGACCGTGTCTGGCATTTTCCTGTCGGACGACCGTGTCCGGCATTTCCTGTCAGGTCATCAGAGGGTGCAAGAAGAAGCATCCACCGCTGCTGCTGCCAGGCGAGGGTGCGCGTGGGCACCTGACTGTATCGCGGCCGGAGGAGGGCGCTCGGACGAGGCGTCACCGGCAACTGGGCGGCGAGCACAGCATACATCCCGACCACCTAACGGTGCCAAACGGTTGGGCTCTGGCACAACACCTTCGGGTGGAGCAGTTCTCTCGAGCGAGACTGCGCTTGCACTACCGCTCGACTGTTTCGTCATATTCCTTGGCGGGACAGTTCCTAAACCTTTCCTCCATTCCATTCCTGCACGACTCCATCCCTGGACGGCTCACCTCGGTAGGCCGCGTCCAGGATTGATATGGCTGATAGGGCTGTTAGGGTGGTAGTAGGGTTGTAGGGTTGGGAGATAAGGGGGGGGAGGGGTAGTGGTGTTAGGTTGGGGTGTAGAAGGGTTGTAGGTAAGGGGTTGTAGGGACCGTAGGGACAGTTAGGGACCGTAGGCCAACAATCACCTTCCTGCAAGATGAAGAAGGCACAAGACCAGACAGGGAGAAGCGAAGGGAGCAGGACAAGGACAGGGCTCTCAAGGAAAGCTAAAGAAGCGGTACCATCTGGAGCGACCACAGCTACTGCGTCAAATGGAGCAACTCCTTCAAGTGGAGCCACCACCGACACGTCCACATGCACGTGGGACTCAGGGACGTCCATGGCAACGACAAGCAACAGGACGGACACCAGTGGTACGCAGGCCAGCACCGCACAACAATCCGTTATATCCAGGAGTGAAACGGTGGTCGAAAAAGTAGGTCAAAGGACCGAAGAAGTGGCATCGTCAAGGACAGTAATCGGGCACACTAGTGATAAAGGGTCACAGAGAGGTAGTAGGTCATCGCGATCGGCGAGGCTGAAAGCCGAATTAGAGGCGCGGATTAAATTCGAACGCTCAGAGCTCGAACGAGCACAGGCAGCTGCTGCCTTAGCCAAGTCTCAATTGGAGTTGGCACGACTCAACCGAGAAGAGGAAATCGACTCGAGTGAGGATGATGAAGAGCGGAATACTCAGGTGGAACCTTTCGTAAGGAGTTGGGTTCAGCAGACCATAATGAGCGCGCCGGTTAGTGTAGCACAACCCGATATTACTGATAAGGAAGCGTGTAAAGGATCACGCCGCAAAGGGGCGGAGATCGAGCGCAACCAAGGAAATGCACAGAAAACACACGCGAGTGAGGTGTCAGAATTGACCGAAGCGATTGTGAGTGCAATAAAAATAGCGGGTAAAGATAAGTCTTCCCAGCTTCATTTCCTCCAGGAATTACCGGTGTTCGATGGAGACCCGGGTGAATGGATAATTTTCAAAACGGTGTTTGAAGACACGAGAAGCCAATTTTCAGGGGTGCAAAATGTTGCACGCCTTAGGAGGGCATTAAAGGGCACCGCTAAAGAGGCGGTAAAGTCGCTGTTATTTACTTTGTGTGAACCGGAAGAAATAATGAACGCTCTCGAAAGAAGATTCGGTAGGGTTGAGATGCTCATTCTAGCCGAAATCGAGAATGTAAAGCGTATGCCAAGATTGGCAGAAGATTGCCGGAATATAGGATCTTTTGCAAGTCGTATTACGAACGTGGTTGCCACGATACAAGCGTTGAATCAACCACAGTATTTGTACTCACCGGAGTTAGTGAGCCGCATAGTGGAGAAACTCGGAACTATGATTAAATTTAAATGGTTTGAATATCGAGCTCAGTATCCTTTGGAGCCAGAGTTACAGAAGATGGCCAAGTTTTTAAATTTATTAAGTGAACAATTTGGAGCGTCCTTAAACAATGAAAATGCGCCTGAAAAAAGGAAGCGTCCTGAATTCAGGAAGCAAACTGTACACACTTCAAAGGGAGGTGTACGCAGCTGTGCCGTGAGCGAGCGCTATATGCGCCGAAGTAATTCGAGCGAGCGTCTAGAACGCCGAAATAGTAAAGGGCACAACCGACAGGTGGTTATGACAACCCAGGATAAGCCTGTAAGTCGGGTAACACATAAGTGTGTTATATGCAACAAGGAGCACTCTATAGTGAGTTGTCACAAGTTTAAGGACATGAATATTCGCGAGAAATGGGAAGCGGTCAAAAAAGCGAAAGTATGTTTCCAATGTTTGTCACCTAACCATAGGAGGTTAGAGTGCAAAGCGAAAGAATGTGGTGTAGAGGGATGTAGAATGTCACATCATCGAATGCTACACCGATACCCCAATGAAAAAACCTCGCCACAAGGGGACGAGGGGGGTAAAGATGCTCAGATCACAACTGTTAGTACAGTGAATGCACTGGCAGGTGCATACTTAAAGATTATTCCGGTCGAGTTGTATGGACCTAGAGGAAAGGTCAAGACAACAGCTCTTCTGGATGAGGGATCGACCATGACACTCATAGAGGAGTGTATGGCTCAGAAATTAGCGCCTCGCGGACGTAAAGAGGGATTACGTATCGAAGCCGTGGGAGGTAAGCGAATTAATGACGACAGTTCGTATCGCTTAAAAGTTAAAATAAAAGGCATTTACTCGAGCGACTTGGAAGAGATAAGTGTACAAACAATTAAGTCACTTAAACTTTCTCCTCAGTCGGTAAGCCGAGAATTATTGCAACGGTGTTCTCATTTGACACCGATTAAGGATGAGTTGATGTATGAGAGGTCCAAACCTACCATATTAATTGGTCAGGACAATTGGCATCTCATAGTTACTCGTGAATTAATTTCAGGAGGTAAGAACCTACCTGTAGCATCGCTCACCAAACTTGGATGGGTTTTACATGGTCACATATCGGGTGGTATTAAACCGATCAAGATCGTTAACCACATTTCCGCCAAGAAGGAGGAAGATATGGATAAATTGATCAAGGATTATTTTAGTTTGGAATATCTGGGAGTGTCGGCTAGAAAGCCCGCGAACGACCCAGAAGAACGAGCTTTAAGTATTTTGAACAAAACGGTACGTCGTATACCTAATAATAGGTACGAGACTGCTTTGTTATGGCGCACAGACAATGAGTGCATGCCGTCGAATAGAGCGCAGGTTGAAAGAAGCCTGTTGAATATTGAGAAAAAGCTCGACAAAAATAGCGAGTTGAAGAAGGAATATGAGAAGCAAATTGAAAATCTCATCATTAATGGTTACGCAGAGAAAGCGAACCATATTCCCATTTCCCCACGTACGTGGTACCTTCCTCACTTCGCAGTGACTCACCCACAAAAAAGGAAAATAAGGATTGTTTTTGACGCCGCCGCAAAGACGGGCGGACGTTGTCTCAATGATGCATTGTTAACCGGACCGGACTTATTGAAGTCGTTGTTCGGAGTTCTGCTACAATTCAGAGAAGGAAGCGTGGCAGTAATGGCAGACATTAAAGAAATGTTCCTGCAAGAGAAAATCCGGGATGAAGACAGGGATAGCCTTCGATTCTTATGGCAGCACAATCGTGACGCGCCACCGGAAGAGTATAGAATGACGTCACTCATATTTGGAGCGGCATCATCACCATGCATCGCTATATATGTAAAGAATAGGAATGCGCAGGACAACGCACACATCTATCCAGAAGCAGCTTCCGCTACGGAAAGCAATTTTTATATGGATGACTATCTACAGGCATTTCCCGACGTGACGACGGCCGAAAGGATAGTAAACGATATGTATGAATTACATAAACATGCTTCTTTCCAACTGAGGGGATGGGCTAGCAACCGACCCGAAGTTTTAAGTAAAATGGAAAATAAATATAAGAGCGACAGTGCTTCGCTGGGAGATAAAGAGCACACAGAGCGCACGTTAGGTTTGATTTGGAATATCAAACGGGATATAATAAGTTTCTCCACAAGTCTTCGTAACACACCGGAAGAGGTGATGGAAGGTTTACGACCGCCTACGAAGAGGGAGATAACTAGCGCTGTGATGTCAGTCTTCGATCCTTTGGGACTCGCATCACCCATAACGATTCAAGGGAAGTCGCTGATCCAACAAGTATGGAGGACAGGCATCTCTTGGGATGAAGAAGTTTCACACGAATTACACGTGTTATTTTGTAAATGGATATCGGAAGTGAAGAAATTAGGTCATTTAGAGGTACCTAGACCCGTTGCTGAAGGCGTCGGCAAGGGAGAGTTACACACTTTCACGGATGCTAGTGAAAAAGCATACGCTGCCGCGGTGTATTACGTCACCACGGACGAGCTAGGAATAAGGCGGATTACGCTGATCGCCGCAAAGGCAAGAGTAGCACCATTGAAACCAATTTCGATTCCAAGGCTTGAAATGCAAGCAGCTCTTATAGGTAGCAGGCTGGCTGCCTCGGTTAGTGAAGAGAGCAAGTACGAGATATCCGAGAGAGTATTTTGGACAGACTCACGTACAGTGTTAGCGTGGATTAAGTCAGATCCTCGCGCTTTTAAACCATTCGTTGCTCATCGATTGGCTGAGATCGAAGATCACAGTAAACCATGTGAATGGCGATGGGTTCCAACGTCACAAAATGTGGCAGACGACGCCACTAGAAATTTTCCTTCCACCTTCGATGTAAGTCATCGCTGGTTTCAAGGACCTGAATTCCTCAGGAAGAGTCCTGATTTATGGCCCAAACAAGTGGACACCATAAAAGCGGTAGAAAACTACAAGCGGTAGAAAAATTCAAGAGTTTAAGAAAGTCGGTTAAAGGACCCGACGATGCAGCCGAAAAGTCGGTTATGTGTTCCAACAAAGTTTTAGCAAAGTCGGTTAAAGGACCCGATGGTGCGTTGGACATAGCGCTCTTGAAAAAAGCGGAATTATTAATTTGGAAGTTCGTGCAAGACGAGTGTTTTTATTCAGAAATAAAATGCTTGAAAGCAGGCAAAAGCGTTGAAAGAAGTTCACGCTTAAGTAAATTATCTATGGAAATAGGAGAAGATAACTTACTCCGTTTAAATGGACGTTTACCTTTCAAGTCTAATTTGACCGAGGAAAGTAGAAAACCTGTCATATTGGACGGTAAACACGAAATCGTTAAAATGATGATTAGAGAAGTTCATCATCATTTTGGACATGCCAATCACCAGACGGTGATGAATGAGGTGTACCAGAAATTTTATGTCTTGAACTTACGTAATGTAGTACGAAGTGTGTCACATCATTGTCAGTGGTGCAGGACATACAGATCAAAACCGCAGAACGTGCCACAAGGAAATATTCCTCTGGAGAGAATAGCTCATCATGAACCACCTTTTACATGCTCAGCTGTGGATTATTTCGGTCCTATGAGTGTAACTATAGGAAGGCGACACGAAAAACGTTGGGGTGTTTTATTCACGTGTCTGACTACCAGAGCAGTACATCTGGAATTAGCAGCCTCGTTGACACCAGCGTCAATGATAATGGCGTTGAGGCGATTTATCGCCAGAAGAGGAAAACCAGCCGTTATATACAGCGATAACGGGACAAATTTCAAAGCTGCGAATAAAAAAATATTGAAAGCATGCGAAGAATGCCATGAGGGCATGAAAAATGAGTCATTTAAGAAATACATTAAATGGAAATTTATACCTCCGGGAGCACCGCACATGGGTGGCGCCTGGGAGAGGTTAGTAAGGTCGATTAAAATTGCGTTGACCGCTACGCTCAGAGAAAGAAGCCCACGAGAGGAAATTCTACATACGTTGCTTTTAGTAGCAGAGCACACAGTAAATTCCAGGCCTCTAGTAACATTCAGTATGGATAGTCCTGAAGAGGGTTTGACACCCAATCATTTTCTTCTGGGACGCTCATGTGGTGATCGACCACCTGGATTATTTCTAGAGCAGCATCTGACGGGTCAACTCAATTGGAAAGCTGCACAGAGGTTAGCCGACCATTTTTGGACAAGGTGGCTGAAGGAATACATGCCTACCTTAATACCGCGAACAGGTAATAACGGAAAGTTCATGGAACCTAAAGAAGGCGATATTGTTTTGATAATAGATCATTCGTTGCCACGAAATACGTGGCCGAAAGGCAAAATTAGTAGAACGTTACCGGGACCAGACGGTCACACCAGAGTGGTTGACGTCATTACTAGCACAGGTATCTTGAGGAGACCTACATCCAGAATAATAGTCCTGGTACCCGCGACGCCTCCCAAATGATGGTGCTAACGCACGGGGGGGAGATTGTTGGCGACGCGCCTATAAGAATTTTTCAGTTTATTAAGTCAACCGATGACGAATAACTTTTCAAAAGACTCATTGTCCAATAGAAATGTTCTGATAAGAAAATGCTTAGTTAAATCTTAAAGAAATGTCGAATTAATGATATGAAGGTCTTGGGTTCGACTCCCAGGCCGGACTAGTTTACTGTTTTCTAAGTAATATCTTTCAATAAATTCATATAGGGAATTTTATGTTATAAATTATGTTACCGGATTTGTTCCCCGGTTGAAATCGTCTTTCCCACGATGTAAATTCTAAGGAATATTAAAGGGAAGTTAGAGATCGGATTTGTTCCCCGGTCGAGATGATCACTCTGTGCACAAACAGAATTAACGGAAGTTAATTGCATAAGTATTGTCTTGTATAAGTATGATATGTTTTGTACGAAAACAAATGCCTATTTGTTATGATCGATTAATGAGAACATTCACTTGTATTGTTATCTGATAAGAAGCATGATAACTGATAAGAATCTTATCAGAGATAGTTTCCTACAGTTTGAAAATTGTGTAGAAGCACTTATTTATTTAATATTGTTAAAATTAAGTGTATTTCAGACTTTCATTTTTCTGATAGCCGAGAGCCGTGCAAAGTTAGTTGTTCAAATAGTGTGAGTTCACGGAAGCACGCTGACCACGCCCCTAGGAGGCCAAATATGTAAAAATTTAAAATGTTTGTAATTTCAGCAATTTATGTAAAAATGACTTGTAAAACATTTCAGGTTGATTGTACGTGCTAAAAAGGTGAATTCTGTGTTATTTTTATGTGAAAATTCCTGTGTGTAAGTGAAATAATGATAGTTTTGTATAAGAAATTTAAAAGTGTTTTAAATAGTGAAATAAATAGAGAAAATGTAAATTAAACTACTGTATTAGTTAACATATGTATAAATTCAAGTGGGAAACATTGTTTTAACTTTCTGTGTTAAATATTTAAGAAGTTTGGATTTTGAATTTGTGATTAAAATAGGCATGTTTTGTTTTATAAATTAAAGGATTTTTGTGATACGAAAAAATAATATATATCATGGTGTAGATATTGTTTTGTGCTATCTAAATAGATAACTTGTATTTATGTATGATTTATGTGAATAAAGAAATTAAGTGAAACGTGAGAGAGTAATAGTACAAATTCATGTTGTTAAGTTGCGCAGGCACGCGAATGGCGCGGCTCACTTTCGCGTATAGCTCTGGGGGTAGCTTAGTGAACGGGTTTTATTGCAATTCGTTCGGGGAAATAGTTCGGGAAATTAGTTCGGAAAAATAAGAAAATCCTTCGGGAAAAGTGAAAAACCAGCAGTCAAGAAGAAAAAGTGTAGGGAAGTGATAGGGAAAAGTGATTACTCTCTCACGGAACGGTTTGAAGATAATTGCTGTTTTATTCCCAAGTAATTCATCCCTAAAGTTATACAGTCCACATCGAAGAATTAAGGCGTCGGGACCGGGACGACTTCGGAAGACCCGTAATCCCCGTCTGAACCTACTTGCTGAAAAAGAACGAGGTTATCGCCCTAGTGTGTTACTCAGTTGCGGAGATCACATACGTTGTTCCCGAACCCAACGTAGGCGTTATAGGAGGCCGGATCGAGAGAAGCCTCGATTCCTCCCTTCTGTTTCTTTATCGAACGTTCCAGCCCGTCTGGTTCGTTTTAAATTGG
Source organism: Parnassius smintheus behrii (assembly GCA_036936625.1). Taxonomy (NCBI): domain Eukaryota; kingdom Metazoa; phylum Arthropoda; class Insecta; order Lepidoptera; family Papilionidae; genus Parnassius; species Parnassius smintheus. Next base: position 24,985,313 of record JAUPFT010000029.1, on the reverse strand, counting down.
TCCTTCCGAACCTGTTTCTTTTTCAGATATTAAACAAAAAATAAAAACAAAAATTTTGAAATAAATAAATAAATTAATTAAAATCTATGGAAATTCAAATCATACTACTTGTAAATCCCTACTTTACGAACGGTAGTAAAAAAATTAATTTAGTAAGCATCTTTGACTTTGTCTGATGAAATGAAACATTCCATCTTAGTACTCAGGGGTGTGAACGCATCTGCGTTTAGGTTTTTAATCGAGGATAAATGTAGATGTCCATGGGCCACAGCATAACAATCAGGTGGACTGAATGCTCGTTTGTTACCCTTATTCTATAAGAAAGATATGAGCTAAAATCATTTTGGGGAAGCTTATTACTTTTTATGGCTCCGTGCCTCAGTGACTAAGCAATGATTTGCTGCTCTTAGAGGCCGCAGGTTGGATTCCTGCATGTAACTAGTATTTGAAGGGCCTACAAATAATTGTTCCAATTGGCTCCTCAATATAAATCATGAGTTCTCGGCTTAGTATTAGTTGAATAATATCTACAAATCACGAGATGTACTCGGTGTCAATATTGGTAAGACCTCGAGGCAGACGTCGGTATCGCTGTGGTCTCTCTCTCTCTCTCTCTCTCTCTCTGTCTCTATCTCTCTCTATCTCTCTCTATCTCTCTCCTGAGTTTCTTTTAAATATTCTGTGGTAGAGCCACGCTGTAGCTATACTATTGTTGACGCATGAGTGGGTCCGGACGACTGGGGAGGCCACGCTCTTGCAGAATATTAGCTTACTTCTGTTTTGTAGGGAACCTAACCCTTCTTACTAGTAACGAAGCTTTATACCTTAGCCGTCAGGAGTGATAACGCATATAAATTTTGATTCTTAATCAAAAATAGATAGTCTAGGGGCTACACACTTACCATGAAATGGAATGTATGCTTATGCCATTCTATGGGAAAATATTATGTGCTCGACATCGCTTCCGTAAATAAAGCGCGTGTTGCGTCACGATTCACGATCGTACGAGGGTGGATTGAAAAGTACTCGGCCTAACCAAGAAAATAAACACATACTAAATCAGTTATTTTTATTTTTCTACATAATCACCATCAAGTTCAATACACTTTTGCCACCTCCCCTTCCAATCATTTAGACCGTTGAAAAAAATGATTCTTCCTTAGAGTCAAAATATGCGTCTACAGCTGCTTTGACCTCGTCGTTTGTCGAAAATCTTTGACCTCCCAAGTGTTTTTTTAGGTTAGGGAACAGAAAGGAGTCTGGTGGTGCCAGATCAGGTGAATACGGCGGATGCGGTTACAGTTCAAAGCCACAGTTGTGAATTTCAACCATTGACTGTACTGACGTGTGAACACGGGCGTTATCTTGATGAAACAGGACTTTTCTTCTGAGCATTCCTCGACGTTTTTCTTTTATTTCCTGTCGTAAATGACGTAGTAAGGTGCAGTAGTAATCAGAGCTTATAGTCTGACCCCTTTCAAGATAATCAATCATAATCACACCTTTCGAGTCCCAGAATACTGAAGCCATCACCTTATTTGCCGACAAAATCGACTTAGCCTTTTTAGGGGGTGGTGAACCAGGTCTTCCCCACTGTTTTGATTGTTGTTTTGTTTCCGGTGTACAGTAATGAATCCATGTTTCGTCCATAGTAACAAAACGATTCAAAAAATCATCTGCATCGGCTTCAAATAACTCCAAACAGTCGCGTGAAATAGTCAATCGCGTCCTTTTTTGTTCAACTGAAAGCAGTCGCAGAACCCACCTCGCAGACACCTTGTGGAAACCCAACTCGTTGACAATGATGTTTTGAGTTCGTTCATAAGAGATGCCTATAATCTCGGCTATCTCTCTAATTTTTAATCTGCGGTCTCCCATTATTAAATCAAGTACTTTTTTAATATTTTCGTCAGTAGTTGACGTCGAAGGCCTTCCAGAGCGGGGTTCATCTTTCACACTCTCTCTACCACGCTTAAATTCTGCTATCCATTTTTTGACGGATGAATATGACAGAGCATAATCGCCTAATGTACTGACCATGTCATCATGGATGGCTTTTGATGATAGCCCCTTCTTATGGAGGTACTTGATGACGGCACGCTGCTCGATTTGCTCCATTCGCGGAAATTATGTCCGATTACTTTGTTAATAAATTTATAAAACCACAACTAATTATCGCACACGCTTCGAACTTCACACAATGAACTAGTCTGAACTGAACTAAATAATGTGGGTAGATTTGATTTTTAGAATTGAATGGATCTGTGTTAGGCCGAGTACTTTTCAATCCACCTAGGTATCTATTAATCAGGAAACGACTTTACAAGAAACAACTCAAACAATGATTGTTCACTAAGTTTACTCTGTTTGTTCAACATCAAATTCAATAAAACTTCATTACTGTCAATCGTTTTGTTCACGTGTAAATAGCAGATAATTTAACAAATAAACTGTTTCAGGAAGTTATTTAATTCAATTTATTTATTTAACTGTGCTGTGAATATCCACTGCGCCATATCGCCCGCCTCGGCAGTAGTGTCCACCTGATAACGGTAGAATAAAAATAAAGGACTGCGTTTGCCAATCCGATTGCCAAGAGTGGCAACGCCGGCAAATATCCTTCCTATGAGGTAATTGTAGATAGACAAGATATAACCGTATGAAAGAATTAGGTCTTAATTTAATGATTTCTTATATTTACACAAACACTACAAATTAAAATAAAACTAGTTCTATGGATTTTATACGTATATAAACTTATTTATATTACCGACGCTTCGACCACTTTACAGCACCCATGGTCACGCACAGCACGGGGGCTGAGGTGTTCAACATACCAAATACGCAATAAAATCTGTAAAAACTAGTTTTTTTTTAATACTGCCAATCGTTTTGTACACGTTGTATGTCTCAGAGAATATAACGAAAAAAAAAAACTGTTTCCTAAAGTTATTTCAATGTATTATCACAAATTGCCAGTTCTTAAAGTAATATATTTCAATTAAATGTGAAAAAACAAACGTTTCAATAAACAAACAAAACTTTCGATTAATTAAAAACTCTACAGGCAACCTTAGTTTCATGTTGTTTGGCCAACCCATCGTAAGTTTTCTATAGATCGTCCCATTAGGGGTCCATGCCCATATCTTTCTCATTTTCGTCTATCGCCTCCTATGGCACTCAGGTAGTGATTTTCTTAACCCACCATTATACGGCACAAAAACAACTCAACAAAAAAGTGTAAAATTAGATTCTCTTTTAATCATATATATTTTCAATCTGATGATAACAGTCGTAGGGCATAGCTTTCTATCGCAACGAATTATATTATATCATAGAGTGTCGTCGTGTGACCGTTGTTTTGTTTACGTCCACCAGAAACGTCGTTCACTAGTCCATAAATAATTTTAGTCGACAACGATACAACAAAGTTAGTATCATGTATGGTAAGGTTAGAAAAAAAAATATATTGGTATAGCTACTTTCAATCACGAAACATCACGTTTACAACAAACTTGCCATGGGCCGTTATATTATTCCTAACTTACGTACCGAACAAGTGCATTGTTTTTGTGAAAGATTAATGGACAGAATTTATTTTTATTATTTTAATCTACATAGACTCCTCTTGAGCACACACATAACAGTACATTATTGGACATGGTTAAAAGATCAGACGCGTACTTCCATGTGAATGATGATCAATAGCAAAGTAAAAATATGTATATGATTTCCATGAAATTAGTTTGTAGGCATTTATTGCTCGTACTCCTCTCGATTGGTGGACTGGTTAACAGGCGGGAACTGGTCATGCTGTTACCCACAACTTTTCTTCAAACTTAGGGTTCATTGTCAGAGTTTACTTCGGTTTTTTTTTTGACTGCCTCGTTGGTGGCACGGTCGTAAGAGTCACTGCTTATTATGTGGTTCCCGGATTTAAATCTTGGATTGAGCCAAAATAAGTTATTGAGTTTTTCTGTCAATTTTTTTCTCTTTTCGCTCAAGTAAAAGGTCCAACGTCGTGTTTTCTTAATTTTTCTCAGGTAGTGTTGGATTTCCATCCCATCGGATTATGAATATGAAGAAATAGAAAGTGCTGAATTTACATGATCTAATTCCTCCATTTTCTTTGGCAACTAGACGGTCGACGGACAGTCGATATTCACAAATTAGATTCAAACAGTTTGCTTCATCTTTTGTAAAGCGTATGGCAAATGAGTGGAATAGTTTGCCTGCGTCTGTCTTTCCGTCCGCATGTGATCTGAAAGTCTTTAAGGCAATAGTGAGTAGGCTTTTGTTGCGCTAACACATTGCGATTGCGATCCAGTGCTTTACCACAACTTACCACCGGGCTGGATTGTGGTCAAGCACAGGTTTATCATTATGATAACAAGTAAAAAGAAATTGTGTTTTGAGTACTCACTCCTCCCTTGAGACTGGTTTCCATGACCAAAACTCGGTTCATAGGATTTGTTTTTGCGCCCCATAATCAGCAGTGGGCAACGCATGCATGCAATATGCAGGTCATGTTGGAATTTGAGGAAGTTTATTCTACTTTGGTAGTATACCTCTTCATGACAACTAAATAGCAAAGAAGAACCAGCATGAACCCGGCGAGATATTTTTCAAAGTAACTTTATACAATATGAAGTAGGGTGTACAGTTATTTATAACACTCATTTAAAAACAACTTTTAATCCATTGGTTTAATTATATTTTTGTTAATCAATTTATCCCGTCTTTGTCTGCATTATTTTTAACATAATAAGCATTACGAACCATGATCTCTTTGTAAAGAGATTGTATGTCTCTAATAATAATTGCTTTGTACGTATAGTAAGGGAAAAATAAAGGCAGGGGCACACGTGCGACAGATAACCAGTTTCTGTATTCAAAACTAAATTGACTGTCGAAGTTTTAATATAAGTAAGCTGACAAACAAGCTGCACAGCTGCTTCATCGTTCATCATGCATACAGCAAAGGATTGGAATAAGTTGCTAGCGTCTGTCTTACGCTTTTGTTACGTTATTGCGCTTTGCCAGATTCGGCTACAAAGTCACTTAGTATCTGGTGAGATAGCATCACCGGATGATAATTGTATGCAATTCTTAAACCGCCATTATACGGCTCAATTACTAAATATTACGAGGAAAAAATTCTTACGTGGTAGAGCCACGCTGCAGTGTTATTGTAGTTGCAACACGCATGAGTCGGCTCGAAACGGCGGGACCTCGCTCTCACAGAATACCAGCGTAAAATAGCAGCGTAATGCTGATGTGTTTCGTATGATGAGTATAGAGAACGGAATACCCTTTTTACTGGAATCGAGGCATTCCACCTTAGTCATCAGGGGTGACAACGTATTTGCATTTTGATCCTAAGTTGAGGATAAATGTGGATGTCTATAGATCACAGCATCCACTTAAAATATATATGTAAAGAAAAGTTATTGCAAGTAATTTACGTTTTTGCTGGGAAGGACCGGGGTAAAAAAACCGAGCGGATTTTTTAAAAACATTAATTCATAATACAATATGTTGTTCAATTAATTACGTAAATATATAAAAACAGCGTGGTTGCGATTATCTCATTTTCAGGGGTTATTAACATCTAGATAGAGCAGTCAGAGAGGCAGGCTCTCTCTCTCTCTCTCACTCACTCACCGACGAGCGTATCTCCAGGGATAGTATTCCCTAGTCAAGTCAACTTATACGTGCTGCAGCCACAATACGTTGCAACGAGCCCTACTACGTAAAATTTTGATTATGTTATTTTATTACATTTGAACAGATAAGCAAACAGTCCACGTATTTTTGTGTTGCTACCGCAGTCACACCTGTAGCCAATTTCAAACAAAGAAGATGTGTCTCCTGAGTACTGAGGAATGTTGGAGTACCTGACCAGAGTCAGCTATTATACTAACGCTCTACGCCCTTCATACACAACACAGCAATGCAAGCACTGCTGCACCTGACCAGACGGACTTCCTGACCAGAGCCAGCAATAATACTAACGCTCGACGCCCTTCATACACAACACAGCAATGCAAGCACTGCTGCACCTGACCAGACGGACTTCCTGACCAGAGCCAGCTATTATACTAACGCTCTACGCCCTTCATACACAACACAGCAATGCAAGCACTGCTGCACCTGACCAGACGGACTTCCTGACCAGAGCCAGCTATTATACTAACGCTCGACGCCCTTCATACACAACACAGCAATGCAAGCACTCCTGCACCTAACCAGACGGACTTCCTGACCAGAGCCAGCTATTATACTAACGCTGTACGCCCTTCATACACAACACAGCAATGCAAGCACTGCTGCACCTGACCAGACGGACTTCCTGACCAGAGCCAGCTATTATACTAACGCTCGACGCCCTTCATACACAACACAGCAATGCAAGCACTGCTGCACCTGACCAGATGGACTTCCTGACCAGAGCCAGCTATTATACTAACGCTCGACGCCCTTCATACACAACACAGCAATGCAAGCACTGCTGCACCTAACCAGACGCACTTCCTGACCAGAGCCAGCTATTATACTAACGCTCTACGCCTTTCATACACAACACAGCAATGCAAGCACTGCTGCACCTGACCAGACGGAGTTCCTGACCAGAGCCAGCTATTATACTAACGCTGGACGCCCTTCATACACAACACAGCAATGCAAGCACTGTTGCACCTAACCAGACGGACTTCCTGACCAGGGCCAGTTATTATACTAACGCTCTACGCCCTTCATACACAACACAGCAATGCAAGCACTGCTGCACCTGACCAGACGGACTTCCTGACCAGAGCCAGCTATTATACTAACGCTCGACGCCCTTCATACACAACACAGCAATGCAAGCACTGCTGCACCTAACCAGACGGACTTCCTGACCAGAGCCAGCTAGTATACTAACGCTCTACGCCCTTCATACACAACACAGCAATGCAAGCACTGCTGCACCTGACCAGACGGACTTCCTGACCAGAGCCAGCTAGTATACTAACGCTCTACGCCCTTCATACACAACACAGCAATGCAAGCACTGCTGCACCTGACCAGACGGACTTCCTGACCAGAGCCAGCTATTATACTAACGCTCGACGCCCTTCATACACAACACAGCAACGCAAGCACTGCTGCACCTGACCAGACGGACTTCCTGACCAGAGCCAGCTATTATACTATAGCTCTACGCCCTTCATACACAACACAGCAATGCAAGCACTGCTACACCCGACCAGACGGACTTCCTGACCAGAGCCAGCTATTATACTAACGCTCGACGCCCTTCATACACAACACAGCAATGCAAGCACTGCTGCACCTAACCAGACGGACTTCCTGACCAGAGCCAGCTATTATACTAACGCTCTACGCCCTTCATACACAACACAGCAATGCAAGCACTGCTGCACCTGACCAGACGGACTTCCTGACCAGAGCCAGCTATTATACTAACGCTCGACGCCCTTCATACACAACACAGCAATGCAAGCACTGCTGCACCTGACCAGACGGACTTTCTGACCAGAGCCAGCTATTATACTAACGCTCGACGCCCTTCATACACAACACAGCAATGCAAGCACTGCTGCACCTAACCAGACGGACTTCCTGACCAGAGCCAGCTAGTATACTAACGCTCTACGCCCTTCATACACAACACAGCAATGCAAGCACTGCTGCACCTGACCAGACGGACTTCCTGACCAGAGCCAGCTATTATACTAACGCTCTACGCCCTTCATACACAACACAGCAATGCAAGCACTGCTGCACCTAACCAGACGGACTTCCTGACCAGAGCCAGCTATTATACTAACGCTCTACGCCCTTCATACACAACACAGCAATGCAAGCACTGCTGCACCTAACCAAACGGACTTCCTGACCAGAGCCAGCTATTATACTAACGCTCGACGCCCTTCATACACAACACAGCAATGCAAGCACTGCTGCACCTGACCAGACGGACTTCCTGACCAGAGCCAGCTATTATACTAACGCTCTACGCCCTTCATACACAACACAGCAATGCAAGCACTGCTGCACCTGACCAGACGGACTTCCTGACCAGAGCCAGCTATTATACTAACGCTCTACGCCCTTCATACACAACACAGCAATGCAAGCACTGCTGCACCTGACCAGACGGACTTCCTGCCAAAAAATCTAATCTAATTAATTGTTCAAAAGCTTTCCTTTGAGTACTGAAATCAATTCTATTAAAAAAAAACCTACTACTTCGTAAGTACGTATTCAAAACTAAATGACATAAAAAATCACAGTATTCATCCAGAATTTTGTAACGAACGATAAGACATCGTTCACCTAAGGTCATTGACCACCAATGAGACGCTTAGTATTCTCTTGCATTATGCTCAAGACGACTCCTGTTACATATTTAATCAAGTCAACAACGGGCTCGTCGATAGGGTAAAATATTCCCAGGTACTCAAAAAGCGAGCAATGATGAATAGAAACTTATCTTTGGGGTAATATGATTCATTTTTCATTCTTTACAACCTGTCCAAAGTTTACTGCTGAACATTAGGCTTCCGCTATAATTTTTTCTGATATGAATCCCTCTGGATGCGAGGTAGGCAATTTGGCTGCTTTAAGTTTTAATACCAAAGATTCTTCAGTCTGCTAACTATTTAAATTCTCCACATCGTAGATACTGCATACGAAACTCCAAACCCGTTGCAAGATTTCCAAGTTTTATTAGATAGTGGCATTTGAGCTCCTTTAATTTCGTGTTTCTCATGGTAATGCCTTTCTCTCACCTTAATTTCACTTCCTTATCACCATCTTTAAAAAATACAAATATCTAAAGTTCGAGTAGAATATCATATTTTTTAAATTGATATGGGACCACTTCTGTATAGGTACAGATTATTAAATAAAAGAAGTATCATCAAATCAATTTACAATCGAAGTAGTTATGCCCGGACGTACATAAAAAATATATACTTGACGGTTTAGGAATTTGCGCTTTTTGTGAAAACGGTTAAGGTTTATTTAGTTCTTAATAAAATCTTCACTAACAACTCTGGAGATTAAGAAAAGAACTCCTTGTAACGAAAAGTTATTCCAAAATTTCAATAAAAAACAGCAGGTTAACGTAGAATAAGTACCTAATTGTTTTATTTTTTACAGAATACCAGCGTAAAATAGTAGCTTAATGCTACTGTGTTTCGTATGTTGACAGTTGAGACCCGGAGACCCTTTTAACTGAAAACGAGGCGTTAAATCATAGTTCACACGGGTATCGTCATCCGTGGCATCTGCATTTTGATTTGTGATCGAGGATAGATATCTATGAGCCGCAACAACCACTTACCATCAGGTGGACTATGTGCTAGTTTGTCACCCTGTCCTATAAAAAATTATGAGTCGTGCATTTTGGATTTTCCACACTTTTTTATTGACGTTTGACATAAAATTATCAGAAAATTAGAAGTAATAGTAATAAGGTTACAACACGATTTTACTGCTTTCCTTGTCCTTCATAATTCATCTTCATTCAGCTAATCAACCCTAGCCAGAGATAATTAAATGATCCGCCATAATTAATGACGCAAAGCAACCAATGCAGTTAAGGTAACTGATAGACTATTAGGTACCGTAGTGCATTCTGGGGTTCGTTTGGCATGAACCTATTGGTTCATTTATCAGAAAGCGTATAATATAACAAAGACAAAGTTAATATAATTGAAACACACTTACTTTGCACCAAATTATTCTTAAGGCGCTGACACGGGGTAAATAAGCTCCTTTGAAACAAGTTTTAGCGAAATCTATATTTTAAGGCAGTGGTGTTCAGATAGTACAGTGTCACTCGCAAGGGGTCAATGTATGAATACCAGATGTCTTATGTGGCCACCCCTGAGGGGTAAGATATAATTCCTCATTATTCTTGGTACATTCCTAAAATATAAAATATTTTGAATATTCTTATTACGAAATTTATCATGCGGAGAAACTCCGAGCATAACCCTCTCCAGAGCTCGTGGTAAGTGGTGATGCAGCCCTAGATGATAGTAAACCTTATCGTATCCAAAACCTATTCATTCTTACCTTGAAGACGCCCAGATTTTATACGGATGGAAAGACAGACGCAAATTATTGAGAAACAAATTATTCCTCTTTGTACCCACTTGACACGTTTACTTTGTTGCTGAATGCCACCTGTGCGACTCTGCTGCTGTGCTTTTTTAACAGAAACCGAACTCTTTACAGAATTGACGTCACTTTATGGCTTATTGATATATTAAATGTTCGCTTCTATCGCTGATATTACTAACAGATAATACTAAACATAGTAATAGTTTTGGCTTTCATTACTTCATCTAATTACAGCGCCATCTACTTACTTATAAATCAATTAAAATGGTAAATCACTGATAAAATTAAATAATAAAATGATTCTGTATATATGATGTAAATAATTGAAAATGGTAATCACTGTGATATTTTCATCTCTATTTGATGGCATCTTTCGTGTCATCGTTGGATATCTGATTACTAGGTAAATATGGTCAACAATCATGCAAAAGTTTAGTTTCAGTTTTCATGAATTGCATTTAAACAAACACGCTTAATCTTCTCCCACTACTTTCCACCATCGGATAACCAGATGGTTGGCGGATTTTTACCCCCTATGTTATCGATATTCAACGCATTAGAACGAAACGGTTTGTTTTTTTTTGTAATACGTATTAGTAATTTTCATTTTTCCATCTGGACGTGTTCAAGGCAAGAGTGAATAGCCTTATGTTACGCTAAGACAGTGCGATTTACCATCTAGAGCTGCATCACCACCACCACCAGGGGTTGGTGGGACTGCAGACAAACACTGGCTTATAATAAGTTAAAAAAATATTAACGTGTTCCTGTAGCATATTACCTATCTATGCCAAATACCAATCTTTTACGGCCATATAGTCTTTGAGAATTCAAAAAAATCTTTGACCGACATAGAGACACAAACACCGAGGTATCTATAAAAGTGTATAAAAGTATAAAGTGAACAGCATTTAATGATGTTCTTGAATTAAAAACCACGCGGGCGAAGACTGTCAAGTGTTGTAGAAGTTAAATTTCGGTCCGAAATTGCACTGCTTCAAAGCTTTTACCTCGCTGTCTGTGAAAATTACTGCACGGATTTAACTGTATTAGGCTTTTTTGTTTGCCTCCTTCAAAAGGAATGTTTCTGCAATATATTGTTGAAAGTATGTAATGTTAGAAATTGAAATGGTTTAGCTGTCAAATCTTACAAACATGAATAGTTTGTGGAAAGACTTCTTTGTGGTTCGGGTAGCTTCTATTGTTACATTACTTATATATTATGTAAGTAATATATATTAAATAATTTTATAAAATTATACATAAATCGTACTAAACATTTTTTATCACACGTTTTTGGTTCATGTTCATGTTGATGACGTGTTTAGTCTTTTATTTTTATATAACAAAACGTTTTTTTATATCATGTAACCACTTCATCGAATTTAAAGTTTTATTGAATTCCTAACAGTGATCGCGTACCTTCTGAATGACTAATACTGTACTCGTATATATTCACACAATATATTTGTTTTTGTCGGGAGGGTGATTCATAGCTACGATCGTACCGCTAGGGGGCGCTGAAGTCAAGTTATTAACGAATTGTATACTAATGTAACAAAATGATTCGTACTTACAATATAATGTTTTTGACTGTCTGTCTGTCTGTCGGGGTTATCCTTCGAAATAGCTGAACCGAATTTGATCAAACTTCATGAACTAATAGAGAGCATTGGCAGGAGAGGTCAAGGCTTTATTTCATTTGCAAAAATTGAAGATTTTTTTAAAAAGGAAAACGAAAAATTGATAAAATAAATGATCTTTTACTATTTTAATTTTTATAACGCAACATTAGTAAATCGCTAGCTATAAATAATACATGAATTACTCACTTAAAATAGTAATATTATAGTGAAATAACAAATACGTTTTTTTACGTGATGCAGCTATACTGCAGCTATATTAGTAGTATAGTTGTAGCACGAATGAGTCGGCTCGACCGAGGAAGGACCACGCTCTCACAGAATACCAGCGTAAAATAGCAGCTTGACGCTGCTGTCGTTCGTATAGTGAGTGTAGAGAATCGGAGACGTTTTTCACTGGAAAGGACTCATTCCAGGTTAGTCCTCACGGGTGACAACGCATTTGCATTTTGATTCGTAAACGAGGATAGATGTAGATGTCTATGGGCCACAGCAACCACCTACCATCAGGTGGACTGTGTGCTCGTCTGTCAGCCATTTCCTATAAAAAATATAGACATGTGTACCGAAGACCCTTTTTAGTGGATATGAGGCATTCCGTCTTAGTCCTCGGGGGTGACAACGCATCTGCAATTTGATTCTTAAACAAACTTAAACGAGGGTAAATGTAGATTTATATGAGACACAGCATACACTTATCATCAGGTGGACTATGTGCACGTATGTCACTTTTATTCTACAAAAATATATAAATATTTTCTTATAACAGTAAAGAATAAATAGTTCTTTTTTATTACAGTGTCATACAATAAACAAACAAAGTGATTACCACCATACTGGTTCTATGAAAGTTTATTTAAAAATTGTATAATTTTAATTATTGTAAAGCGAAGTATGTTTAAAAAAGTCCTGCTGGGTTTCTTGCCAGTTCTTTTCAGATCAAAGGTTTTTACTGGAACAGTGGTAAATAAAAAAATGATTTTCAATAAGTATTATACAGTGATCTATATTAAATAAAAATCATTCATTTTATTTCATTTCAATAGAAACAAAAGATATGTCCGATGTAAGATTCGACGTAACTTTTTTAGTTCTCCATTCAAGTTCACACGTATTTGTTTTTCTCGTCCGGAGATAGTTATTGCACAATACACTACTTTTGTGAGAAAATTCATTCTAATATCATAAAAAATACGCTATAATTCGGCCTACCATCAAGCAATCTTCGCGGACAGCTGCGTAAATTATTTGCGACCTATGGGTGGTCCCCCAACTACGAACCCATCTGTCACACAAAGAGACAATGATTCTTTTCTCCCTCTTCCTTTGATATTGCACACTTATAATACGTTAAACTTGTTCTGCTTGAATGCACATATACTTCTGAATATCTTCTTTTTGGAAATGTATTTACTAAAATTTACTTAAGTGCAAAAAAATTAACCACTCGTGTTTTAGCGGTTGGTAGTTGAACCTAACTTAGCAAAACATGACTACAGTTCACGCATCATTACCAAGTAATTTTTAACAGTCGGAGTCCATCAAATGGGATAGTAACAAGTGTTACAATTAAAAAAATTGTACAACTAACTTCAATATACCAGGCGGTCCCATAATAAACTGGCCTGATATAGTTCAACGCGACATGTCGCTACATGTTGTGTTGCATTAAATAGTACGTTTATCGTGCACTTAGTATAAGAAACATGCATCGACATGAAATGCTTAGCCTTAGTTTAACAGGCATTTGAATAACGAGAGTCCCGTATTTTTTCAAAATGTCGAAAACTGAGTATCGAAGTGTCATATAGTTTCTGTTTAAAGAAGGTTTATCCCTGCCCAAATAAAAGAACGATTGGATGGCGTGTATAAGGAGTCTGGCCCCTTCTATAGCACAGTGAAAAATTGGGTAAAAGAGTTTCGCCTCGGGAGAGAAACCGTCGAAGACTTTGGCCACGACGGTCGACCTGTGGAAGTGCTCACTCCCGAAACGATTGCTCTTATCGAAGAGGAGGTTCTGAGTGACCGCCGTTTGAAGATTAGAGAAATTGCAGCAAGGCTTGGGCTCTCTAAGAGTACCGTTCATCGCGCGATCCATGAACATCTTCACATGAAAAAAGTTAGTGCAAGATGGGTGCCGAAATTTCTTTCAGCGGTATAGAGACAGGAGAGAGTGCGCTGCGCTTCGGAGTTTTTGGATCTTTGTGGCGAAAATCCAAAGACTGTGATCGAGTGGCTAGTGGCTGGTGACGAAACTATGATCTTGTATTATGATCCACAAAGCAAGCGCGAGTCAATGGAATGGCGTTATAAGGGTGAAAAGTCCCCTAGAAAGGCAAAGGTGCAACAATCGACTAAAAAACTGATGTGCACAATATTTTGGGATTTTCAAGGCATTTTGATGGTGGATTTTAAAGAACGTAATACAGTCGTGAACGGCGAATATTATGCTTCTTTAGTATATAAATTACGAGACAAGATAAAGGAAAAACGAAGAGGCAAGCTGTCTAAAGGTGTCCTGTTGCTCCATGACAACGCCCCTGTTCATACCGCTGGTGTTTCGAAGGATGTTAGGAAGTTCGTCAATGCGGGTTCACAGAAGTTCAACATCCACCTTACAGTCCAGACATGGCCCCGTCCGACTATTATTTATTTCCAAATTTAAAACGGTACTTAAGAGGAAGAAAATTTTCAAGCGATGAAGAGTTGCAGGCGATTTTGAGGATAAAAAATGTGATTATTTTTATAAAGGTTTAGAGATGTTGATTCACAGATGTCAGAAGTGTGTTAGTATTCATGGTGATTATATTGAAAAATAAAATTGGTTTCGTTTCATTTCCTTCATTGGTTCATAATTAGGCCAATTCATTATGGGACCGCCTACGTAAATAAAATCAGAACATCACCAATGTAGTCGAAGTCAATTACTAGGATGCACTAAAAGTATCGGGGAGGGAATATTTCCACTGTTCCTTTCATATTAAAATCTTTGTAATTGAAAACTCCTTGGTTTTAAAAATCGAATACCATTTATTTATTTAAAAAAAGATTCTCGGTCTTGTCGCAAGGTTTTGTCAAACTTGTTTAGTCGTTGAGAAAATGGAATTGACTCGAGAAAATTCAAGAGCGATGATTTATTGCGACTTTCGAAGTGGTTTAACACAAAAACAGTGACCGTTGACCGGATCGCTGGTTTGCTGAATTTCAACGTGGACGTGTCAAGCTCACTGATGATCCCCGTCAAGGTCGTCCAAAAACTGCAGTCACCCAAGAAAACGTTGATGCTGTGCGTAAGCTGATTGAGGAAGATCGATATGTGATATACCGCGAAATTCAGGTAACTAGACATTGGCATGAGTCAAATACAAATAATCTAGCATGAACAATTAGGTGTAAAAAAGTTGTTTTTCCGATGGATACCGCATTCGCTCTGTGAAGAGCAAAAAGCGGCTTGCGTTACTTGGTGCGTCAGAACTCTCGAAAGATTCCACACAGGATCCTCAAATGCTGTATACAACATCGTATCAGGTGACGAATCCTGGATATACACGTACGAATCCGTACGAAAATGAGTGAAAGCCAACAAAAATTGTTCGTTCACGAAATGTTGCAAAAAAAAAATGGTGGCCACGTTTGTCTCCAAATCCGGCCATGTTACGACTATTCCTCTTGAGAGACAAAGAACGATTAATGCAGAATGGTTTGCTAGTATTTGTTTGCCACAGGTCGTTTCTGAACTCCGTAAAGAGAACTGCAACCGCCGCATCGTCCTCCATCACGACAATGCGAGTTCTCACACCGCACACAGACCAAAAGAGTTTTTAGAGCAATAAAACATAGAATTATTAGACCATCCGCCGTACAGCCCCGACTTAAGCCGTAATGATTTCTATACTTTCCCTAAAATAAAGAATAAATTGCGTGGACAGAGATTTTCATCACCTGAGAAGTTGTGGACGCCTACAAAACGGCCATTTTGGAGACCCCATCTTTCGAATGGAATGGTTGCTTCAATGATTGGTTCCATCGTATGAAAAAATGTGTAAAATTTCGCGGATAATACTTCGAAAAGCAATAAATACATTTTTAAATAGTAATGTTGTGTCACTTCCTTGATTCCTGAAATTTTCAGTGCCACCCTCGTAAATGCGCATTATTAAGGATAACTAAAAAACTACTAGTCAGATATTAATAAATGGAACCACATGAGAAGCACCAGCTTTCAAATGCGAGGAATTATGAAAATTGGTTCACGTAGAAAAACGTTCTGAATTAAACACCTCCTCCTTTTTGAAGTTGGTTAAAAACGGAGATGATTCTCTTTCTTTCTCGATGATAAGAGTACTACCAGAGAAATATCTCTATAATACCTTTCAATTCCCTATGATTATATTTGATAATATATGTTTTACACCATAAACAATATACTGTGCAGGTAGAATGCAGCACTTCTAAAATTGAAAGGACTTATGTTACTGATAGCAACTTCAAAGTTTTTCAACTACGTCTGCTAGCTTGCCTGCCAAGCGTGGTAACTGTGATAAAATCCCCCAGATCAGGGGGTAGTGGATGGAGGTATGGAATTTGTTTATAAATTTAAAATAAAACTGCTGGGTAGTTTTGCGGATGTGTTTTTTTTAAGTCTAAGTGATTATCTTTTAACCTTTAGCGAAAATAGCCAATGTGTTGTTGTAAGTTCGTAGTGTGTTTCTTTTTTTTTGTTTGAAAGGAGTCTTAGTCGAGAATATTCTTGCCTACGTTTCAAAAATAACTTTTTAGCCTCTTGAAGATCATCAGCTCCTTTTTTGGGTATTTTTAATATTTTTAATTTACGTTATTCTGCCAACAAATTTTCAGGAACAGCCCGGAGTCAAAAGACCCTGCGCCTGATCTCTCTCTGGTCATGTCGGATTGCCGTTTTATAGGAATATGAGAATTGAAGGAAGACAGATTTCTGTGCTTGCGCATACACTTGGGCACTGTAGTCCCGTCTTGCGCAGGTGGCTAGTCTCCGTGGAGAGTGGTCGCCATAACCGACGTTCTGTCCGGAGAACATAATTATTGTATTTGAGTTATCTGTCTGTGTGTTTTATTTTACGTCGTAGAACCACCCTGCAGCTATATTATGGTTGTAGCACGAATAGAACGGCTCGACCGGGGAAGGACCACGCTTTCGCAGTATACCAGTGTAAAATAGCAGCTTAATACTGCTGTGTTTGGTATGATGAGTGTAGAGAACCGAAGAGTTTTTTTTACTGGAAACGCGGCATTCCATTTTAGTCCTCAGGGGTACGCATCTACATTTTGATTTAACCAAAGTTATAGATCTATGTATATGGGTCACAGTGTCCACTTGACTTCAGGAGACTGTGTGGTCGTTTATCACCCGCATTCTATAAAAAAGTAGACGCAATTGAATATCAAAGATTATCATGTTTAGGAATGTCGATATCATATTGTCATATAGCCATTATAAAGACATATAGATCCTTAATATTAGTATAGATCCTTAATATCAACAAAATCATGTTATTTTCTGAAAATTCATGTTATTTTGCATTAAGGATGGTCAAGTTCTGGGATGAATTATTGATGAGCTAGAAGCGACCGCTTTGTATTACTATTTCTAGATTTCTTTAGTGTGCAGTACTCAAAGCTTATTTGTGCTACACTACAAACAACCTGAGCCGTTCGTCGTTTTCTTTCTACATTTGTTCAATATTTATTTACATAAGTTATTGCAACAGTAACTCATACAGTACATATTTATTTATTTTTGAACAATTAACAACAAATATTTCTTTTGAAATACGTGATTATATAAAATTAATTATGTCAATATGCATCCTATATAAGTTTCATATCATGAATGGGTGGATAGGACTACGTTCTCACAAAATACCGGAGTAAAATATCAGCCTTATGCTGTTATCTTTCTTATAGTGATTATTGAGAATTGGAAACCAATTTTAAGAAAACGAAGCGGTTAATCGTAATCCTCAGGGATCACGGCGTATTTCAGCATTTTGATTCTTAATCGAGGATAAATGTAAATATCTATAGGCCAGAGCATCTAGTTACTATCAGCTCCATATCATAGTCCCAATTTCCGCGGTATAGCGTCTATAACGCTGGGTGCGTTTTCTCGCTGAACGACTGTACCTAAGCCGAAAAAGAACCAACCCTCTTATCGTCTATTTGCAGATACAGATTCTATACTTCATCGTACGTTGAATCCGTGAAGCGTTATTCTATACATCAAATGGCACAAATATGTAGTCATCTTTCAAAATATATTTGCGTCACTTATTTAGTATAGCTGTTTGCCTTGTGCAGTCGCTAGGCCCGTAACAAGATACTCTTAAGACGAGAGGACACCAATGTGTCTTCACACTTATCATCCCATGTTATTGCTTTGCCTCTCTACCAAGGACCGAAGTCGTATTGTCAGATCACCTGACATCGACTCTAAATATCCACAAGTCTCTAAAACCGAGATAATTTATAGCGACAGAGAGAGAGGCTTTTGAATAAATTCGTTCATAGGATTTGTGAAAGGACGATCTACCGGTACTTTTCTTAACCGAAACTCATTAAAGCTTCTAAAATGGTACTTGTGGTATATTGTTTGTAGTTTAGTAAATGTTTAGCTTTAGATATACGGCAGACTCGAAAAACGATTGTAAGGCGATTTCGCGCGGCGGCAGTCTCGCAATAAACGTGGAACAAACAAGAGTGTCTTATTTCGCAGTGGCGACGAGGAATTTTATAATAATAAAATATGGCAAACATGGGTAAAATCGTAGAATTCGATGTTTCAAATGGCAATTGGAGTTCATATTGTGAAAGGTTGGAAATGTATTTTTTGGTTAACGGCGTCAAGGAAGAATTAAAGTTACCTACGTTGATATCTGTGGTTGGCGAAAGTGGATATGAACTGATGACTAACCTGTGCAGCCCAATTAAACCCGCTAAAATGAAATACGACGATGTTGTAAGAATAATGAGCGATTATTTGCAATCAAAAACGTCAATTCTAGCAGAGCGCTATAAGTTTCGCCAACGTAGGCAGAGTGAAAACGAAACAGTATCTCAGTTTGTAACGGATTTAAAACGTTTGGCAAAATTGTGCGAATTCAAAGACACTTTGCAAGAAAATATGAGAGATCAATTGGTGTGCGGCCTACGCAGTGAAATGATGCGTCAACGACTTTTTGCTGAGGATTCTTTAACCTGGACGGGCGCAGTGAAATTAGCTACGTCAATGGAAGCAGCCCAGCGTGACTCATCAGTGGTAGATTGCACGGGCCGCGGCGCGGGCACCTCTGGTATCGCCATTGCGAACGAAAATTTAACAAGGGTAGTAAAACAGGAGCGACAAAGGACGAGCACGGAAGACTATCAAGTGACCGAAGTGAATGAGTGGTGCAAATGAGTCCCTGTACAACGTGTGGCAGTTTCCGCCATATTTGGCGTCAATGTCCGTACCGTAACTACAAATGTGATATTTGTGGCAAACTTGGACATTTAAAACGGCTGTGCTCGCTCGGCGAGAGACATTAAAATAAAAGTATCAACAGGCGCGGGTGGACCTCGAGTACGGGATCAACTGGCATTCGCAGTTCAGCGCACGGCAGAGGCACCGGCGTGCGGCAGGGGCAAGGCTCCGTGCGTCATAAGCGCGCCCACCACGTAGCTGAGGGGGAGAAGGACCCCTCCGCACCGGCAGCGGCAAGCGAGGGGGAAGAAAACGAGCATCCAATGTTCCAAATGTCTTTGAGGGACTACAAGCCGGTTAGCATGCCTATTAGTGTTGACAATAATGTATTATTAATGGAGATTGACACAGGCTCAGCATTATCCTGTATAAGTTATAATTTGTATATAGAAAAATTTAAACATTTGGCATTGTTACCCTGTAAATTAACACTTTCATTTTATGACGGCAGTAAAGTTCAGCCAGCCGGTTATATAGAGGCCCCAGTACAATACAACGGTAAATGTAAAATACTTGATTTGTATGTAATAGAAAATGGGACAATTGTTGGGAAGGCAATGGTTAGCTGAACTGGGGATTGATGTCCCAAAATTTCATGTAAATAGAATAAGTTGTACACAAAAATGTGATAAAATGGAAAGTTTAAACATGTTATTCGACAAATTTAAACACCTATTCGATGGCGGTCTGGGGCGGTTTAGCGGTGGGCAAGCAACGCTGCGAGTCCGGGCCGGCGCCGCGCCGGTGTTCTGCCGCGCGCGGCCGGTGCCGTACGCGATGCGCGAGCGGGTCGATGCCGAGCTGGACGCCATGCTGCAGGCCGGAGTCATCGAGCCGGTTGACGCCTCCGATTGGGCCTCACCCTTGGTATTAGTAAATAAACCGGACGGGTCGCTTCGTATTTGCGCAGACTATAAGGTAACATTAAACCGTGTCTTACTGGTGGATAAATTTCCGGTTCCCAAAATTGAAGATTTACTATCGAATCTTAGCGGTTGTAATTGGTTCAGTAAGTTAGACTTGTCCCAGGCCTACAACCAAATAGAATTAGATGGGTCAAAAAAAGTACACTGTACATAGGGGGCTTTATATGTACAATCGTCTAGTTTACGGTTTGGCTTCCAGTCCCGGTATTTTTCAAAGAATTATGATAAATCTTTTGAAGGATATATCTAGCACAGTGGTGTTCTTAGACGATATTTTGATTTATAGTGTATCTGAAAAAGATCTCCTAGATACATTGCGTAAGGTACTGTTAAGGTTAAGCCAAAACGGGTTTAAAATTAAGAAACAAAAATGCGTATTTTTTGCGAACGAAGTAAAATATCTCGGTTACATTGTTAACAAAGACGGTATAAAAGTTGATAACGAAAAGATAAAAGCCATTTTAAATTTACGTGAACCTAATGACGCATCCGAATTGCGTTCATTTTTAGGAATGGTTAATTTTTATTGTAGATTTATAAAGAATTTAAGTTTTTACCTGAATCCATTTTACACACTTTTAAAAAAAGGTAGGCACTGGTTTTGGGGGAAAGAGCAAAAACAGGCGTTTCAGAAAGTGAAATTATTATTAAGTAAAGCTGAGGTGTTAGATCATTATGACACGCGGCTGCCGGTGCTGGTGACGTGCGACGCCAGCTCGCGTGGCGTGGAGCGGTGCTGGCGCAGCAGCGGGCCGGCCGCGAGCGCCCAGTTGCGTACGCTTCGCGAGCTCTCACGCCCGCAGAAATAAATTACAGCCAAATAGAAAAAGAGGCTTTGGCGATTGTTTTCGCATTAAAGAAATTCCATCAATATTTATATGGGCGAGAATTTGTACTTAGAACGGATCACAAGCCCTTAGTGAGTATTTTCGATCCCGGGCATAGTATTCCTAATATGACGGCTAGCAGACTACAGCGCTGGGCATTAATTGTATCTTCGTATAATTTTAAGATTGAATTTATAAGTACCGAGCGTAATACGGCCGACGCGTTATCTCGTATGATAAAAACTTATAAAGAAACGGGTTCTTGCGAACGAAGCGACGAACCGGAGCAAACGTATTTGCATTTCGCGACGGAAGCGTTACTCTTAGACTATAACATACTAAAAAAAAAAACTGTACATGATCCTATTTTAAGCCGAGTTATTAGTTATATAAGAGACGGCTGGCCAGGAGGATTGGATATTAAAGAATTAAAACCTTATTATAACAGAAAAAACGAACTTTATACGGAACTTGATTGCGTAATGTGGGGCCATCGTGTTGTGATCCCGAGCGTCTGTAGGTCTAAAGTTTTAAAAGAGTTGCACGACTCGCACATGGGCATGGTTAAAAAAAAGGGTTAGCGCGCAGTTACGTATGGTGGCCGGGAATAGATGAAGATATAGAGAAGTTATGTCGGTCGTGTCAGGTATGCTTAGAGGTGGCGGACGCGCCTCCTGCCCATGCGATTCGCTCGTGGCCTTGGCCAGATCGTCCTTGGTCCCGTTTACACATAGATTTTTTCGGCCCAATCGCAACACGTACTTAGTCCTAATTGACGCGTGCACTAAATGGATGGAGGTAATAAAAATGTCTTCCACCAACGCTAAAGCGGTGATAAAAGCGCTAAGAGAAATATGGTCTCGGTTCGGTTTACCAAAACAATTAGTTTCGGATAACGGTCCACCTTTCACAAGTTTAGAATTTAAACAGTTTTTGAGGAACAATGGAATACAACACACGTTTTCTGCTCCATATCATCCTTCGTCCAACGGAGCGGCCGAAAATGCAGTTAAAACCTGTAAAAAAGTTGTAAAGAAAGCCCTTTCTCAGAATTTAGACGTAGACACGGCTCTCCTTAGATTCCTATTAGTTTACAGAAATACCGAACATTGCACTACAGGAGAAAGTCCGGCAAAATTATTACATGGCCGTTCGTTGCGGATGCGACTCGATTGTTTAAAACCGGAGCGCGCAGATCGCGTTAATGCAGCGCAAAGACGCCAGCAGTTAGCAGCAGGCGGGTCACAGCGGTGTTTTAACGAGGGGGATGAGATTTTATACCGTAACTACGGCACGGGTAAGAAATGGTTGGACGGAAAAGTTCAGTTGCGGCTAGGAAGCACTGACTATGAAATTTTGGGCAGCGATGGAAGTTCACATCACCGACACGCAGACCAGCTAAGACACAGATTTAATTTTCCTTTGCAAGACCCGATCACGATTAAAGAGTCATCCAGGCGTAATTTAATAAATCCGTTTCTAATCAACGTAACTAGTAATACTAATAACCCAGGGGAAGGTCCGGCGGCGCTGGCCGGCACGATGGCGGGTGCGGCGGGAGCACAGCGTGGCACGGGAGCACAGCGGGGCACGACATCGCCTGATATTAATAATGCTATACAACCACAATGTTTTGAGCCCGAATTAAACCGCCGTTACCCTGTAAGAAACAGACATCCGCCAGTACGGTTTCCTTCATTAACATAGTGATTTATTTTATATATATAATTCGGTTATCTCGTGTTACGGGAATCTCTATGTCATAGAATAAATGTTTAAGATTAAAATAGTTTTATATAAAAGTTAGTTAAGTTTATTAATTAAGACATTTATATTGTATTAAGGGTGGAGGTGTGGTATATTGTTTGTAGTTTAGTATATGTTTAGCTTCAGATTATATCAGATTTCGCGCGGCGGCAGTCTCGCAATAAACGTGGAACAAACAAGAGTGTCTTATTTCGCAGTACTATTTTAACAAATAAATGTAAATAAACCGGAGATAGAGAATAAAATATCTTCTTACACGGAACTATATTGTTTCGATTTCATTTCAATTTATACTGAGCTAACTAGTTCAAGTTGCCAACGCTCTTACCATAATTTTGCAAGCAGGTGATTCAAATGTAAACAATTTTATTAGAATATATACTCACATAATATTATATATAATATACATTTTTAAAATTCAAGAATAATACTACTAAATAAGATGACTAAGGGAGCACACCATCCATTTTGTGAACAGTCTTAAATGTCAATACTTGTAATATCCCGTATTGATTGCAGTAATTTTATTTCAAACATTTGGAAGGTACAGAAGCCTAACGACAGTGTGCCATCCCCGACCTCAAAATGTCGTGAGTTTGAATCCACCAATCGATTACTGTCGTGAAGCACTCCTAACATAAGCGTTTTAAGATTATCAGTAGTTAAATGAAATATTAGTAGTGTCTAATGTGGTTAGTGTCTGTTGTCTATCGATTATGTTTTAAAAATATCTTATAACCACTCCACAAATTTTCATCCCTTATATCATCATTCTATATGCATTATTTAGCATTATATTGTTCTTGAACATGATACAGACATTAAAACAAGTGGTAAAATTAATAATTTTGTACAAACGATTTCAATATGAATAAAATGAGAACGTCATCAATGTAGTCGAAGACAATTAAATGCGCATTATTAAGGATAACTCTGTGCTAACTTACCACGTGCTCGTCGGTTAAGGAAACATCGTGAGGAAACATTCATGTCTGAGAAATAAGAAAAAAAATATTTTGAAGGCATGTGAAGTTCACCAATATGCATTGGGTCAGCGGACAATTACTTGCTCTAAAGCCGCGTTTTCATTTTACGAGTACTCTCGGACAGAGTCCGCTAATACGAGCTAGATTGTATAGGAGTCCACTCTGAACTTGGTTGACACGTTACGAGTTCATCAGCGTCAAATTAGCATTTAATTTTGTCTCTTTGTACGCAATGAAGACTGATCAACTGCTGCGAGTTACAGAAGTTATGGCAAATATGTTAATCACTGAACATTGAAATAATACTAGTTTTACGGAATTTATCGCGTATATTAAACTTTTTAAATACCCGACGTTTCGAGAGCTTTACAGCACCCATGGTCACGGGAAGGACAGAGTTGCTCAACGTCCAGATGTCGTAGTTAACCGCGGTTACCATAGATTAAAATTTAACTTTTGTTCCGATCTACACAGTACGAACTTATTGTATCATGAAGTCTTGCAGTTGTATGCTTGGGTTGGGATTTAATTTTATTTATTACACGATCCCAAGCAGATGGTAGCACCCAGACATCTTCTCTATTGAAATTAGAATATTTTTTGATTTCAATAGACTCGCAAATCATCCTTGGAAGGAATAGGTGTTCTTTAGCAAGGATTTGTGGTCTATCAAATCTGATGTAGTGACGGGGGCGATCCTGTACGTGTTCACAGACTGCAGACTTCCCGGAGCATCGATTCTTCACATCAGCTATATGTTCTTTAACGCGGGTTTTAATTGATCTCTTAGTTTGTCCTATGTAGGAGAGACCACATTCACAATCAAGCTTGTACACTCCTGCATCTTGCAGAGGGACGTTACAATTGACTGATGGTAAAAACCGACCAATCTTCTTCGGCGGCTTGAAGTATGTTTTGATGGAAGCGCGCTTCAAGATGTAGCCAATCTTGTCATTGACTCCTCTAACATATGGCAGTACAGCAGGTACACGCTCGACTGTGGCCGGCTTCACTCGTTCACTGTGATGCAGGCGCGGGACTCGAAGCTTGTTGTCATGCAAAACTTGCTTGACGTGTTGGAGCTCGGCAGCCAGGTATTTACTGTCACAGATCCCTCGTGCTCTCTGAAACAAAGATTTACCCACGGTAGCTAACTGTGAAGGATGGTGGTGAGAATCACCGTTTAAATATCTATCTGTATGGGTCTTTTTTCTATACACAGTATAGCTCAAGGTGTTATCAGGATTCCGAATTACTAACACATCTAGAAAAGCTAAGGAATTGTTTGCCTCTAACTCCATTGTGAACTGAATTTTAGAATTTATAGAGTTAAGATGGTCTAAAAATGCAGTTACTTTATCTAAAGGTAGAATTGTGAAAGTGTCATCTACGTACCGCTTGTAGAATCTTGGATTTATTGGAGAAGTAAGCAGGGCTTTCTCCTCAAAGTCTTCCATGAATATGTCGGCGACAATGGGAGATACAGGTGAGCCCATCGCCACACCATCTACTTGCTTGTAGAACTCCTCCTTTCATAATACGTAGCCAGATGTAAGGCAATGTCTGAGTAATACTGCATATTCTACGGGCACGTTGTTTTTTTCCAGCCTTCTAGTTCCAATTGAGATGCAGTCTTCAACAGGTAAGCATGTAAACAATGACTGCAAATCAAAACTGACCATAGTTTCATTGTCTGCCAGATGTAGGTCTTTAATGTCGCGGACAAAATGGTAGGAAACTTTTATGTGTGCTCTTGTATGTCCCCTGAGCGGTGAGAGTATTTTCGCTAAGTGTTGAGCCAATCTGTAAGTTGGTGAATCGATTTGGCTCACTATGGGACGTAATGGAGCATTGGTCTTGTGTATTTTTGGTAACCCATACAACTTTGGTGATTTGGCGCACGTAGGTATTATCCATTTTACGTCCAGATTTAATTTTCCTGAGTGTTTCTTTATGAGGTCACTAGTTGTTTTTAGTGTGCTACTTGTTGGTTTTATAAGTACTTACATCCGACAAAAGTTCTTGTATGTTAGAATTATAATCTGACGTATCTCATTTTGCGATGCATCAATTTGAGATTAAACAGCGAACAATTTGAGTATCTGCTAGAAAAAGTAATTTGAGGAAAGCAATACATTAAACTTCAAATATTATTAAGATATCTAGCTACAGGTGATAGTTTTTGTACCACAGAAAGTCACTTTCGAGTATTGAAATGCTCCATATCCCGGTTTTACCTTCGGTATTAGATGAGCTTCATGATGCATTAAAAGAATTTGTACATTTCGGGCATCTTTGTTTTTATATTCAGTTAATTTCACGTTCCACAACACTTCTTCCGCTTCATATAGTTCTAAAAACCTCAGAGTAACATGTTAGTTCCACTTTTTTTTAGTTGGCGCCATTTAGCCACCATAAAATTATCCGAATGTACTCGTAAAAATAGAACCTCATCCGACTCCACTCTGATCGGATGACGCCATAGATATAATAATGAAGGAGATATGCCCAGTATTTCAAAATGTATCGGAACCCGGTGTCTCCAGTTGGCCCCTACCACGCGCCAACTACTACACAAACAGATCAGTAAAAGCAATAGATACGCAGTCACGCATACACTCGCATTTAATAAATCATAACGTACTACACAATTAATTATAAACCATGTCTCAAAACTCACAACGTCTATTTACCATTCACCGTACTAATTACACACACAAAATATCGGACACTATCGCTGTGCTGTAAAAAAACCATTTATTTTACATATACGTTAGTGATTGACTAAATTGGAAAGTTATCGATTGTTTCATTTAATCCAAAATTGCACAAAAATTTTTGGGCCCTAAATATAAAACAAATAAAAACAGTAAAAAATCCGGTTATGTTGGTTTAGGCTATCATAGTGGATTGAAGTAGTAGGTATTTTGGAACCATGCTATGGTGTTTACTCACTGACCTGTAAAGTAAAGGTATTTTTGCATCACTTGACTTTTTTATATTTCTGGGGTGGCATTTTTGTCAAAAATGTAATCTCAAATTAATGTATTTCTCCATGATTGCTTTTATAAGAAATATAATGTGATTATTCATCGGGGACTGCTCAAATTGATGAAACTTAACATTAAAAATAATTAAATTTGACAAAGCCTTTGCCATGAGTTCCGATAATATACTATAATTCAAACATAAGAACACTCCATCGATTATTAACCTAAAGTTTAATCTACTTACTTTACGACCTTTGGTTATACATTCAGCGTAGTAGTTGCTGTAAAATAATCAAAATAAGTAAAAAACATTGTGTCACGTCGGTCTTCCTATCGGGTTGAAACGGTTGACAAATTGGAGAATGAACTATAATAGCAATTCGCCAATCCACATTATTGTCGATAGTGGATCTGCACACGCACATTACTAGCTGGTCACAAGATACAGCGGCCGTACTACGCAATATATCCGCATAAATAAAGTATTGTTTTGTGATATTTACATTGCTTGTTGAGTCACTTGGCATCATACTTAGGTAGTGGTTATGGAGCAATGTATTTAGGGTAGTCTGGGTACGGTTGAAACGGGGGACGATTGAAACAAAGCGTATAATCTCGACACCGTGCATGATGACGTTTAGGGGTATAAGGAAAGAAAGGAGTGGGTGACAAGTCGAAACACGAATTTAAGTGTTGCGTCGCTCTTCGCGCGCTGTGTTTATGTATAGAAGGCCTCATTGTGTTTTTTGGCGGAAAAGTATTTTTTTGTTCGTACATTTTTACAATTATTATGGTTTTATTGAAGTTAGAATATTGAGTGTTTTGTATCGTTTAAATTGAAGTTTGTAGAATATGGCTGTACGATTAGTTTTTATTCAAATTTGTTGTCATTCTTACTATGAACCGTTTTTTACCAAGAAGGGGGTTGGGGACAGTTGAAACGTTTTTTGTGCGTACAGTTGAAACAGTTTATTTATTTAATTTTCTTGTTTCTTAGATTCGAAGGGTACGCCAAAGGAACTACGCGAAGTACGCTCGGATTACGTGTTTACACACTACGAGTAGCAGCACACTCGGTTCGAGAGTACTCGTATAGTGAAAACAAAACCCTCTCAAAAGTGAGCGGAGGCCTGTGCTCAGGAGTGGGACGTATATAGGCTATAACTCTAACTCTAACGGTATAAAATAATATACAAAATAATCGTCAAATCTTGATAAAGTTTATATGGAACATGAGAAACATCAGCTTTCAAAAAAATCACACATAAAAAAAATAGTCAAATTGAGTACCTCCGCCTTTTTTGAAGTCGGTTAAAACATTATCTCATTCGAATCCACTTCTATCTAGAACTCCAATATAGGTCCATTATTTATGAATGATTTCTGCCATCTATTAAATTCACAAAATAGTCTACTGCTTATCAAATGTCTTATTATAAAATAACCACCAAAACCATGATCCTAAGCCACTTACGTCCATTGACTACCTGCCTTATACCAGGTTGTCATTTCATCTTGCGGGGTGCAAACTGCAAACCCACACATCAGTTGTCGGTACGTTGCTGCCACTTGCGAACCTTTTTCTTGTTCTCGGTTCTTTGAGCTATACGGCGGGCTCTTTCTGCTACGTAGGACGGTTGTTATCCGGTTATTCTGGTTTTACTTCAGATACCCTTATTACAAATTTTATCACTTAGTGAAGCTCCGAGCGTTTCTCTCTTTATAAATCACCAAGGAACACATAGAGAAAATATCTACACAAAATATGCATTTTTTAAATTAACATAAAATATTCATACTTGCGATTTTGGGACTAACAAGTATATATTTATCACCATCACATTTAAGAAAAAATTGTTTTTTACGAAACTTAAGTGACAATCAAGCTTACACGCTTGATGGTAAGTGAATTCTGCAGTGCATGGCCACCAGCATCCAAATGTAAACAAAGAAGGCTATATATGCGTTGTCACCTCTGAGGACAGACGAAATTCATAGCTTGTAATCATGCCGACTCTGTGAAGCATTCGCGTGTCTCTATAATAATAATAATAATATTAAACTGTACCGTACTATTTCAGATAAGAGACCATAAATTGGTTAGTAACATAACATTATTATAGAATCATTGTTAGTTAAATTGCTTAAAAATCTAAGAAAAGAAAAAAATCATACATTTTAACAAAAATATCAATAATTACTAAAACTTATATAAAAAAATACATTTTATTATAATTACTTAAATTTACATTAGAAGTACCTTTAACCGACGAGCATGTATGCGTAGATATATGGATGTAAAGCAGGCGAAAGAGGTATGTCAGGATCGTGCCAAATGGAAGTCCGTAGTCTCTGCCTACCCCTCTGGGTGACAGGCGTGAGTGTTTATGTATGTTATGTATGTATGTATTTACATTTGAATTCTTATGCATGTGAATGCGGATTCAGTGTCTTAAAAGCGGAGAGTCCCACCCATCGGCTAAACCGGTTATGATGCTATTAGAAGAGTCTCTAATACGAAAAAGAAGCGAGGCGCATCTCTTTCGCACTATAGATGTAGATGTACTACAGTGACGAGCCAGTCCCATCAAAATCCTAAACGCATTGTTATATTGCACGCGCAGTGCACTATACGTCCGCTGCGTGTACCCAACCCACATGCTACACGTATAAAAAGTTTGACAGAATGCTTTGAAAAGCATTATTTTAACCTGTCTAGAGGACTTAGCGAATCTGCGAGTCAGCATGTTGCAACGTACTGCCAGTGCTCTGCGTTCTCTCTCAATATCTGCTGGCGTATGTTTCACTAATTTTCTCAGTGCTCTGATCGATGGGCTCAACAAAACCATATCGTCTGCGTAACTTATGTTATTTATATTGACTCCGTGTATTGAACACCCAAACCAGTGCTGTTGAGCTCAGCGATCAACCCATTAATATATAAATTAAATAAGGTAGGAGAGCTTAATCCGCCCTGCCTTATCCCACACTCTAATCTAATCCATTTTCATCTGACATACCTGTGCCCCATCTAACGTAATTCGTTTGATGTGAGTACCAAAATTGAAACATAGTGATAATCTCTTCAGGTATGTCAGTCACTCTCTTCTCGCAGCTTTCGCCATAATATCCTATAAGACACCAAATCGAATGCTTTGGATATATCCAAGAAGCATGCATACACAGGGGTTTTTCTGGTCGTGTAGTACTTGACCCTCTGCTTGAGACAGAAAATTGCACTCTCTGTTGATAGTTTTTGTCAAAAACCAAATTGTGCATCATGCAAGGAGATGTGATTCTGCAGATATTTATCAAGCAGACTGTCAAGCACTTTTGCGATTACGGTAGCTAGTGATATCGGCCCGTAATTAGACACGTCTGCCGCGTCCCCCGTTTTATTTTTTATAATCGGTACCACTAAAGTCTTCATAAGGTTTGCTGGCAAATGAATATGCGATAAACAATTATTAAAAAACAATGCCAGCACTCTTGGTAAGTGAATACCTGCATATATCAAATGCTCAATACTGAGCCTATCGCGTCCTGGAGATTTTCCTCGCTTCGTATTTTTAACAATAGCATCTATTTGATTTACTGTGATTCTTCCACAGATCGCCGATTGCTGACATTGCCCATCTATCGATTGCGTTGAGGGGCCTAGGGGAGATACAACTTTGAAATAATTTTTGAAAAGATTTGTCAATCGCTTCGCTAACACCTGAGACACTAGCAGGGAGGCTCGGGCGACGATTTAAACTACTAGTATGCTTCCAGAATTCTTTAAAATTTCCTTTAGGATGACGCGATGCCATTTTATCAATTTTAATTTGCTCTACATTATCTTGACACCATCTTAACTTTGCTTTAAAATTACGTCTAGTATTACACATATTATTGTAACCATATCTATACCATAGCAGTGCAAACTATTTGTTGGCAAAAGAGGTAAGATCTTGGAACCTAGATGGACTCTTAGCATCTATAAAAATATTAACTTGGATTAGAAACACTTTGTATTAAGATAATCAAACTAACGCACTGTACCGGATCCCCATAATGGGGTAACCCAGTTAAGGGCTAAGGAACTACACCTTTATTGGTAAAAGTTTATGGAATATTTATTAGATTCCTTAGCGTCCTGGTTCATGAATAATTCAAATGATACTTTGAATGCATACTAAGAAAGCCAGGAAAGGCGCGGCGCATTGGCGGCCATGTTTAATACGCCCGAATTTTAAATGAACACACGTCCTAATGTCGACCGTAATTAAGATGTCATGGCCAAATACGAATATCCTTTTGTAATTGATACCATCATAAGCCAGGAATTACTAACACGGCAGTTGAATTCGTGTTGCTGTGAGGCATTCGATCTTAGTCCACGGAGGTTACAACCTTCAGGTGTCCCTGGACTACAGTAACCACTTACCATCAAGTAGACTGGAGGTTCATTTGTCACTTAATTAAAAAAGAAAACAAGTAGTTTTCTTATAAATCTAATAATCTATTGAATTATCAAATCGAAGTAACCTTCAATTTGATTTCGGTCGATTTTTGTTGCTTCTGCAGTAATTATGTCTTAAACACTGCTGCATATTGTTGCTCCCGAGACGAGCCGATCGCCAGCCACCGTTGTGTTCAGGTTAGAAACGTAAGAATGTTAATGCATTGCTTTTCACGTGGAAGAGCAACGCTGCAGCTGTATTATGATTGTGGCATGAATAGGTTGGTTCGACGGGGAAAGGACCACACTCTTACAGAATAGCAGCTTAAAATAGCAGCTTAATACTGTGCTGTATTTCGTATGGTGAGTGTAGAGATCCGGAGACCCCTTTTTACTGGAAACGGGGCATACCATCATAGTCCTCAGGGGCTACAAAGCATCTGCGTTTTGATTCTTGATCAAGGATAAATATAGATGTCAATGAGCTTCAGCATCCACTTACCATCAGGTGGACTGTGTGCTCGTTTGTCAACCTTACTATATAAAAGAAAAACCTATGCACCTCGAGTGCAAAAACACATCTGTTATTGTCATCTGTACAAAACCACATTCGTCTCCATCATCATTATTACAGCCAATCAAAGTTCACTGCTGAACTGCTTTTCCGTAAATCACTTCATTGTTGCCGACCTTAGCTTCAGGCAGTGTTGGCGCAGTTTTTTATTGTAGGTTTTTTTTAATTATGCTGCTGCCCATCTCCTGTTTTAGTTTGCCTCCGTCGCATTTATGACACCAACCTGATGAATATAAGATATTCTTTTTCTTCATTATCAGTAATAGTTCTCTGCTGGAGATGAACATCATTGTAGGGAGGAATTGCTGTTAATCTTCACGCTTGGCAAGCAAATTAGCGATCACAGTAACAGATGTAAGCACCTTAGATGGTGCTGCCTATCACCGGTCTGGCTATTTTATATCTGGCACATAGTATTTCGCTATCTATCGAAAAATTTAAACAGTTCCATAATAGTCATCTTAACAAAGCTTTATTGCTATATTGTATCGTGTTGTAGCACGAATGGGTCGGCTCGACCGTGATAGGATCCCGCTCTCACAGAATACCAGCGTAAAATAACAGCTTAATGTTGCTGTGTTTCGTGTGGTGACTGTAGAGAATCGGAAAACCCTTTTTACTGGAAACGAAGCCTTACATCTTAGACCTCAAAGGTGACAGCGCATCTGCTTTTGTAAATATAAATGTCTATAGAACACTGCACCTACTTATCATGAGGTGGACTGTTAATTGGGAATACTCGAAAGGCGAACGGCAGGCTTGTATGAGAATTTCGTACACCTAAAAAATTTCGTGTTTTGGGATCTTTTTTGTTTTAATTGGTAGTTAGTAGGATAGACAAGCACTTTTTAAATTCTTAGATTTTTAAAACTTGGGACGTAAAAGTTATAACCAATTTTATTTTTTAAGGTTATGTACTAGTGTATCAATGTAAATTGTTACATATAGGCACATAAACATTGTTTTGGTTATAAAGTAAATGTTCTAGATTGCTTGTCGCTATCTTTGTAGTGTTTTACTTACCAATAAGTAGGTAGTTTGAGATGAGGATCGTACCTACATACTCAGTGGGGTGCTTTAGGGGATACCTATAGCTAGCAGCGGACTGTTTGATAGAACAAAAGTTTGATAATGATGAAGTTCTGGTAGGGTTTTGAGTGTAGGTAAATGAAACAATGCTTTGTTTTTGCAAGTACATTTATTTTATTGTACTTAAATTCAATTTATTCTTAATATTACTTCATCTAAGAAGGGGGCAGGTCGGGTAATACCCTCATGGCGAGCATAACTAAGGTACCAAATTATGCTCATCACATGTGAGCAGCATCCCACGGTTCTTAAACCTACAATACAATTACAACAATAACTCCTGATTGCGTCCCGACCATTCATGTTTGTTTCTGCAACTATAAATACAAAATAAGTTTTAGCAGAAGAATGGCGGGACTTTATTTTAGCACGAAGCAACATTGGGTTTGTTCCCTCTAAGCCACGTATTCTCTCTCGGGATACCTCTAATGTGTATATTCCATGAAAGCGGAAATGCTCACCTACATATGAACGAGCCTGGCGAATTTGGTATACACCACATGCAAATAGTATCAATTCCTCCATGGATAGCCGCGGAAAAGATAGGGTTGTCGCATCTATGGGTACAAACCAGGAACCGCGCCTGTTTAAATTATGTTCCCTAACTAACTCGGCTATAGTGTTGGTTAAAAACAGGCGCTCATATATAATTGAAACAAACTGCTCTGCATGTATATTTTCTGTGAATGGTGGAGTAAACGCATTTAGCAGAGCAGCTGCTATTTTAAAATCTGTCATTAGATTGCGACAACCACGGTTAAAATATTCATGGCGGAATATTTTGAAGTCCCTTTTAAAACGGCCATTCAAAGCTTCTACTACCCACCTGTTTATAGTTACACAACGTGATCTGTTGGCTTCAAGAGTGGATAGCTGTGATTGGCCGTCTTCTTTAATTTCAGGCATATGGCCTATATATCCTTTCTCATGCAGACTATCCATGCAGTCACGAAATCCTCTATCTACAATAAAAACATCATTTTCTCTATAAAAATTATTGAATTCCGTTTCGTTTAATAAATCATTCATTATGGTCGCATCATTTGTAGTGGCACTATATGGTCCACGTACATCTATGATATATCCATCAGAGGTACAGAGGATAAAAGGCTTTATTAAGTTCCTATATTTATGTAGGGAATATGTGTCTTTTTGGAACAAGTAATTACTGCTTTTTTGTGTATATATATATGTTGCATCGGCTATTGTAATTGCAGGTTTTTGTTCAGCTGGCGCATCAGGCTCACCAAAAATGTGATTGGCAATGTAGGTAGTTTTGTTTAATTGGTTTCCTTCACCTTACAGAAAACCTTTACCAAATAGCTATGTTGTGTTTCTATGAGTGAATAAGTTTATTGCTCATTGGAGTAAAGGAGAAGGGCTCTTTGTTGTTAGTAGAACCAACCTCATGAGTATCCCAGGGTTAGCAACATTTAAGTGTAAAGCCCTTTGCATGGCAAGTGTTTATAAGCTAGTTACTGTAAATATATTATCTCATATATACCTGCTGATGCTCCAACAAACGGGCAATATTGTCGGAATTCCACTCTTCATCTGATGTTGTGGTGGACAGACTCCGTCCACATACAGCACACATTAAAACAGAATAATCACCATCCACATGATCGGGTGAAGGGGGTTGAATGTCTTCAACTGGTGGACCGATCCTCGTTCTTCTAGCTCTTAGCCAACATGGCACACAAGCTTCATCTTCAGAACAAAGCTAAAACAAAAATATAAATAAATAAAAACTTTCACTCAAACATGCATGATAATAGTGGGAAATAATTAATATTATTTTATTTCTTAGTTAGTTTATTTTTTAGTTTAAATGAAATAAAAATATTTAATAATAATTATAGTAGGTATACCTCTCGTGGTTGGATCCAAGTAGAAACTGTATTAGCCATTCTTTGTTCTTCTTCATTGGCCCCTTCAATCAAAATCCTACGTCGACTAATTCTAAGTATGGATCGTCCGCATACAACACATACTTTTTGATGGCCAACTCGTCTTCTCGGAATATTATTAGATGAAATTGAATGAGTAGCTAGCTGCCAGCATGGATGACAAATATGGTCAGCAGGTGTTATCTGGAAATAATGAAATTATTTGGAGTACTGTTCAACATTATATACTTTCCTCTCCTTTTCAGTGGTCATACTATCAGACTAATACCTATTCTAACACTAAGGAGAACCAAGATATATGTAAATAACAAATTGTATGCATACACATAACCTTATTTTTTAGTTTTTAGAATATTATATACATATTTAGTGTGGTATGGTGTGGTTTAAATGATCAGGACTACTTTTCAACACGTAAAACTCATTACAGAGTTCGTCACTAGCCCACTCATATGTGGAATGTTATTCGTAAACTACTTACGTCTCTAGGATATGTCCACAGTCGAATAGTATTGACGACATCTTCACTCTCATCGGATAAAACGTGCCTTCTTATTCGGGACAAGCGAACGTTGCAATTAACACATTGCAAACTCGACATTTTAATTATAGCACGTACACACACAACACAGTTAATATAGCGTCCTTTCGCGAAACTACTATCAAGAGATAGAGTACGGAGGAGCATATGCTCAACTCAACGTAAAAACAGCCAGATAATTCGCTAAATTGCTCAGATGTAGTCACAAACTACAATCCAAAACAACAGCAAAGAACTGAACTGAATTTAACTGAAAGACAGATTGTCTTTACCTGTCAATAAATAATTGCCATATGAACAAAAAAAATATTGATGACGAAAACATTCCTATCATTAAATCGTTAACCATTATGATTTATGCAACAATTATGCATTCTTAGGTATAATATATGTTTTTTTAATTATGTGTTTAATTATATGTAGTGTTATTTCTATTTCTAAATAATTAATTATCATTTCGATATCTGTGCTATTTTACATGTGGCAACTTCTAAAAACAACTGCGTTCAGTTTACGATTATATTACGTTTTTTTATTAAAATCTTTTTATTGATATTATTAATTAATCCCAAGTTCTAAAAATAGTACACTAACAGGAAAGTAAATAACTTAGTTGCCTTAATATGTGGTACAAATTCTATAACAAAACAACAAAAAAAGTATGCGGTACGAAATCTGCCATTCACCTTTGAGTTGCATGATTCCACCAGGAAGGGCGGGCAGTCATACAAACAAGAAAATGACTTTGGAAAAACGAGTTAGTAATGAATTAATAAGTGTAAAAATATGAAGGAAGGGGAAAACAGCAGTGAAGTATGTATGTATGTATGTATTTCTTGCGCCAAAAGTGCTGTGACATACCTGTGACAACAAAAAAAATCTAACCTAACCTATCTATTTATTACTCTGCCCAATAAGTAACTTGCTTTATTCAAAAAGCACAATCAATTACATTATTTAAATAAAATCCGGTCAATTGAATATTATCACATTACCAACTCATATTAGACATTATTCACATTTCTCGGGCATTATGAATATCCTATTAATTACTTTGTCTATAATATATAATATGATGAACACAAAACTATAACAAATAATAATAATATCCGAAATTTTAAGCAACGCAAATATAGAGCTTGTCGATTTCGTATTGTTCTTTTACGATTTCGGGGAAAATAAGAAAGCCTAAGCGTAAATGGAACGTAATTCTAAATCCCATAGACTTTTATAGACTGGAGCTCTGACAACCTTTCCCTTTAGATAATATATCTCAATGGCTTTTATAATTTACATAGTGTTTCTGTTTTTATATGCTGTATATTTCGGGGTTTTATCTTCGCTAGAATAAAAATGTACATTACTACTCAGTGTACATAACCTATGCACGCCTGCGAAGTTAAAATTATTAATATTAGTGACTTAATCTAAGCCACGTAATTTAGTTTTGAACGGAATCGGTTCAGCTACTCCAAAGGTTATACCAAACCGACGTACAAACAGCTAAACACAGAGACAAAAATTTTAAAATGCTTATTTATATGCGAGTCCGGTTTAAATTTCGGAATGGCTGTACCGATTCTGATACTTTACGAACAGATAGAAAGCAATCCTACTAGGTATCTAGACTAAATTTTATCAAAAAAACTTTGTTTAAAATTGAAAAATTGCTAAAGCATTTTTTTTGATCTTACAGAGGCAAAACTGATGCAGGATTGCTTTACATAAAAAATTAAATTAACTAGACTCAATGTTATATAAATTCAATACAAATAAATAATTTAAAAATATTCTACACCGCACAGTTAGTACTGTAGTCGCTACTTTTAAATTCTGATTCTGTAAGCTAAATGAAATTGAGTCTAAATTTTAGTGACCGCTCTTCTGACCAAAAGAAGATCTGAATTACTCTCAATTCGCATGTAATATGTTACTATAATAATAATAACATAAGAGTTATTATTATTATAGTAACATATAAAAAACTTAACACGCATTTATCATGAGCTGTAATGATCCTCATAAGGATACTAGGATAAAGTAATTAAATTATCGTATTGCCATCGGTCCTTGATATGAGCGCAAATTTTAAGTCAATCAATCGCCCGTCCACATAAACAGACAAACACATAAAATTGTCCTTGATTGTTGAATTCTTGTCCAAATTCGCGCGAGGGCAGTACAACCAAGCCTCTAGGGCTTGGTTGTACGGGCTTGGTTGTACTGCCCTGCGGTATGCGGTACGAAAGAAATTCTTTGTTACTTAAGTAAAACGGAAATAATACTATCTATTGGTTGTGTTAATTAGTTTAGTGGCCGTTTATTTTAATTTTATGTTATTGTCAGTCTGCACCGCACTTTAGATTATTTTAATAGGTTTGTGACAATATAAAATGTTTATAAAACATTTAAGAGTATATTGACATTTCACTTTAACATTCCTTTATTTAAGCAATATCACAATGGTGTTAAATGAATATAAAACTTTACATAAGTATTTTGACGGACCCGCTTTGCATTAGAATGTCCTTTGGTATTAGTACATCTATGTATCCAATCATTATTAGTATATCTATATATAGAATCATTTTTTACACAAAAAATGGATAATGTGTTCTTCTACATAATATTTTATAAAGGTTATAAGACACATGTATGATACAAACAATACTACCAAATAAATAAAAGTTTAAATAGTTTAACATTAATATAAAACATTTAAGAATATATTGAAAAATTCGCTTTTACTTTGGTTTTTAATGTAGTAATTTATTAGTAATAGTACCTCTATACAAAATTATTTTGTACACCAGAAATGGTTAATGTTTTGAACTATGAAACAATTTTTACGACTAAAAAAGCGCACGTTATGCGAATAAATAAATTCTTCAATAGCATAAAATTAACATAAAACTTTTCATAAATATTTTGGCGCACTCCCATTTGGTAAGCATTATTTTAGTTATATTTAAATAGAAAATGTTTAAAAAATATTTTTCTAGATCCACTTGCACTAAACATTCAATGAATTACAAATAAAACTATCACATTCAACAATCACAAGTGAAATTAAAATCACATGATATTTTTTTACAAATAGCAATATTTTACAATTTATAATAATTAAAAAGTAATTTAATTGCATAATATTAAAATATATAAAAACTAAAATTAAAATCCTTAGTTGTCATACAGTCCTGCTAATAATGTTTAATACTATTTTAATAATGGTTTAATTGTTAAAACATATATATATATATATATATATATATATATATATATGTATATATATATATATATATATATATATATATATATATATATATATATATATATATATATATATATATATATGTATCATTCCATAAATATTTTGGCAGGCCAACTTGCACTTTGCATTATTTTATTATTGCAGTAGTAAAATAGCTAAGAGACTAATGTCAGTAAGACTTTATTATTATTTATTTTAGTAAGAAATCCCTAACTACACGTCTATCATAAATAAAAAATCACTTCCGCCAGGAGTTGCTTATACAGTGTCATGTCACCGTTGTCTCTCATTGGACGTAAAAGTCTGCAAAGGTGTTGCTTACTTCTCTTTTAGTTAAGCTTGATGGAGTCACGTACCGCGTGATGTACGATGTTCACAAGCCGCTGTCACGTACTGTACTGATTGTGACGTGAACACATATCGATACTTCGGCCAGTCTTTGTTACAACTTTTATAGCTAACGTATATTTACTATTCGCGTATCCAGATTTCGTGATCACGATTGATTGGTAACTGATTATCACTTCTATAGTTTTTATTCAAGTAAAAGTAGTTTAAAATTCAGTTTTGTAATTTTATAAAAGTCGTGCATGTGCAGTAGCATTTTACTATTAATGAACTAAACTTGTCCGTCAATATATACATTTAAAAGAGGATGTTTGTATATATGAATCTTTTTACTCAGAATCTATTTGATCGATCACCATGACAATTGGAATATATAATATGTATTTCTAAATGGAGAAGGTTTATAATTATTAACTAAAAAAAAGTGAAATAAAAACTAGAAACAAATAAAACAATAGAATATTCATATTATTAAAAGAGTATAATATTATAAATACATACATATGTTCAAATTAAGTAAATTAAAAGTGAAACAAATTAACTAAGGTAATATAAAAAACAGCGAAAGTTATATAATGCATGCTACCGTGTAAATAATGTTAATATTATTTCTTGTGTATCTCTTTATATGTGAACAATGTTTTCTTTAAGAGTAATACATTTCTTTAACCCGAAACCGAAAATTTACATTATTCATACGTCCTACAGATGAGCACAAGTGTCCTCTAATTTAGAAGACGTAGCACTGCTTCAATGCGTTATGGATGAGTTTGTTCTCAAAATATTTAATAAGTATACCATATAGAAAAACAGAACTTCAAATTGCAATTAAAAATTCATTGGTGCCGACGGGGAACGAACCTCCGTTGATCGCGTACTGGGAAATTTTCCTATCTCCTGTCTAATTTGTGTCTCTTAAATTTTACAACAACCGGGGATGATGGTACGTAAGAGATTAGTTTTTTAATAATAAATATTTGCAATTCAGAGGTTATGTTAATAAATAATTAGTGAAAAATTTTACATGGCAAAGTAAAATATAATTCAGTTAGCGACATGAAATCATAAACCATCTGACAGCATTAAAAATGTAAAAATATGCCCGGGCGAGTCTTGTTATGAGAAAAGTGCACGGGTTATAATTCAATATTAACTTTTTACTGCCTAATAATGGCTATTGCTTCTAGCATGCCAAACGAGTATGTGTTTGTTACAAATTAAACGTTAAAGCAATTTGAGCAACAAAGTAAATTTTATATTATTATCTTTTAACTATTTCGGGTAGGTCAAGCATATTTTAAAATATCGTTTTAAAAGCTAAAAATGATAATATTTAAGGTTAAAAAGTTTAGTTAAAGCCTCTACACGTCCCACTCCTAGTCACAAACTTACTCTCAATTTAAAGAAGGTTTTGGGGCTCAGTTTATTATGCGTTGTCCCAATGCATGTTGGCAGACATTTAGATACATATCTTAGAAATATATATATATTTTTTAATTTTTATTGCTTGTACCATCATTTTATTCACCGCCGAGCACATAGTAAATCAGCACTTAAAATTGCAACAAAAATGTCAATAGTTCTGGCCAAAATCGAACTCAGGCTATTTCAGTAACGTGACATTAACAAACAAGCACTTAGCCCATGAGCTACCAAGGCTTACGGAGGTAATATTTGGAGAAAAGGAAATTGATCAGCTGTGTAGAAATTTGTAACTTAAACGGTAGTCAGGAAGCTATTCAGTAATTATTTATCCATTCATTACAGCTCTTGACAAGTCGAAAACTAAACAAAATAATTCTACATTCAGTAATTATAGGACTAAGAAAATATCATATCTGTCATACTAATTCCATAAGATTACTACTATATTTTACTATTATTAGATATCATTTACAATCTTAAAAGTATATATGTGATGATTTGTACAATTGGAAATAATAAACTATAATAACTTGTTATTAAAATGATTCTCCAAAACATATTCAACTGTAAATATGTTATTAGTTTAAAACAAAAGAATATAACATTCAAAGCAGCTGTTAATGACTCCAGGAAAAATTTTGAATTTTACTGACAGCTCACGTCGATGAACTGTAACTACTTCAATAAATGTGGTAATTCGAGACTAGTCTCGAATTACCACATTTATTGTCTAGACAATTCAATTCGAAATTGATTACTAGGTGAAAAAACTGTTAAACAGAGTTCAATCAAAATTTAATCAAGTGTCCATTATGCAATCACTCTTCAAGTAAAATTGTCTTCGCTTGAAGTCGATATGATAATTTATTCTCGAGTTTATCTGGACTAGGTATATATGAAAGTGGAGATTTGCTGTCATTTTGAATTCAAATAATCGAATAATTTATAGCAAAATCAACTCAATGGGGAAGGTTAAATCTACGCATTATCGCTCACCTTGAATTACAACCATAGAAATAACAAGTCATGTCATGTAATCAATTATATAAAGTGTCATGGTAGCTGATATACTAGTGCAGCAGATGCCGACCAGTTTTTTGTGATTATTTTATATATTTAGTTAGGATTCAGAATGTAGCTTAAATTTTTCATTATTAAATAAAGATTTCATTTATATATAAAAACATTAAAAATGCAAGCGTATTCAAAATATTACTACTCGCTCAAAGCCAAACAATAAAATTAATAAGTATTTGAATCTTACACTCAATTTTTATTTTTTTTTGTTGCAGGAAACCAAGCCACACAGTTCTTCTTGTGATGTCAATAATATGGTCATTGAACGTAAAGGGAGCGGAAATTACATGTCCAAGCGAATGTACGTGCCGTACAGCATTTGACCCTGAATTGGGGCAAATATTGCGTATAGTTTGCTCAAAAGGAGGCATGCATAATATACCTGTAGAGTCTTTCGATCGTGGTGCTGAAGTAATTGTTATATCAGCCCCAAGAGATCGTCCCAACTTTCTTACTATTGGCCCAATATTTACTCAACCCACTCCGTTTGTCAATCTTCGAGAGTTGCACATAGTTAACTCTAACGTACCTTCTATTGGACAGTATTCATTTTGGGGTCTGCAGCATTTAAGGCTGATCAATCTCACTTACAACAACCTAACAAGCATCGGAGCTGATAATTTTAGAGGACTTATTAATCTTACAGAACTAAATCTAGACCATAATAACATAGAACAAATGCCCAGTGAAACTTTCAGGCATTTGACAGCACTTAAAACCTTGATATTATCAAATAACCGAATATCCACTTTAGTGCCAAGACTTTTTCGGATGTTAGCAAAATTAACATTTTTAGATCTCAGTGATAATCCCTTAGAAGATTTGAATCCAGATGTATTCAAGGATATACAGCACTTAAGGTTATTTAGGTGCAGGCGATGTCTTTTAAGGAGAATCAATACCCAAATTTATCATCTAGTAGCTCATTTGGAGGAATTGGACCTGGGTGAAAACCAGTTTAAATATTTAACTTCTGATGAATATATAAGTCTAAAGAAACTTAAGAAATTACGATTAGATGGTAACCAACTCTCGGTAGTTGTGGACAATATGTTTGGAAGAAATTATGAACTACGTCTATTAACACTTGCACATAACCGACTAGCATTACTAGCACCTGCTGCTCTTACAAATTTAACTTCACTTGTTCATTTAGACATAAGTCACAACAAAATAGAAAGATTTCATTTGCAGACATTTGCACCAATTGTGGAAACATTGAAAACTATTAATTTCAGTGGTAACAATTTACCATTGAATGAAATCGCTATTGTATTACAGATTTTACCAGAAATACATAGCGTTGGCCTAGCGAATCTATCTTTGAAAGAAATTCCTACAAATTTTTTTACTTATAATGATCATATTGTTGGATTAGATCTATCATGGAATAAGCTTATAAAGTTTCCTTACAAGCTACTTACTAAAACTAAATTCCTTCAACGTCTAGATCTATCGCGTAACAAAATTCAAGGTTTAGACGAAAAAGATTTACAAAGACTTGAAGCAATAGCTCATGTGGACTTGTCCAAAAATAGTTGGCGCTGCGATCAATGCTCTGTTGGAACAATGCTTGTATTTATGACAACCACTGTCCTTAATAGCACTATTCGTCAACTAGCTTGTTATTCGCCATTAAGATTGCGCGGAACAAAATTTGCTGATTTAACATTCAACGTATTGGATCCATGTCCAAGTACGCACGAAGCACAGATGAGCGTAATTGCAGGACTAATGCTTCTCTGCATCGCAGTCTTATCAGCAGTCGCAGCTGCATTATGTTGTACAAGGCGTCGCGCTGCCCATTACTACACAAATGAAGAAAAACGCAGGGAGCACGAACATGAACATCCTGAAGAATTGTTAAGTCGCACTGAAGTTGGTAGTGTGGCTACAATTCACGCTCCTTGTCACACGGTGCCTAAAAGCAGATA
Organism: Parnassius smintheus behrii; assembly: GCA_036936625.1. NCBI lineage: Eukaryota > Metazoa > Arthropoda > Insecta > Lepidoptera > Papilionidae > Parnassius > Parnassius smintheus. The sequence continues at coordinate 24,941,923 of JAUPFT010000029.1, read as the reverse complement.
ACGACACGCCCGCACTCCGACTGTTACGCAGCGGACGTCACGCGTTACATTTGATCCGGCATTACCTTCAGTTTCGTCCCATAATGATTCAAGCGCTACTCCACTGTCATATTTTCTTGCACATTCTTCGTTACATGTTTCAAGAGATATTATATGATACGAGGAAGATGATCTGGTGTAAAATCAAATAGCTGAAATGGACTACTTGATAAATTATTATAATTAACCTAAATACAAACTAATAAAAATAAAAAGAAGAATATTGTTATATTTCTAGAAATTTCCTTGTACCATAATATAATGTTGTTTTAGTTGCTATAAATTAAAAACTAAAATAGGTAACTATCCATAAAAGACTTCTCAAAACATAAAGGTAAGGTAAAAATATGTATAAATTCTATCAATTGTTAATTACAATACTAATATTTTAAGCTTATTTAACTTCGTACAAAAAAATATTTTTTCATTTTCTTGTTAGAAAATAGAAAAATCTTTATGATTATTTTCAGTATTTGTATATTTTTTAGGTTCCTGTAAAGTATATGTTTGATTTACGCATAGTATTTATTAAATAACAAGTACGGTTCTAGTTATATATAGTTTTTAATTGTATTATTAAATATTTATTGAAGATTTATTTAATTTAATAAAAAAATACAAGCAGTCACAAATCCTTAAACCAAAAAGTTTGACTAACTTAAAATGACTAAATTAAATAAATGTAGGGGCGATCATTTAAAGTTGTTATTTTTTTCTTTACAAAATTATTGAGTTGCGAATATGCTTCCGTTCATTAATTGTTTAACCTTTATAAATATTTTTCTTTGTACGAATAGATGTCAGATATAATAATAAAATAGCTAATAAAATAATGAACAATACTCAAAATAATAGGATATTAAGGAAAATTTAATGTAAATTATTTACGAGCATGCATATGTAAACCAACAACATGCATATGTATACAATATGGATGCGAGGTACTAAATTAAAGTGATTAGATGGTTAAATATTTTATAATTTTTTTGTGATTAAAATAATTTGCTTTGTTTAAATAAAATGAACGAAGTTGTATACAAAGTCAAAATTATTTCACCATCCTTGATGATTCTTTTAATTATATCGTTCAACGAAGTTATCTGTATAATATATAATAAATGTGTATTTAAAATTTTGTTATATAATACACGGACGCCATGATTTTTTCACTGAGTTCTTCTTTGTTATATTTTTATACGTACCAAAAATTTTGGAAAAAAGTATTATAAAACTAGATTTCTCCTTGATATTTTTAACCAACGCCAAGATTCAAAAATTATTTGTCAATATTACAATTCTCTTTTTATTATTACCATTAGAGTTTTAGAAATACCTTATTATTATTATATTTATACAAACGATTTATAACTTTTATAACTTATAATTTATTGGAAAATTATTATATAATTAATTAAAGAATAGCATACGATAATCGTTTATAATATTAAGGTAAAAATAAAAGAAAAATATATAATGATACTGAAGAATTAAAAGTTCTACAAACAAGACAAATGTGTAGGTATAACCTAACCTAACGCACATGTATAAATAGTGCTGAAATTATTTTTTAAATTATTAGTGTATAATTGAGATAAATAAATAGATTAATAATATGAAGGTTAAACCTCTTAGATATAAGTTATTAAAAAATGTTGATTTTAGAAACACTAAGAAAAAATACTTAATAATAAATGACGTCGATCACCGTGCACTTAATACACATTGTGTACAATCCGATGCCGACAAAATTAAGTCGTTGCCATTTGGAAATGAAAAAATACCCACATATATTGAAATTTTAACCTGTAAGCTCCGGAGGTCGCGACAGCAGCATAATGCTCAGTGAATTAAAAGCTGGCAATAGATAAGTTTGCGTAAGGTCGATATATAAATCGATAGCGAAAGGTTTTGCAGAACATACAGTAAAACAGTTTCAATAGGGTACTTAATAAAAATCAAAAGAAGTGCAAGTATATCTTGAAAATTAATGTGTTATCTTTAATAATTCCGGTGTCTAGTAAATAGGGGTTTAGACTCCCGGTTACATTGGTATATACACATGTTTCGCCATGTCTGTCTGTCCGTCTGTCCGTCCTCGCTTAATCTCTGTGACCGTTAGCACTAGAAAGCTGAAATTAGGTACCAATATGTGTATTAATCACGCCGACAAAGTGGTAAAATAAAAATTTAAAAAATGTTTCATTAGGGTAGCCCCCTATATGTAAAGTGGGTAGTGATTTTTTTTTAATTTCAACCCTAACGTGTGATATATTGTTGAAAAGGTATTTAAAAATGAATAGGGGTTTACTAAAAACTTTGATAATGTCAATAATTTCTGAAATAATCGCTCCAAAAGTAAAAAACAATGTGTCCCCCCACCCTCTAACGTTTGAACCACAAGTTTAGAAAATATGAAAAAAATCTGAAAAGTAGAACTATATAAGGACTTTCTAGGAAATTCATTTTGAACTTGGATGGAAACAACAGTACCTACTACCGGGAGCAGTTGCAGGAGCGCGGGGCGCTGCTGGAGCGCGAACATAATGGATACCCACCATTAAACTCATAAGTAAGGGAACACTTATTGTGACGGACGGGGAACTACGGAACCCTACACTGAGCGTGGCCCGACACGCTCTTGGCCGGTTTATTTTTATTTTAGAATTGTATTGTCATACAATTTGAATGATTTAAAATAAGATTACGTATTTAAAAATAAAAATATTTATCTTTATTAGAGCAAAGGCACTAAAGCTGGGAGAATTTTAAAACATCAACGTACTGTTAAGTACTGGAACTGTTTGATAAACTGGATTGTTTATTTTTTCATAAGTTAAAAATTTAAAAAAAGTCATATTTTATATTACTTTTACACGGTTTCATTGTGGAATGTCTACAAGATACATGGCTCAGTTGCGATTTATTATCATTTTAATTAATAATTAATGAGTTCATTATATTATTCGCGTATTTTCTTTTTCGTTTACCTTTCTATCTTCATACAATCTTTGTTTATATAGGTACACATAATAATTACATTGCAGTATACTTGCAGAGGTTTCAAGAAGTTAAAACGTACTATAACGTCACCTCAAACTTTAAATACACTTATTTAAAATGTTTTTGTGGGCAAGAAAATTGACACTTTATAATAAAAAATATTTTAACCAAATTTTAACAGCGTAGTGGTTATTTTGTAAAATATTGAAATAATACTTATTTGATTTTTGATCATTACTAAAAACACAAAATATATATTCGCATTTTTATTATGTAATTTAAATCCCTTTTTTGTTGTTCCTTATTAATTGAAATGTGAGCAGAATTAAAATATAATTGTTTAATTTCTGATATACTATTGTGGGCTCGGTGATTAAAACTATTGTATTTGAGTGAGTCATAATGAATCAAATGAAACTTCTTTTTTGGAGTGTCTATGTAATAAACATGATATTTTTAGTTTTTTTTCATTTTATTTCAAAATTATTACGATCTGTATGTTAATACACCAAGCATAAAGAGTAATATGTAAATGAATGATATAGCAGAAAACATTTTTTTTTTTTTCATTTAGTCTTAAACTAAATTGTACAGATGTGTTTGCTTTTGTGTTTGTTTATGGCAATAGAGGCTGATTTTGAATCGTCGGGTAAAAGCTATCTATCGAAAAATGTCTGACCTGACAGAATATAAAAGCGAAACTATTGAACTATTTTATTCAAATAACTGATATTAATAATGTGTTTATGTTGTATTTTTTCGTATAAATCGACCCTAAATATAATATACTTTATTTCATTCATGAGATTGTACCAATATTAAACCTAAATAAAAAATATAAAATAAATATTACTTAATGAGAATATGAGATTCCGTAAAAATTCCGTAAACTCTTCATACTACATACTATCCTATTCTTTACGATGTACATCATTTCCATTGTAATGTGCCGACAGTTTTTTTGGAATTTCAGAAGTAAACATTAAATGTAATTCCCCTTTTTACTGAAGCTAAAAGATTCACGTACTAGGGTTCCTAAATTGAATTGTCGCTTGAATCTCAGAGGAGGAAATTATATTGGTATAAAGGAGACGAATTTATAAATTTTGAAGATAATTGGAATATTGAGCGTCGAATGTAATGTGTTAGTCCTCAGAGGTGACAAGACCCCGTAGCCCTCATTGTTGAAAATTTGTTGCAGCTGTCCTCGAGCGGCAGCAGCCACTTACCATCCGGTGGACTGTGAGTTCGGTTGCCATCTCAAATTCATAAACAAATGGCACAGTTTGTAATTATTTGTAATCATGTGATAGAGCTACATATCTTTTTGCTCATGTGTTATTTGTACGCATTTCTATTTAATAGAAGCAGTACTGATATCATTGTCGTAGAACATAAATTAACGGAACTTATTTAAACATTAAATTATATAAGCAGTGAAGAAAGAAATTAGTTCATCCTGTACCTTTTGTAAAAAAAAACAATATTTAGTTATGGTTATTAATATAAAAAAGTTTGCATAAAAAACGTAAAAATGTTATATTTATCCAATAAGTTACATTTAATCATAAAGCTTTATAAGGTAGTTAACAGTAAACTAATAAATAAGGGATAGAAAAATAACTTTTAAAGGGTATTATGGCAATAGCCAAAATAAAAGTGTGTTTAATTTTCATTTTCAATAATAACCCGCTTTGTATAGTCTCAAGCAAAATTCTATATATATCCTTTATGCTATGAAATTTGTGTGATCACTAAAAGTAGGTAATACTCTATATAATACCTAATACCGAGTTGTCTTAGTCAAACTTCACAAAAAAGAAAACGTCCCTTCTATATCTTATCATATGATGTGTAACTGTGTATTAATATTACGATGTGTAATTGTCTTTATACTTAGTATAATTGTAATAAAATATGTATTTGTAGTCTAAGAATATTCGTATTCAAAACAGAGTAATTTTTTCTCTTTGTCGATGATTTCTTTAAGGAAACATTTATTATTAGGCATTGATGTTGTAGATTTAATATTATATAACGTAATAAATGTTGAGTAGATTTGCTAAAATTTTTATTAAATATGGCTTTAACTATTTATTTTTCTTTCACGTTACACGGTTGGGAGAACTGTATTTGCTCTATACTGAATGCGTAGTGCAATACGCTGTCTTAATTCTGATAATGATTAATTGCGTAAGCAAGAGAGCCAGCTGAACATCTGCTCTCACACATTTTTTTTTTCAAAATTTACCTCCACAGTAATTTCCAACAGTAAAGAAAGTTTGTTACCGATTAATATTCTTTTATTTCAAATAATTTTGAGATTAATTTATAACAATATCTACTTTCCATTCCATCGATTTCATTACAGTCTTTAAAAATCCACTGATAAAAATGAGTGATCATATGGGATTTAAACGTGGCAGAACCATGATATAGCTACATTAGAAATAAAGTTGTAGAACACCAGCGTAAATAGTAGTTGAACGCTGCTGTGTTTCGTACGGTGAGTGTAAAGATCCGGAGACCATTTTGACAACGTACTTGCGTTTTGATTTGTAATCGAGGGTGAATGTAGATGTCTATGAGCCACGGCCACACCGTGAGGTAAGTCGAAACTCAACTATAAGAGCTTCGAATTAAAGAAGAAAAATTAGCAAGAAAAAGAAAACAAGTGATTACTGTATAATGAAAGTTGGTTACATGCTATATGCGTCAATGAACGTGGCTGATGTTAGAGAGAAATAGAGCTGAAGTTATTATGACCCCATTCTCAATCCATCCATCCATCTGACTTCGCCTGACATGTCACATTTATACCTGTTGATAGAAGAAATAGCCCTTCAGTCTGTCTATGGTATATTTAGTATATTTATAAAATATTCCATAAGGTAAGCCCTAAATCAACTATGAGAGCTGTGATTCTGCAGTTGATTAGCGTATACTGAAAGTTGGTTAATTAGCGTTAATCTGAAATATATACGCTATATCGGTCAATGAATATGCTGATGTCGGAGAGAAAGAGAGCCGAAGATATTATTATCCAATTATCAATCCATCCATCTGAATTCGTCTGACACCTCACACTTATGCCTGTCGATCCTGATGATCCTGACATGATGATTTACTCAGTATATATTTAGTACATTTATGAAAAATTCCTCAGTCAAGAGAGCTTTGATTATTTAGTTGATTACCCAATAATCGAAGTTGGTTAAAACATATCAAGGAGTGTTGAATGAAATAAGCTTAATCAAGAGAACATTAGAATTACCCAACACGAATGTTCATTGAGTTAAGGATGAGATATATGGTCTTCCCAAGAATCTATATGACGTGACGTGTAAGTCGGTCGGCAATCCATGTTACGTTGTGGCTTTCATAACTATTTGGTAACTCTTTATGTTAGATAACTGCTGTTAATTACACTATTTTATATTTCATCATTCATTGTACAGTCTGTGTATTTTATTAAGTTTAACCCTATAAATAAAAAGAGGATTTTAAAGAACGTACACTTGTAGTGTTTCACAGTAAGATTAGTATTTAATTACAGGCAACGAGACCCGTATTTGATTCAGTACATCTATTACAAATTGATCTTTGGCAGTACTTTATCAAAAGTAAGTAAATTATGATTTAACAGTGGTAGAGCCACGCAGCAGCCTTTGCTGTTACACGCATGGGCCGGCTCAAGCCGGGGTGGTACCACGACCTCACAGAAGACCAGCGTGAAGTAGGGGCTTTACTTCTGCGTTTCGTCTGGTGAGTGCAGGTGGCCGAACGCCCAATCCCCCCTCTCCTCATTAACATGGTAGTGGAATTAAATATAAGACTACACCAGGAGGGTACCAGCACCCCTGGAGAATCCCTCGCTGAGCATTCACGACCAAGCTACTCCACTCCTGAGCGTGGGGGCGAAATTCCGCTCGAGACTAAACCTGCACGGGGTAAACGGAGCAATAAGTCAAAGGAGCCCCATACCACGCTATCCGTAAGTTTCTTAAACATCACATTGATTTACATATTCCAACGATTTGTCATAGGTAAACATACTCGTCAATAACTTTGACCGTAGTGCTCCCAAGCACTATCGGCATATGTGTCACATGGACGTTACATGTGATTTTTTTTTGTTCATCTAGAGATATTAAAGTTGTAATTACTTGCAACTACTATTGTACTGTTTTCTACCATTAATTCGCCCATATCCGCTTAATGAAATAAAACGATGTGTTTTACCTATTTTGAAGAGCATCGTCCGCTCTCCCTCAATTGCGTGATCAATTCCCGTCACACTCATCCCAGCACCACTACTCGCAACACCAATACACTGGGAAAGACACGCCACATACGACACGTGTTTCGCCTGTACTCAGACATCCTCAGGTGGAGTGGACTCTGCGATGGCTGACCACAACTAAGTGAGAGGCGAGCCAAAACAGCTGTTATTTATACAGCTTGCTGATGTAACCGCTCTCCACTTAAGAAGCGAGCGATAAAACATGTGATAAAACATACGACGAATCACAGACGCCTGCTGTAAAAATAACAAACAATAAACTACCGCGGAACGCCCGCCTAGCCTCCAACAACCAAGCAACCAATCGCTGATCACCTTGATGGTGATGTACGACTAAATTGCGAGGCAGTCTGTTATTAGATAGCAGGTCCACCTTTTACGTTTTACTGCGCTGACTGATGGTGATGACTTTGTAGCGTGTCATCTGGCTTTCTCCAAATTTTTAGAAGTGGAAAAACGAGAATGCAGCTCACCTGGTAGTAGGTGTTGACAACTACCCATGAATAACTGCAATACCAGTGCAAATGCAGGTTCGTTTTCTGTCTTTAAAAAGGAGTCAGCTTTTTTCTTAAAGGCTCCTAAGTCGTATCTGTCCGAAATAATTGCTTGATAGGCTTCTTCTTACTAACTTCTTCGGGATTTAAGCGGTGGCGTTGTGACAACAGTCATTTACATACGACGATGACATTACACGCCCTGTTGTCGACAAAGTGCCGATCGTTAGCAAGAGCATTAACGAATAGTCTCAGTGATAAGCTTCACGTCTGCGCTCAACCTTAGAATACTTGTGTACGAGGTGTGTTCAAAAAGTAAGGTGACTTTATATTTTAATGAAAAACTATTTATTTATTCATCAATATTTATGTTGTTCCCTTCAAAGTAATCCCCCTCAGATATAACACACTTGTTCCAACGCTTTTTCCAATCGTCAAAGCATTTCTGATAATCACTTTCTGGTATAGCCTTCAGCTCTTTCAGCGATGCAGTTTTTATCTCTTCAATCGTTGCAAATCTTCGTCCTTTCATAGGTCTCTTCAGTTTTGGGAACAGGAAAAAGTCACATGGGGCCAAATCCGGTGAATATGGTGGCTGAGGCATGATTGTAGTGTTGTTTTTGGTCAAAAAACCTCTCACAAGCAACGATGAGTGAGCAGGTGCATTATCGTGATGCAAAAACCATGAATTGTTTACCCACAATTCGGGACGTTTCTTACGTATTGCTTCTCGCAAATGGCGCATAACTTTAAGGTAATACTCCTTATTGACCGTACGACCTTGTGGCAAGAACTCATGATGCACCACACCCCTACAGTCGAAAAAACTGTAAGCAAAACCTTCACATTTGATCGAACTTGGCGTGCTTTTTTTGGTCTTGGTGATTCAGTGTGCTTCCACTGGGACGATTGAGTCTTAGTTTCGACGTCATAACCGTATACCCATGTTTCGTCACCTGTTATGACCCTTTTGAGCAAATCTGGGTCGTTGTTATATATAGCTCTTGAGCGATTGTCATGCGACGGTACTTTTGGTCGAAATTGAGCAATTTTGGAACAAATTTCGCTGACACACGTTTCATGCCCAAAATATGCGAAAAAATTTCATGGCAAGAGCCAACCGATATGCCAATATCCTCCGCAACTTCTCTGATAGTGATTCGACGATTTTCCAAAACAATTTTCTTCACTATTTCAACGTTTTCATCGGTTGTTGAGGTTCGTCATTGGCATCTTCTCGGCCATCTTGAAAGAGCTTGTACCCCTTATAAACGTTTTTTTTTACTAAGAGTAGACTCACCGTATGCCACTGTCAACATTTCAAGTGTTTTGGAGCACGTAATTCCATTTTTTACACAAAATTTGATGCAAATTCTTTGATCCTTTTTTTTTTGATAGAAGAAAATCGCCGAGCACACCAAAGTACGTCTGACCTTTGTAACTGTCAAAAATAAACTAAAAATGCTATACACTTCAAACTTGAAACATATGCTCAGGACATGTGTACCAACGCAACAAAATACAAAAATCGAAAATCGGATGTGCGTTGCCCGCGAAATTCAAAAAGTCACCTTACTTTTTGAACACACCTCGTATGTATTGTAATATTCTACGGCGCTCAACCTATATAGACTGTGGAACCTAAATAGACTGTCAATTTACTTTTTTCTAAAATTTTAAGTGAAATGGAAGTTTGAGAATTTCATTATCTGAGAAAATAACGAAATTCTACAAAAAAAACTGACATTGTTAAGTAAATAATGCGTTGAACGAAATAAATTTCTAAATTATTTTAAAATCATATTTATTCAGGTTATTCAGTTCATATGACAGTAATCAATTTCAAAGGAACGGCACGTTACTAGAAAGTTAGATCTCTTTGAGGCATGAGGAAAAATTATGTTAATCTAGCCCGAGTTTTGGATGATATATTGAAATATGAAACCTAAAATATTTTATATACATAAAATATGACTTAACAAAATTATCTAAAAATTCTTGCCTTGTTTTTTACTTTATTATAAATTCCCAGCGATCATCTAATGATTTATACATGGATATTCCCATTCAGCCAGAACACAAAAAAAGAACCCAAAAATTCTTTGATCACACTCTTAATCTCGTGGCTGTCACACCGTACATGAAGCTGCAGTCTTCAGCAAATATGACAGCATACAGGCAAATGAGACAACGTAACTTCAAAACAGATTGTATTAAAGAAAGTGTCTGCCGAAAATAGTAAATTGTTAAAGTTGGAGACCAGTGGCAGCCTCACTCCTGGGCCACCAGAGATTTTGAGTGAAATTGAAAATTTTGCCGATTGCTGTACAAGTTTTTTGGATCACTGCGCTAGTGTGAGTAACGATCCAACAGCAATTTTCATCCGAGATTATTGCGATTATCAAACAGTTTACTAGCTTAATACATACTGATATCTTTCAATATTGTATTTATAACGAACAACGTTCTATTAAAAATTTGATTGTAATCGATTTGATTGATGAAAGAACGTACGTTTGTGAATGAAATTCAGTTGTCCATACAATACTCCATTTGATCGGTATGCAGATAATTAAATTTTCAATTCCTAGCATAAATAAGAGTACAATCAATTTTTGGCTCTTTTGTATGATTTGATATTTCTTCAACATAGACTTAAATGTGCTTTTATTTGTTTTGGACTTAGTAGTGCACCTTTTATATTAACAAAATCCTATGATACCATATGAAGACATGTGCAAGGAACTCCGTTATTCCAGCACATCTAGCACTAGCACAGTCAAAAACTTTTTCTAAGATTAGACTAAACTTCCTGTCCATAGTCCAACAATATTACGTGAACGGCGTGCGTGAGAATACTTTGTTCCCGTTCCCGTTCCCGAAACACCGTATTTTGTTCCCGTAACGTTCGCATTTTTTTATTTAAGAGGAAGCAAACGATCACGCGGCTCATCCGATGGTAGCCTCGGTATTTACAAAACATTAAATGGGATATCATATTTTTGTCTCTACCGAAACTAGCGTTAAAAAACAGCGTCAAGACCAAGATTGGCAGTTCACTTGCGTGAACGACGTGACGTGACGATTAAGATAAATCCTACCTTCAACGGGAGAGACTCGTGTCTATCAGTAGAGAGGTTGACGAAGAAGAGGAAGGAAGGGAATAAATTTGCGGTACATCCTGCTGAGTAACGGACGTGCCCCTAACACACAATACATCACATCACATCATTTCATATCACATCACATATTAATCGCAATTTCGAGGGTTGTAGAAAATCTGGCAAATAATGTTTGGCAGGTGGCGTAAATAATACCGTTCGGATTACATCACATCGCTTTTATTTTAATCTGCTCATAACTGTAAACAGATTCTTTTATACATATTCACTTTTTACTTGTTACCTATGTAGCAGCCAGACTAATCAACCCTAAACGGGAATAAATAATATATACTCTGCTGCTATCATAACGTGGAAGGCGAAGATAAAAACATTTATTTCCTAACTATCCCCGGCTACTGAGATACTGCGGACTGCATATAGATGATTCGACGTTCTTATAAAGAAACAAGAAGCAGCCGCAAATATCATTCAGCGCCACATTGTCTCCACACACCGTTATCGTCACGTATCCGTCAACCAATTGCGAGCCGTTTCTTCAACGCCGCAGCTCGCTTCTTCTTGCTGTTCCGGATCTGTGTTCCACGCCGCCTCCGCTCACCGACTACGCGTGCGCACTTTTTTTTGCACCCGAAGCAAATATGGGCAACCCTCCGGAAAGCGGGGGAGGGAGGTTGGGAATGCTCATAGCATACCACGCAGCCGGCTGCGTGGTTATGTGGTGACTTTTACCCACTAAACCCAACCTTTTAGGAACTGGCTTAACGATCTGACTAGAGATCTCTAAGCCGTATACGAACGCGACCCTCCTTGGCAGAAAGGAGGGCGCATCACGCGCACCGATCTGCATGACTTTTATAGCCCGGTCCAGCGACGTAGCTTACAAAACGTACATAATAGTTGTATATTTTGATTAATTTTCATTGGTCATAATGTAAGAATTGTAATTGGCTAGGGAAAATGAAAATTGTTACCATGGGTAAACCAACACCGCAGCTAGCCATATAAATATAGGCAAGGTTAACAAAAATATATTCCATTCCATTCCATATTCATACTCCAATCGGCTTTACATAAACAGTAGTTTTATTTCTCCACCTTAAAACCACTCGGAGTCTGTTAATAGTGAACCGTTCATCTCCATTATTACAGTGGTGACCCCGACGTGATGTACGTTCATCTCCACTATTACACCTACAAGACACTTTACAAAAACACTAAAGTGTCTACTGAATACATTAATATTGAATGACCCACTTGGGTCATGACAACCGTTTTAATATTACCTTTTTGGAGTCAAATCGGAAACTATTACACTAAAATTCCTACCGGGAATTCAATGATACAAAACAGGACATCCGAAAATTTACAACAATTTGTAGATTGGAACAAAAGTTAAATTTTAATCTATGGTAACCGCGGTTAACTATGACATCTGGACGTTGAACATCTCAGTCCCCACCGTGACCATGGGTGCTGTAAAGCTCTCGAAACGTCAGACATTTAAAAAGTTAAATATACGCGATAAAATCCGTAAAAACTAGTATTATTTCAACGTCTATTTAAGCATGCCTAATTTAAACATGAAATGGCATAAAGACTCTGTTTTTAACCCTTATCCAGAACAAGTTTATGTATTTCGAATGAACGTAAATAATAGGTCCTTACATACGAAATTGGCATTTTGTACGGGAGGAACATAAAGTCAATTATTTTTTGTTAAATGTATTAAATTAAACAAAGTATGCACTTTTGTTATCTATGCACCTTATATATTATCTCATAGGTAGTTCATTGATCCCTTTACTAAAAAAAAAAACCATGGCGGCGAGAATCAATAAACTCTTTTAAGGTGGTCTGAACTGCCACAAAGGAGTTGAATTTTTTTCCTTTTAAGGAATTGTCCAAATTCTGAAAAAATGGTAATCTGTTGCTGCAAGGTCCAGGGAGTACGGTGGATGTCGCAGACATTCCAATTGTAGCCCATCTAAATTATTGGTTGTTTGTTGTGCCGTGTGTGGTCTTGCGTTGCCCTGAAGCAGCAGTGACCTAGAGCGATTGACCAATCTCGGTTGTTTAGCAGCTAGTTCTTCCTTCATGGTTTGCAGTTGCTGACAATAAATATCTGCTGTAATCGTTTGAAAAGATTCTAGAAAGCTGTAGTGAACGACACTGGCACTGGTCCACCAAACACTCACAAGTAACCTTTCTGAAACAATTTTCGTTTAGAGCGCTTCCAATTATCGTACAGTATCCACTTTTCACCTTAAGTAATGATTCGATTTAAAATGCCTTTGTTTTTGTGTCGGTTGAGCAAAGTAACACAGCAGTCGACGCGTGTTTGCAAGTTCGATTCACTCAATTCATGAGGTACGCATCGTTCAGGTGTTTTTACTTTCCCGATTTGCTTCAAGTGGATAAATACAGCTATCTCTGAAGTGCTTTGTGATGGATCCGTTTACACAATAGCCCTTAGTTCTTCATTTTCCATTTTGGCCTCCGGACGTCCACGGGGTTGGTTCTGAAGGTCGAAATTTCCAGAACGAAAACGTTGAAACTAAAATAGTACCGTGCTTCCTTTTGCGATATCAGCGCCGTACACATCATTAATACTTCGAGCTATTTCTGCAGCACTGGTGCCACGGTAGAACTCGTACTCGTAAATATACCGATATTTCATGTTTTCCATTGTGCAGTAATAAGCGACACAAAAGAAAAAAAGTAATGAGGAAAAAGCAAATGAATGACTGTTTTCAAAACTAAAATGTACCAGCTGAATGAATTTATAAATTTGAATTTGGAATTCTTAACCAAAGAGGAGATATTTAAACAGATCATAGTGGTGTATGCAAGTTTGTATATTTATCCGTTTTTCTGTGACTTTCTACCTTACCTACGCATACATGCTCATCGGTTAAGGGTACTCCTAATTTTGCCCATTTTCAATATATCGCCAATTTGGTGGATAAACCGTAATCCACTTTTCGCCCCTCCGGGTGATCGTATAGATATCTTATGCGTATAAATTGACGCTGCAGCTATCGATTTTAAAACGAATGAACGGCTCGACTGGGGAAAAACCACGCTCTTACCGAAAACCAGCGTAAAATACTGACTTTGTGTTGGATGAGAGCGAGTGGACTGTATTTAATTTATTGTGTTGTGTTTAATACGCTATGAGCTACTATTTACTTTTAAAACTGTGACATCTGTCTGACTATAAAAGGGGTTGAGTAGAAATTAAATCGCTTGACAAAATGACACACTATATTTACACTATTTACAATTGCAGTAGTTAACACTAATAGGGATTCTTGTTGGTTCTTCTGTTCGGGTTGCTTGCTGTTGCTTGACCGGCCTCCTCAGCAAACCACCTCTTGTCCTAACTTCTACGTTCTGAACCACTCCATCTGGTCCGGCGAAGGTCCTCGTGACGACTCCTCTTGGCCATACGTTCCTCGGGAGGTTGCCGTCTGCTATGATAACCAGGCCATGTTCTTTGATTTTGGGCTGCTGGGCGTTTCTCGATTCTCCTCTGAGTACCAGGGTCGGTAGGTACTCACGAACCTAGCGTCGCCAATATTCGTCGGCCAGTCCTTGTGCAGCCTTCCAGGTTCGTCGATCCGCTGGTGAACACGTCGCGGTGATTGGCATGTTGGATGGTCCCAACAGAAGATCTCCCTCCCCCTCCCCTCAGTCCCTCTGCCAATAACGTTATTAATGTTTCCTCCTTGGGGCTTTTTTGACAAAGAGTAGTCTCGAGCGCTGCTTTGATGGAACGCACCAACCGTTCCCATGCGCCTCCCTGGTTGGGCGCACCCGGTGCGATGAACCTCCACTCCGTTCGATGAGTGAGCGCGAAGTCCTTCAGTTGCGGTGCCCACTCTTCCATGGCCCGTCGTAATTCGGTGTCTGCTCTGTGGAAATTGGTGCCGTTGTTCGAGTAGATAACCCTATGCCACCCGCGCCTAACCGCCATACGCCTAAGTGCCATGTATGGAGCGTAACGCACCGTATCATTTCTAATCCAATGGAGCGCCGTTGTAGAGTCTGTCCAGAACACTACCCTATCCGCTCTCATCCTATCGGTTTGTACGAATTCGGCAAGTCGTACACCTATTAGATTCGCCTGTAATTCGAGTCGCGGTATACTTTGACTTTAATCGGAGCGACTTTCGCCTTGGCCGCTACTAACGTGACTCGTATCGTACCGTCACGATAACGGATACGCCAATAAGCTGCGGATGCGTATTCGCTTTCACTCGCGTCACTAAAAATGTGCAATTGACGATTTACCACTCCCCCCGTAGGAGCATAACACCGCGGGAGATGCAACCGTGATACATCCTCGACGGCTCGCAACCATCTCGCGAATTCGTCCGCGGCCTCTTCGGGAATCTCGTCATCCCAACCGATTATCTTCATCCGCCACAGGTCTTGTAGCAGAATCTTCGCGGTAATGGTGAGGTAGCTGAGCAGCCTTAGTGGATCGAAAACGGACATAACCGCGCTCAGCGCCTCCCTTTTAGTCGGTGGACGGTGTAGTAATTTAACGTCGTGCGGCACCCTATTCATAGACGTGTTAAACGTTAAAACGTCTTTTTCCGCTATCCATAGTAAACCTAATGTCCTACCGGGACCGTCTTGTGTAGCGCCCACCTCCTTAGGTTTACGTGCTAATAACTCTTCCGGTTTGTCGTTTAACAAAGCTACGTGGTTCGAATTCCAACCTGCCAACGTAAAGCCTGCCTTGCTGTGTACCTCGGTGACCTGCTTAACCGTTTCGATTGCCTCGTGTAACGTCGCGTAGCTGTCTAAGTAGTCGTCCACATAATAACTATTGGTAATAGCGTTGAGGACGCGCGTTATGATCCCTAACACTATGCGCAAGAAACGGTGAACTTCTTGCTCCGAATATCATAGAAGTCATTACGTACTTTTTCGGTGAACTACTACGATCGTTACCTCGCCATAAAAATAATTGCGCGGGTTGGTCGCGGCGGTCGATTTTAATGCGCAAAAACATCTCCCTAATGTCCGCTGACACCGCTATCTCGTTCTCACGAAACCGAAATAATATACCCGGCAAATTACGTAACAAGTCGGGGCCGTCTAGCAGATAATCATTCAGACACTTGCCAAATGCGCGAGCAGTTCCCATGCAGAGCTTTCCCGGCTTGTTCGGATTCCATACAGCGAAGTGTGGCAGGTACCAACTCTTCGGATCCTCTCGTTCCGATCCGTCAGCTTCTTTAGCATAACCCTTTTCCAGAAGGTCGTTCACTTGCTTCGTATAAGATTCGTTAAACTCCGGCGACTGATCCATTTTCTTCTCAATGGTTCGGAGTCTGCGTGCGGCCATATCATAACTCGGTGGCAGTTTGACGTCGTCGTCTCTCCATGACAATCCGACTTGGTAATGTTCGCCGACTTTCTTGACGGTTCGCTGGAATATGTCAACAACTTGAGCGAGATACCTATCGAGTCGATCTCATATTGCTTCTTGAGGAGATCGGTCAACTCCTCGTCGGGATTAATATACGTTTTGACGTCTTCTTCGTATCGTGTATTAACGTAAGATATATGTAGAACGGTTTCACTATCTTGCCTTCATATAACGCGAGGTGCGGTTCCCTGAACAACCCATCCCAATAACGTCCTAGCGGCAATGGGCTGCTTACGACGTCCTATTCGTAAGTCCCGTGATACTATTAAATGCCAATTATCCGAACCTATAAGCACTTTAGGTTTAGCATTATTATAGCACAATGCGTTCGGTAAGCTGCGTAAATGTTTCAACCGTAGACATTCCTTACCGACGGATTGCGAACCTACATTCAAGTTGTTAATCGTACGAGCGTTTATCACATACGACTCGTTTCTCGTTTTACCGCGTATGCCTATTTTCACTACGCGACTATTAGCCTCTCGTTGGCTATCCGATAAACCTTGTATTGTCAGTGGCCTCGTCGGTCCTTCCGTACCTAATTCACGAGCTAACTCACTGTCAATTAACGAAATCGTGGACCCTTCGTCGAGAAGCGCGTAGGTTTTGATCTCTTTACCTCGCGGTCCGCGCACTATTATAGGACACACTTTTAATAACACTGTTTTATCGTTAGCCGTATTAGACGCGACGAGCACTGTTTCATCTGAGGCGACAGATGCTTCCGGGGCTTGGGTCTTTTTCACGTGCTGCAACGCGTTATGAGGGGCGGTGCAGCCGTCAACGCCGCATATCTTATACCTGCACTTAAGATGCCGATGTTTACTGCTTAAACACTTGAAACACACTATCTCTTCCTTCACCCATTTCCACCGGCTATCATTGTCCATCTGCGCTAACTTTCTACACTTCACTATCACATGTTCACCACCACAACACAGACAGTAAACGTCTTCACGTCGCGGGGCCTATCCTCTGCGCGGCGTGTTACTATAATTTTTCTCGACGGTGGCGTCTCTCTTCTCGCGGGCATTTCCTTAACCGGCGTGACGGACGCATAAGCATGACTTAACGCTCGGTCGGCTTCTCTCATCATAAACCTAGACAGAGGGACGATGTCCGGTTCTTCAGTACTGCCGTAATGCTCCGCATCGTGACCGTAGATGAGGGCTTAACTTACTCGTGACCTCCCGTATTAACATAGGATTTTGTAAATATCCTTTACCGTCTACGTTTTTCATTATACAGACTACGTTCTGTAATTTTATCGCGAACGCATTTCATTTCTGAGCTGTTTGACCCGGGCGCGGAAGGCGTCGCAAATCTTCTAACGCTCGATCGATAATTACTTCCGGTCGGCCAAAACATTGCTCTAATGTACGCAATATGTCGGCTGGGTCCCTCGCGGTAAACAATAACGCGGAGACGGCTTCCCTAGCTTCACCACGTAAACAATTCCTTAACTTTGCCATATTTTCCGTATTAGTGAATCCGTACAACCGAGTGGATTCTTTCATCGCGGCTTTGAATGCTAACCATTCCGCGGGCGCACCGTTAAAAATAGGCAGGTCCTGTGTTTGCTTAGCGGCGGCGGGCCTACATCTCACCATGTTTTCCAAAGCTTCTGCAAATCGTTCAATTCCCCGGTCTTTCCCTCGCGGGGTGAGCGACCTATCTCTATCCCTATTCATTAGTCTTTCCGGCGACACACGACGATCTGGGGATGTATCGCGGTTATAAGGCGATCGTGTCCTATGAACATCGCGACGATACGGTGACGACGATCTACGTTCCTCGCGGCGATGTGGCGATGACGATCTACAACGTACTGGCGATAGAGTGCGGTATTGGCCGCGTGTCGGCGACGTCACCCTTACATGGTGATTCGATCGTTTTATTCGGCGGCGGCTCCCAGCAAGTCCCTTTGCGCTGTGTGGTTACGATTACGTGGCTGATCGTTGTTCGCAACCGTCCTCCCCTGGGCGTCCTTACTACATACGGGTAGTGCAGCGTCATAATGGGTCCCCTTTTCCGGTGGGGCTAACACTACATCGACGCGGGGCGCGGGCTGAGACTGTTGGAGGGGCGGCTCCCCCCGCACAAGCTCTATGTTATCTAACCACTGATCCACACGGCTCCTATTGTCATTATCGAGACTTCCCTATCGGTTTCTTCTTGTAACTGTGCAATGTCCCTAGCGTATTTCTTCTTAATTAAATCTTCCTGAACCTCTAACTGCTATTTACGAATCGCGGCGAGCTCTTCTGCTGCGTTATACTCTAATTGCCTAATTCTGGCTATCGCGCTAGCTGTCGACCGGGCTGAACGAACTGACGGGGCGCGCGGTGGGGGCCTATTTACAGCGTCGATTGCTACGGGCGCGGCGGGTTGCATCGTCAAACTACATTCTGTTGCCAGAACATCTTCTATAATTGCGGCGAGTGTATCGGTACGCGGCGCGGTTGTGCTACTTTCTAATCTATCACTGTTCGACACGGACATAATAGGGCGTGACGTCGCGGCGAAGGATACGGGCGCGGGCGCGGGCAAAGTTGCTGGCGTCGGCGCGGGTGCGACGGAGGGCGCGGATGTTGACAGATAATCGAGTGGAGACGCGGGGGCTTCCTCGAACACGCGTACTCCTACCGGCGTTTCATCGTCGTTCCTGGCTTTCTGGCTTCGCGTCTTACGCATGGTCCCACGTTGCGGCTTCCGATCGTCTTCAAAAAGACGCACGTATGGGTTGCCGTTCCCGCCACAAGGGGCGTTACCAGTCGAATACCGTTTGGCACCGTTAGGTGGTATTCGGCCAGCCGCGTAAACGCGGTAGAAACAAGAAAGTTAAGTAAAACGACGATAATATTTGACGGCGATTCAGAAACAGGGAAGATTTGAGAAAATCTTCTATCTTCTTTCTTCTTTCTTCACTGATGATCTTGATCTTCTGTCTTCAATCCGGCGACGATGGACCAAAGAAATGTGTTGGATGAAAGCGAGTGGACTGTATTTAATTTATTGTGTTGTATTTAATACGCTAGGAGCTACTATTTACTTTTAAAACTGTGACATCTGTCTGACTATAAAAGGGGTTGAGTAGAAATTAAATCGCTTGACAAAATGACACACTATATTTACACTATTTACAATTGCAGTAGTTAACACTAATAGGGATTCTTGTTGGTTCTTCTGTTCGGGTTGCTTGCTGTCGCTTGAGTTGCCGCCGCTCGAATTGCCGCTGATCGAATGCAGAATCGGCGTTTTTTTTTTGCGCCCGAAGCAAATATGGGCAACCCCGGAAAGCGGGGGAGGGAGGTTGGGAATGCTCACAGTATACCACGCAGCCGGCTGGGTTGTTATGTGCAGACTTTTACCCACTAAACCCAACCTTTTAGGAACTGGCTTAACGATCTGACTAGAGATCTCTAAGCCGTATACGAACGCGACCCTCCTTGGCAGAAAGGAGGGCGCAAGCGGCGAAAAGCCGCTTAGAAGAGTGCCTAACTAAGGCAGATTAAGGGATGTGTTATGTAGGCTCGACCTGAGCCGCCAGTAGGCAGTTCAGGTTAGCCGAAAGCTTGTTGGGGGGGGAGGGTCCGAGAGAGAGTTTCTCGGTCTGCGCACACTATAGCGAGTGTGGATAGCGGCTGCATATGCAGCTGTCTCACGAATGAGATGATTTGGGTGGGACTCTGAGGCTTTGAAAAATCTCTCAGTGAGTGATTTAAGGAACTGCTGGATTGTTGGGAGCTCTAAGTCTCGATGTAGGTTGGCATCACGGACATAATAGGGCGAATTAGTGGCCCTACGACAGAATAGATTTTGGATTATTTGAAGTTCATTTATAGCTTTGGGCTTAGCATGTGCGAAAATGGGGGCCGCGTAGGTCATGACAGGTCGTATGCAGACCTTATATAGGGTTCGCTTGTTGCGGAGGGATTTTTTACTGTGTCTGCCCAACATGCTGTTGAGCTTACCCATGTAAAATCGTGCGGTGCGAGTAGCCTTCTTGATATGGGGCTCGAAAGTGAGCCTTGCATCAAGGGTGACGCCTAAGTATTTGGCTTTAGTTTGCCATGGGACAGGGGTTCCTAACATTCTGATTGGCGGAGTGGTGGTGAGACGACGTCGTTTATATTTGAAGCAAACGGCGGAGCTTTTCTCCGGGGGTTTTCATTCTCTTTAAGAGAGGATGTTATAAGTGAGGTGAGATTTTCGACCGCGGTGTCTATTTTCCCCGGAAAGTCTATAGCCGAGGCTAGAGACTTCTTGAAGCCCTTCCAGTTGGTGTAGGTTTTGGAAGTGGGAGTTGGAGATGGCTGATTGCCAAGAAGGAGGGAAACAGGACGGTGGTCAGATCCTATGTCATCGAGAGACTCGATTGCTCTAAGGTTAAGGGAGACTGCTTTAACTAGAGCAAAATCTAGCACATCAGGAGCGTAGTTAACAATGTCGGGATAGTGGGTGACAGCGAGGGGGCTGTAGACAGTCAGGTCGAGAGACTGAGTGATATTGAGCAGCACCCTGCCACTACTGGTAGTAGTGCGGCAGGTCCATTCAGTATGCTTGGAGTTAAAGTCTCCAAACATAATGACTGAGTCGCCTAATGCAAGGATGGCTTCGAAATCACTCTTAACGGGGAGGGTTCCGCTAGGGATATAGCAAGAGGCTATAATGATTGACTGGTGTCCAGTCATGGCTAATCTAGTGATAGTGGTTTCCATACTGGTAAGCGTCGGAGTAGATATGTGGGAGCAATGAAGGGACTTTTTGTAATAGATGGCAGTACCGCCGCCTTTGCGGTCGGGTCTGTCGTTACGTAGAAGTGAGTAATTTTTAATAGAAAGGCCTTTAGAGACCTTGGGGCGGAGGTGGATCTCCTGAAGGAGGAGGTGGTCGGCTTCGCGATCTCGAAGAAATAGCCTAAGCTCTGGGAGGTTATTTCGCAAACCGCGGATATTGAATGCCGAATCGGCGCCAGAAGCGCTTCTTTTATTCCGTAGTTCGGTGCGCCGTAAGCTCCGAGTTAGTAGGAGTGCCGTCCGCGCGGGGCCCTTGTTTCGATGCGGGGCGCGAGGGACGTGTCGAAGTGGGTGCAGTGCGGGGCGATGGACGATTTCACTCGCCGTCCGCAACAGACTTAATACTGCTGTTTTGAATGTTGAGTGTAGAGAACAGGAAAAGATAGAATGTGGTTATGGGCCATAACATCCACTTACCATCAGGTGGACTGTGTGCTCGTTTGTCGTGTTGTCTTTTTATTCATAAGAAATTAATTAAATTACAAGGATGGCTAGTAAATAAACATTATCGAGAACAAAGTTAGTCATACTTACTAAGTCCTAAGTTTCATTACATCTTCCTAAAAATTAAACTGATTAGCCGATAGTAATTAGGGTTTATAATATCTTACAAGTGCGTTCATTGTAACATTCGGTATTGACCTAAAAATAAGTTTGATGGCTGCACGATTCCTACAAACTCAAGTATCAATAAACTATCCGACGACTGCTAAATCAGTATGATGCTCTCCAACGCGCATACACTTGACGAATTCAATTCAGTTCAGTCGGCCGATAGTTTTTTTATTTCTCTAATTCGCTCCAAGCCTGTCATGCATATATTTCTTGATGGTGATACCTGTCGGAATGTCTCTCAAACATTTGATAGTGGAAATATAAAAATACCGCAATTAAAAATACCTTTAAAATTGTTTTGATAAAAATAAGAATAAAAAATATTGGAAGAAGTCTGTGAAACAGTAATCAACATTTGGTGAGGATAAAAAAAACAAGACAGTATATTTCTCTCTGCTACCTTCAAGAGTAGCTTACTAATTAGAAAACTATTAGAGCGCAGTCGGCTAAAGTCGCTAGTCTATGCACTATCCACCAACCAGACTTTTAATTAGTCTAACTACCTACTATTGGGCGGTATAACTCTGTTTTCATCACGAATTGTAACTTTTAACGTAAGCGTCCCCTAAGCCACCGAGTAAATATGAACATATAACTTTGCTCTTGTTTGCAAGAACATCACGTACGTGGATAACTTACGTGACTGTTCAATCATTTTTTAATACCTAATACCTGTATCAGTAAAGTATACTTTAATATGGAAGTCAATGGATGCAGGCGGCCCAAGACCGTGCTTTGTGGCTTTCCTTGGGGGAAGCCTGTGTTCAGCAGTAGACTTGTGAAGAGCTGTAATGAATGAATGAATGAATTAAATAGAACTAGGGTGACCAATAGACAAACACTCCAATTACAATTAAGTAGATACTTTGTATGTGTAAATCTATTGAAACAAAATTAAGATGTATTTTCACCACTGAGAACTAAAGTTGGAATAGCCCATTAACAGTAAATATGGTACTCTTTTCTAGTCACTCGCTACACGTAACATGTTGTACTGCTAATTCAACTACTGGTAGCTGGTGGAATACTGTAAACCTTCATTCATTACAGCTTGTTAAAACTCTACTGCTGAACACAGGCCTCCTCCAAAGATGTTAAGTTGATAAATATCACATTCTTCATTTTTAATATCTATTTAAAATTAAGAGTGTAATGTTTTATTTAGATGGCGCTATTTTAAAAGTTGTACAATGTTGGTTCTGGCCAAGTTAACTAAGTCAAAATGCCTTAAAATACAAAAAAAGGACATACGATTAGTTAACTATTTAAGAACATGCGTTATCTCGCTTGTGACCGATTGACTCTTAAGAAGCTGTTATGAAAATAAATATACTAAGAAGGGAAAGACATAATCCTTGTTTACATTTCTGAAGTTGAATAAAAAGTAGCCTATATACGACAACTACTCACTAATACAACGACGACAAAAATGGTGCAAAAAAAAACAATTACTTTGGGTTTTCATTCTATATTTGATCCCCTGTATTTGTTTAAATTCACTCGTTTTATTCTAGAAAATGCCAGAATAACGGACACAATTTTCTATACATTATCGGTCTATGTCTAGATTTTATTAGTGCTATTTAAAATAAAACAAAATAGTAGGTCATCGCAGATTGGATTAAAATGGCAAACCACTAAAAAGGTTTACTGCTTTAATGCGGTAAACAGAGCTCAGCAGAATCTTCTTACTTCAATTAAATTAACCTCTCTGGGTTTTACATTAGGTGATAAAGTTTGAAATTCTTATTATAGTCGTGTCCTTAGTGTCCTTAGTGTGTGTGTGTGTGTGTGTGTGTGTGTGTGTGTGTGTGTGTGTGTGTGTGTGTGTGTGTGTGTGTGTGTGCGTGCGTGCGTGCGTGCGTGCGTGCGTGCGTGCGTGCGTGCGTGCGTGCGTGCGTGCTTGCATGCGTGCGTGCGTGCGTGCGTTCGTGCGTGCGTGCGTGCGTGCGTGCGTGCGTGCGTGCGTGCGTGCGTGCGTGCGTGCGTGCGTCTGTGTGTGTGTAGGTGTGTCTGTGTTTTAATATCAAAAAATTAATCTATGTCAGTAATTTAATCACTACAAACTTTTGCAACTTAAAAAGCTCACGGCTAATACTGTACCGGATTAATATTATATATATATATATATATATATATATATATATATATATATATATATATATATATATATATATATATATATACATATATATATATATATATATACATATATATATATATATATATATATATATATATATATATATATATATATATATATATATATATATATATATATATATATATATATCTGCCATTAAGGCATGAATAACAACTTTTATAATTGTGTCTGTCTGTCCGTTCGGGCTAACTTCAGAGGGGCTCAAACAATTGTAACGCAACTTCACAAATAAATAAAGACAAGTGAACTAGACTATATTTTACCGGAAAAACAAATCCTATCCAGCTGAAGGCGGGGCGGGTCGCTAGTCTTATAATAAATATTATCGAACCACCATTTACAGTTGAAGCGAATATCGTACCGTTTGTATGGTCTTGGTACACCACACACCTTTTACTTGATCCGATGATGAATGATTTAAACACGATCTTGAGAAAAACAATGATTTATTGCGATTTTACAATACACGAAACTTGGTAAAAATATAAGATTGAGTCACGTGACCGTATTGGTAGGCAAACACAAACACACTAAAAAACAAAATATTAATGAATGAGGTCAGTCGCGCATAGTGTCAATTTACTAAAATGCTGACGTGGGAGAATGCACGGTGTTGCACCGTATACACCGTTACTAATTAAAGATTATTAAACATAATAAATCCGTAACTATTCAGTAACAGGTTATTTTATTTTCTCTTTTTTCAATAAATTAATTTATTTTAAATCGACTTAGCGACGGAATAAATTTACTTCAGAGGAAATGAGAAAGTGGAAAACAGTTCGATTAATTAAGCATTGCTTTGTCGAGATTTTTGTTATTTATCATTAACTAATAATATTGAGTTTTGTTTCAAATTGAGTTTAGAGTTGTGTTTTGGGCAACATTGAGTAAATTTAAATAATTTTCTCAAAGCGCTATAAAGTGTTTCAATCTTATAAAGGCTATATTTATGGCTTTAATGAGTCTGATGCCATCAAAAAAAATTAATATTAAATTGGTTATACGCTGACTTGATGAGAACGAGTGATATACTTTTAAGCCTATTGGGGGACTATAAATGCCTTATTTTGTACATAAATTTTCATTTTTGATCTTTCCACAAAGTTATAAGTATTTAGTGAAATACTGCGTTGTAGGTTGACTTATCAGCTTATGACTAACCAAAAATTCAACTATAAAATAAAAAATAAAATCATACTTCAAAGAACTATATTAAATTTAATAATTTTTGTATAATCGTCCCAGAAGTCGGTGCTTAAACATTTATAGTGTGCTGAAGAATTTCGATAATAGTTTAATGTTTTGATCCTTTTGAGTGAACTTAGGAATACCACAAGCTCGAGGTAACAAATAAAATACTTATCGTCCAAATTGTTACATTAAAGATTTCGTCTTTAGGGACGGTATATTTTCTGTAAATATATTTTAAATCACCCTTAACTTTTGTTCTGACGAAGAAGAAAATATTCAACCTCCCCGATCTTGATACAGGCGCCTGCAGATTCTATCTTCTAGTGATAGCGAGAGTACTGATATTGAGCACGCCATCCAGAATTTGGAGAGTGCTTCATCATCGAAGTGGACAGACCCTAAAGGTAATCAGCGTAATTTAATTCCTTTTACTGAATGTTCAGGCATGCCTATTTCTGTCCGCTTATCTATGACTAACCAATCTCCTGCTGATTTCTTTGCTCTAATGGTCACGGATGGTATTTTGGAACAAATTGTTGAATGCACTAATGCTTTTGCCATAGCTAAAATAACTCGAACAGCAGAAGCATCAAAAAGTGCGAGAATCCGCAAATGGTCTCCAACTAACCTTGCCGAAATGAAATGCTTTTTTGGCTTGATTATATATATGGGTTTAGTTAAGCTTCCTAAAATAAGCGACTATTGGTCCAAAGATGAAATTATGGGTCAAAGCTTTCCACGTACAGTAATGGCAAGGAATAGATTTGAACTGCTTTTGCAAATGCTCCATTTTTCACAAGATGATGATGCTAATAAAGCAGATCGACTTCACCGCGTTAAGTCTTTGTTAGATAAGCTTAATCA
Organism: Parnassius smintheus behrii; assembly: GCA_036936625.1. NCBI lineage: Eukaryota > Metazoa > Arthropoda > Insecta > Lepidoptera > Papilionidae > Parnassius > Parnassius smintheus. Next base: position 24,915,883 of record JAUPFT010000029.1, on the reverse strand, counting down.
CAACTTTAAGAGTAATTATATTCCTGGACAAGACATTTGTATAGATGAGAGTATGGTCCCATTTCGAGGACGTTTAATATTCCGCCAGTATAATAAGCAAAAGAGGCATAAGTATGGAATAAAGCTCTTTAAACTGTGCTGTTTACCAGGATATACATACCGAGTTAATATATACGCTGGCAAACAACATGAGCAAATAAATATTACACCTCAAAGTGTTGTAATGAACCTTTGCCAAGATCTTCTGAATAAAGAGCATTGCTTGTACACTGATAACTGGTATACAAGTGTAAGTTTAGCTAGAGAGCTTATGAAAAACAAAACACATTTGATCGGAACTTTACGCAAAAATCGCAAACATTTCCCTAAAGTTATTGTTTCCACCAAGCTCAAAAAAGGCGAGTTTATTGCCAAAGAAAGTGATGACGGTATAACCGTTTTAAGATGGAAAGATAAGAGAGATGTTTTAGTCCTATCCACGAAACATTCAACGCGTTTTCTGCCCATCAATAAACATAATAAAACAACTATGAAACCGGCTATAGTTCTTGATTATAACAAAGCAAAAGGAGCAGTGGATCTTTCGGATCAGATGGCGGCGTACCAAACACCACTAAGAAAATCTTTGAAATGGTACCGAAAACTTGCGTTTGATTTAATTTTGAATGTTGCCATGGTGAATGCTTTGGTCTTATATAAATCTGTCACTAACAAAAATTTATCTATTGTGGAGATGAGAAAAGAAATTATGAAGAGTTACCTAACTAATTCATCTACATTTGAAGCTTCTTTAGAGCGGCCGATAAGAAAAAAACATGTGCTTCAGAAGAAAGAAGGTCCTTCTCTAAAGGTGCGTCGTATGTGTGTAGAGTGTTACAAATATAATGTTTCCACATTTGGACGTATAGTAGCCAGAAATAAAACAAAAAAAGTTCCCACTTATTGTGACACTTGCGTAGAGAAACCGTTTCTGTGTGTTGAGTGTTTTGCTAACATTCATAAATAAATTTTATATTTCTTAGTAGGTATTTAAATATATTTTTTTTTAATTACGAATATTAACTACTAAATTTTGCAAAATTTGTTGTACTTTTTCAAAATTTCATTTTTATTTTTTTGATTAATAATAAATACGATCTTTGTTTTTGTTTTGATGTTTATTTTATATGCAAAATTTACTTCAATAAAATATAAGCTCCCCATAATATAAAGAGTTTTTCATTTAAATTTTTACTCACAAAAATTCATATAGGTACACACATCAACTCATTCATACATAAATACACACTCATACACATACTTTCAGACCTATATATCACGCACGCACAGAAATTTTCATTTCGATATTTTTAAAAAATATTTTCATATTAATCTCTATCTTAAGTATTTAATGTCACAATTATATAAAAAAACATTTTTATATTTTATTCATCCTCAAGAATAAAATTATATATGTCAAAACACTATATTTTATAAATTGCAATAATATTTGTTTTAAGTCAGAACACTGCCTGCTAAGCAAATAATTTTTTTTTTGGCGGAAAAATAATTTTGCTACTTTTTTGCCTTTTTTTCTAAGTCCTTTACATTTTCCGAAAACCAACATGATATTCCGTATCTACGGGGCCACGCGGGTCAATACATATGACTATATTGTTGATAGCCCTGTCCTACGGCCTGTATGAGTTGATTGAATACACTTCAAAAACACGGTCAGCATTGACCGACATGGCCCGAACGGAAAGTCAAGTTGTCGGACAGCATTGACCGACATGGCCTGAACGGAATGATGTCCTTTTTTGCTTGGCGGTTATCGTGTTAAAGATTTTATATTTAGATTTTACTTTGGTATGCGGTATATTAAAGGTTTTTAGTAAGATAAAAGAGGTATCATTGAAAACTTGCTTTTAATCTTGTTTTATAAAAGTGTTAGCTAATATCGTATAGTATCATGTTAAAGCAGTCACCGTTAAACGAAACGTAGTAAATCTTAATAAAAAATAAAAATACGATATAGAAACATGATATCGATATTGTACGCGATACCAGTGTTTAATCTCAATTCTTGAACGCGTCCGATAGTGACGTCTCTCATCGTCACGAACTGGCCGGGCGCGACATTTAGACGTGGGTCGTTACGTCATTTTCAAGAAACGTAACGAAACCAGTGACTTCATCGGCGTCACATGTTTCGAAACTAGTGATTTTTGTAACTGGCTACTTTTATTCGGCTACTGTGATTGTTTGCAAAAATATCACCACCAACTATACAGTTACACACGAAACGAAAATCACAATCCGTGTTTGTAGCTATACAGTAACTGTTTTCTGTTAAATCAATAAATTAACTTCCCTTCATACTTTATTCAGGTTTAGGACAGACTGCATTAAATGTATTTATGATTGATTTGCGTTTACTATGACACTTATATTTTCATAAAATTATTAATGCATGCATATTTACAAGTCAATTTGATTGTATATACAATGATTATTGATATTTACAGTTTATTTACACTTTTTAAACGTTTTCACTGTCATTTGTTTTTGCACTTTTATTTACACTGTACAATTAATTTGTTTGTTTGTTTGGCTATTTACACACAGTTTTTAAATTTTATAATATTATAAACATTTAAATTTTTAAATTTTTTATACTCATTTTTTAGTTATATTTTAATTTTATGAATAAACGAGTTCATGACTCCGTCAAAAATGTTTTAAAAATTATTTTAGTTAAATTCAATGTGACTCGCTTCCCGGAATCACAAACCGTTAAATATCTACAAACAGAGATTACTCTATTTTATTGTTTATGTCTATAGTCTTACGTATGAAAATTAAACGTACAATAAAACTGTTACTTACGATGGTTTGTTTATTGTTGTATGCCACATGTGCGCTTTGCGCTCGAGCGACCGACAGTCGACTCCCGCAATAATCACGGGTAACAGTAATCATAATCACGCATTTACAAAAATCACTACTTGTAACATGACTCGAAACTAGTGATTCTGTTACATGCCGCGTAGCCAGTTACTGTATCTAGTGACGTGAAATAACGCCCACGTCTAGCGACATTACGCTCTGAGCTCTGTACCCGACAACTAGTGTCAAATGAATTTATTGTAATTAACTCATTAAATGTACTACTATATCCTATCGCGGAGTTTCATTGTACTTCAAATTCTCAAGAAATTGAAGATCAGCGTAATCATATGGTGACCCCGACGTGATTTAACGCAAGGAAAATTACTAGTATATCGAAGATTTTGGTTAAATACTATACCGAACTAAGGCGAACCCAACCTCAAGGAATCCGCCAGCCAGCAGCTGCAGCCATTGTTCCGAGGGAAGTTCGTTTAATTTTTCCTTTATATTTATCAATCCTGCCTGTTTCAATTTGTGTAGTTTATGTAAAGTGGACAACGCCTTTGGCAAAAAATATTTACTACCGTCAACTTTAAAATATAAAAACGCTCAAATTATTACTGGTTAAAAATTACATTTTACATTAATTTAACAAATATTCTGCCACATATTTAAGGTATAACACCAATTTAAGTTAATTTAATAAAATTAAAAAAATAAATAAATAAATAAATAAGTAATTTCGTTTCATTTACGCAAACATTGCACTTCTAGTTAACCTAGTGTTCATAATTTTAAAACGGTAGTTATAACCTTTATTTATTTCATTTCTTGGTTGCAATTGAATAAAACATTATATTGCATGATAAATACAGTGGTACAATCTATGCTCATTCTCCAAGGCCCCATTTAAAAGGATTTTAAGGAACTGTATTATTAAACATAGTTGCCGACAATTCCAGGCTTATTCCGGTAAGGAAGATTTGCTGTTAATTCCGACAAGAACAATATCTATCGCCGTGCAATCATCAGCTGCAAAACCGGTTTATTAACTCGTCGCTGCATTGAACTAACGTAACGTATTCACTATTTATATTGTTTATATTGCATATTCAGTGCGAAAAAATTTACCTGTTTGTATTTACTAGTAGAAAGTTATTTGCACCGTCAAAATGAGTGAATTAAAAGAACTTATTAAACAGAGAGGTCATATTCGAGCTCGGCTTACACTATTTGAAAAATATTTAACACCGTTAATGCATTGTAAAGAAACTGATACATTGAAGATACATGAATTGAACTTTCGATTAAATAAATTACGGGACCTTTCATGTATCTTCGAGGAAGTCCAGTCAAAAATTGAGATGTTGGATGAAGATACAAGTAAACAAATGGAAGAACGCGAGACAACAGATAATTTATTTTTTAATTTAATTGCTCAAGCTCAATCGTTATTAGAATTTTTTGAAGATTCAAATAAGGTTGAATCCTCATCCAACCAAATATGCAATAGTTATAGTAATTTAAAGTTACCACCCTTAAAGATCCAACCTTTTGACGGCGCTCCAAATAAGTGGCTTTCCTTTAGGGATACATATTTATCCTTAATTCACAATAATGAAAATATTGACGACATTACTGAATTTCACTACCTTAAATCATATTTAGAGGGTAATGCTTCTTCTGTGATTAACTCCGTTACTGTATCTTCTAAAAATTATGCGACCGCTTGGCAACTACTTTGCGAGCGATATAATAATAAACGTTTATTGATAAATGAGCATATAAAGGGGCTATTTTCAATCGAACCGTTACATAAAGAGACAGAGGCTGGTATTCGCAATTTAGTTGATACGTTATCGAAAAATCTAAGTGCTTTAAATTTCTTAGGTGAACCCACCGACAAGTGGGATACAATTATTATTTATATGGCGTCGACAAGGTTAGACAGTGCGACTGCTAGGAAATGGGAAGAATTTCGAAGCAGTACAATTTCACCTAGCTTAGAGGAGTTTTATTCATTTCTTCGTCAACGCGCTATGGTTTTGGAAACTATGAATACTAGTAGGTCATGCAAAATTGAAAGACGTTGCAGTGTAACAAAAACTAATTCATTTTTTACTTCTTCTGCCCAGTCATCTGCTGACAAGCGGTGTGCAATCTGTAACCAAGGTCATAAACTACATGAGTGTTTAAAATTTAAATCTTTACCTGTTGAAGAGCGTATTTCTAAGGTTTCCCTTTTGAAATTATGTAGCAACTGCTTTCGCGGCGGCCATCAAGCATTTCAGTGCAGGCTGAGTGGCTGTAGAATTTGCAAGAAAAAACATAATACTCTATTACATAAACAATATTCTTCACAACATATACGCATGCAACAACTTATGACACAACAAAACAAAACTACACCACAACAAAATTTACAAGAACTAACAACATCTATTAATGATAACAATTCTACAAAAACAAGTGAAGCAAACTTACCTAATATTACAGTTGAATCCAATGTACCCAGCCCTTCCTCCCTTGTTTCCATGTCTGCTGTCTCCACAAATCAAGCTCTTCTTTCTACTGCATTAGTAAAGGTGACAAACAATAACAAGATTTTTATATTGAGGGCTTTACTAGATTGTGGCAGCCAATCATCTTTTATTAGTGAAGAGGCTCAAAGGAAAATGGGTTTTAATAAAATAAAGAAATGTTACAAATGTGTGTCAGGCATAGGAAATACTGTTTTAAACATCACTGAACATTGCTTAATACAGATACGTTCAATATATAATTCATTCAATACATCAGTTAAATGCTATGTTCTTCCCAAAATTACTGAGCATCTCCCTCATGCCACAGTTCATTATCAAAAATTAGGTATTCCAAATGATGTACAACTGGCCGATCCAAAGTTTTATCAACCTTCCGATATTGATTTACTATTAGGTGCTGACATATTTTGGGCGCTGATTGGAACGGATAGAATAAATTTGGGGCCTCAAAGGCCAAATTTACTGGAGACACAATTGGGCTGGATAGTTGCTGGCCCTATGGGAGAAGGTTATTTTAACAGTAACAATTCAAATATACAATGTAATTTTTCACATGAGGTTCGTAAACAGTTATCAAGGTTCTGGGAACTTGAAGAAGTTCCGAATATTACGTACAATAAGGACAATTATTGCGAAACGTTATTTAATAAAACTACTCGCCGTGAAGACGACGGTAGATTTTGTGTACAAATTCCTCTAAAGGATTCTGTAGAAATTTTAGGTAATTCATATAATATTGCGGAAAAAAGATTTTTACAACTTGAGAAAAAATTAAATAACAATGATAAATTCAAACAAGAATATCAACATTTTATTAAAGAATATGAGCGTTTAGGACACATGACCAATGTTTCTAAGCCCCCATTCGGTTGCTATCTCCCACATCATGCTGTGATTAGAGAAAATAGTGAGACTACGAAGCTTCGTGTAGTTTTTGATGCTTCTGCAAAAACGTCCACCGGAATCTCACTTAACGATATACAACATGTTGGCCCTGTAGTGCAGGACGACTTATTTTCCATTTTGCTAAGATATCGGCAACATAAATACGTTGTTACAGCAGATGTGGAAAAAATGTACCGTCAAATCATGGTAGATCCTAATCAACGAAATTTGCAAATGATTTTATGGCGTGATGAACCAGCACAGCAAATTAAAATATATCAATTAAATACAGTGACATATGGAATGGCATCGGCGCCCTTTCTGAGTACACGTTGTCTATTGCAACTTTCAAAGGAATGCAAAGATAAAAAATAGCACAGCTAATAAAGACAGACTTTTATGTTGATGACTTTCTTTCTGGTGCTGAGACTGAAAGTGAATTACAAAATATAATCCAATCGGTCACTACAGTTCTCAGTACAGCCTGCTTTCCCTTAAGAAAATGGCGAACTAATGCAAATATTCACTTTCAAGGTGAGTCAAATACATCGCTGCCAAAAAATTTAGATTTGACTTCGCAACCCAGCGTTTTAGGTCTTAAATGGGATCCAAGTAAGGACATTCTTCGATTCCCAGTTAACATTCAGTTAGATCAAAATATAACCAAAAGGACGATTTTGTCCAATTCGGCTAAATTATTCGACCCATTAGGTTTGCTTAGTCTTTGTACTATCATACCTAAAATAATTCTACAAAAATTATGGTTGACAAAACTTGATTGGGATGATTCGGTGGATTAAAGGCAAAATGGCAAAATTTTATAAATAATTTAAACAGCGTATCTTTCATTGAAATACCAAGATGCGTTCTCATTAATAAACCTGTGGTGATAGACTTACATACATTCTCTGATGCTTCACAAGCAGCATATGCATCTGCAATCTATCTTAGATCGGTTGATAGTTCAGGTAATGTTCTCGTCAGATTACTTTGTGCGAAAACTAAGGTTGCTCCAGTTAAACCGACGACAATACCTCGATTGGAACTGTGTGGTGCCCTGCTTTCGGCGCGATTAAGTGTTAAGGTGTTAAAGGCCCTTAGTTACAAAATTCGTTCAGTCTATCATTGGACTGATTCAACAGTCGTTTTAGGTTGGTTATCTTCTCAACCATGCGATTTGAAACCGTTTGTTTCAAACCGCGTTGGTGAAATAAATGAACTTACTAGTTCAGACGTTTGGAAGCACGTCCCTGGAGATAAAAACCCAGCGGATCTAGCCTCACGTGGTTTAAACCCTAAATTAATTAATTCTGCCACGCTTTGGTGGCAAGGACCGTCGTTTTTAACCGAGAATTCATGTAATTGGCCTAAAAATGTTAATATAAAAAATATTTCTTGTTTAACTGAAAGGAAAGCTTATACTAAATCACTACAATCTACAACCACACTACAGTCCACAACTACACTACAGTCTACTACACTCCAACTCCAACCAACTACACTCCAACCTACAACAGCACGACAATCTAAATGTTCATCAAATACTACTTCAACTCCTAGCAAGTCTATGATAGTAAATGTTGAAAGATATTCAAGATTCACAACATTACAAAGATGTTTAGCTTACGTTCTACGTTTTATACACAATTTACAACATAAACAACACAAATTCACTGGTCCCTTAACAATCAGCGAATTAGAGTCATCTTTAGAAATCTTAATAAAACAACATCAGAACGAATGCTTTGCAGATGAAATTAAGGTTTTAAAAACTAAGGGAAACTTACCACCTAAGTCCCGCTTATTGGCGTTAAGTCCATTTCTAGATGCACGGGAAATAATTCGCGTTGGTGGCCGTACTCAAAACTCTAATGAAGCATACGAAAGAAAATATCCAATTTTATTAGAAACGAAAAATGCCTTTTGTAAATTGCTATTTGTTCATTATCATAAAAAACTTTTACATTGTGGACCACAATTTTTACTTACCGATATAAGAAACAAATTTTGGCCTTTAAGAGGTAGAGTATTGGCAAGATCAACTGTCAACAACTGCCAGCTGTGTAAAATAATAAAGGCGAAGTGTTTTAATCCCATAATGAGTAATTTGCCTGCTACTAGAGTCATTCCAAATCCTCCCTTTCACATAAGCGGGGTGGACTTTGCTGGGCCATTTTTTATTACTGACCGTAAAGGTCGCGGTTGCAAAATAACAAAATGTTACTTATGTTTATTTATTTGTTTCACTACAAAGGCCTTGCATCTTGAAGTAGCAAGCGATCTAACTACCGATATTTTTATATTATGTTTAAGACGTTTTATATCCCGAAGGGGAAAGCCTCTTAAATTATATTGTGACAATGGTAAAAATTTTGTCGGTGCAAATAATGAAATTACAAAATTTTTAAAATTGAACTGTGAAAGCATATCTGGTTTTGCTGCTGACGAAGGCATACAATTTAAATTTTCACCTGCGTATTCTCCGCATTTTGGCGGACTTTGGGAGGCAGGTGTCAAATCTGCATCTGAATATTAGGCGACAAACATCTTACCTTTGAGGAGTTATCTACTTTATTTGCGCAAATTGAGGCAATCCTTAATTCTAGGCCATTAACCCCGCTTTCCTCAGACCCCAATGACCTCAATCCTTTAACACCAGTGCACTTCTTGATCGGCAGGCCACTTACATCGCTACCATCGGAAAGCTTATTAGACATTAATTTAAATAGACTTGATAGGTACCGATGCCTTGAAAAACTGCGTCAACACTTCTGGGAACGCTGGCGAAAAGAATACTTGAGCGAATTACAACAAAGGTACAAATGGCAGATCAATCAACGAGGATTTCAGGAAGGGGATTTAGCAATTATAAAGGAGGCTAATGTACCACCTTTGAAACGGCGTATGGCGCGAATACATAAATTACATCCTGGTTCTGATGGAATTGTACGAGTTGCAGATGTCTACACGACGAATGGCATTGTGCGCCGTGCCGTCCACAACCTGTGCCCTTTGTCGAGTTCAGCCACCACAGAAGCACCTCAAATTCCTGAAGACTTTGAGGGGGGGGGGGGAGGATGTTTAATCTCAATTCTTGAACGCGTCCGATAGTGACGTCTCTCATCGTCACGAACTGGCCGGGCGCGACATTACGCTCTGAGCTCTGTACCCGACAACTAGTGTCAAATGAATTTATTGTAATTAACTCATTAAATGTACTACTATATCCTATCGCGGAGTTTCATTGTACTTCAAATTCTCAAGAAATTGAAGATCAGCGTAATCAACCAGTATCATATAAATAATATCGATACCATTAGGTATCCAAATAATTCTTATATTGACGACCACGACTTTTTCTACCACCAGGGTAACGCTACTTAGGAATGAGGTGAAATATTTTACAAATTTCTTAGTTTTATCAGAAAAGTGCAGTAGATTAACGTTTATTTGTGAAATGTTATTATTAAGGTGATACCCATTGATATATTAAAAGGGGAAGATATGTTACACGCTAATATCGCAATCACTAAACCTGGGCTCGGCGTACGACTACAAGCACCAAAACTTACACATCTGTTATCGTAACCGCAAAATTACATTTAACCATAGACAAAGACAGAAATAGGAAACGTCGTAGTTGTGCGAGCGAAATCGCGTTAAGCGCTTATTACACTATACAATTTTTAGGAAATCTAATTAGGAAATAGGAAGGTGTAATCGTAGTTAGAACAGTTAGGATCCGATTTAGTCAAATTGGAGGTCCCAATCGCTCTACTTCCTAAATTGTTTGCAATTTAGGACAGTGTAATCGCAACGTTACGATTTAGAACAACCAGTCGGCGCCCGCGCTTTGATACAAGCGCATGTCTTGAAGTTTTGATAGAAGTCTGATATCAGAGAGCAGTACTTTAAATCTTAATATTAATTTCCGGTGGCTATAAAACGTAATGTTACCATCAAACATTCTTTGGTACTCACACTTTATCGAAATATCGTGACTTCTTTTTCAATATGTTTGGAAACCAAACTTAACAAATATTCAAACTGTTTATAGGTGGTAGAGCCATGCTGCAGTTATATTAGTAGTATAGTTGTAGCACGAATGGGTCGGCTCGACCGAGGAAGCACCACGCTCCCACAGAATACCAGCGTAAAATAGTAGCTTAATGTTGCTGTGTTTCGTATGGCGAGTGTAGAGAACCGGAGACCCTTTTTACTGGAAACAAGGCATTCCATCTCAGTCGCCACAGGTGACAACGCATCTGTATTTTGATTTGTAATCGGAGATAGATGTAGATGTCCATGGGCCGCAGCAACCACTTATCATCAGGTGGACTGTGTGCTAGTTTGTCACCCTATCCTATAAAAAACTGCATTGAATCTAAAAATATATAATTATATTCATATTGGACAGTTTTTTCTCAATGACAAGTACTCTTTTCTCTTTGTTTAATATCCATTGTTCCCACCATGGCTAAGGAAAGTTCTATTTGCTGCTGTTTTGATAAATACGGCGCCATCGATCAAACGTGCAACCCCGTCGATACTTCTTTACGAATGCGGTTCGTCACGATTTAGAATTCAATTTAGTGTAGTGTGATCACTACCTTCCAATTTAGGTTCCTAATTAGATTTCCTAAAAATTGTATAGTGTAATAAGCGCTTTAGCCAGTTAGGCATCGCGTGCGTATCGTGTCTCTCACGCATGTTTTTATTATTTATCTCGCTCTTACAAACATGGCGAAGTCGACAATAAATATTACCATAATTTTCAACAAAATAGAATTTTTAGCTAAACTTACGAGTGGTAAGTAATCCCGTGTGTCTTATTTTTCTTTCTTGAATTATTAGCACACTGTTAAGCTGCACAAGAAGTCATTTTAATGCGTATTTAATACCAAAAGAACTGAAATTAAAGAGCTGTATGATCAACGACGTTTCGCGCGACTAAGTGTCACTACGAGCCAAGTACGGGCAATCCCGTAGTTTTGTAGAACCGGGCGCTTTGATTTAGTGACCTATCTTCCCCTTTTAATATATCAATGACATTTTATCTATATTTATAATTCCTTTACTTTCAGGAATATTCACAGTTTGATTAATCCATTTTAATCTTATTAAAAGGATACCTTGAAAATTAATCGAAGTTTTGGGGGCGTGGCTTATTCATTTGTCGGTGAAGCAAACGGACGACTGCGGGAGTGCCAAAATGAAAGAGATGCAATGACTTCATAGTACGCAAATTATGAGATAGCTATACCGAGCAAGCACTCGAAAAAAACTAAGTAAGCGCCAAACAACGTTTATATTTATTTTAACAAAACTTCGTAAAATGTCCAAAAAGTTAAAGAGCAACCACTGAAGCGTTGTCTTGTGTAAATAGGTGTAGACACTAGAAACCGAAAAACTTTTATTCAAATCACAAATGAGATGTTTCAAAATGTATGGAGCCTGGGCTAGATTCTGGTACACTATACTCAAAAATAGGGTCATAATATGCTTTAATGCCTTATAATAGTCATGTATGTTAGGATGTAGATTAAAATATACGGGGGCAATTACAAGGTTGGGATTCGGACTGAGAATTCGTCACACTAGTAAGATGTAAAGTATTTATGTGTTTGTTCATTAAAAAAATAAACTGGCAAACGAACTTACAGTCCAACTGAATGGTAACAACTGCAGGCTATGTGCACTAACAACCAACATGAGACAAAGGAGATCGCAGATGCGATGTCACTTCTTAGGACTAGGACGGAATGCCTCACTGCCTGTAATGTATACTGTATCTGTATACCCCTGAGACCGGAACACAGGAGTGCAAGCACTGTTATCTGCCGGCAGAAATACTCCAGGGAGTGATACCCACCTACGCAGACGGACTGGAAGCGGTCATACCACGTAGTATTCTTGTTACTTTACTTACTTAAATCTAAAAAACTTACTAAAAAAAGGGTCTGCATGTACAGTTTAGCACATGATAAATTATTACACTGATGGCAACTAACAAATTCTAGCTAAGCACAATAAGTACGTTAGAATGCAAGCGCGTATTCGTGTGTTTGTGAGAACGCTTGGATACGACTACAGAGACCATGAAATGACTAGAATACATAATTTGTAATGTATTCGTAAACAATTATTAAGAAACGCACTACGTGCATAATTAATAGCTGTTAAAATTTGAATACATTTTTGTATTAAAGGAAGTAATAGTTACGTTGTCAAATTATTTCTAATTAATTAACAAATATCATACGTAGTACACTCAAGCTGCAGCTATGTTATGGTTCTAGCTCGAACGAGTCGGCTCGACCGGAGAGTAACCACGCTCTAACAGAATATCAGCATAAGATAGTAGTTCAATGATGCTGCTTCGTACGGTGAGTGTAATGAACCGGAAAACCTTTTAAGAGGCATTTTATCTTAGTCCTCAGGGGTGACAACACATTTGCATTTTGATTCTTAATCAAGGATAGATGTAAATGTCCAATGTCCATTTACCATGAAATGGACTGCGTACTCGTTCTATCCTATCGCCCTTATTCTATTTAAAAATATATTAAGCGTATATTGTCGGCAGCACTTAAGAAGAACCATCATCACCAATCGTTTATCTATATCAAGATTTTGTATCGTTTATTGGCAAAGGAAAGGTAAGGCATACCATTGTGTTTTGATGATGTTTAATATTCTACTATAACTGTTAGCGACAACAAGTGAATTTAAAAACATTTAATCTTAATTGTTTCTTATTTGTGATATAAGACTAAGTGTTAGCAATGAAAAGTGAATTTAAACGTTTAAGGGTACACTAGTCGCTTATTCTTCCATACAAACGTAGTCCGGCGATGACTCCACTGTTTGATGGTGTACGTTCAAAATAAAAAATGATTTCAATTTGTCTCATCATTCATTCATCATCAGGAAACAAAAAAGTAAAAAAAGGAGTATATTTAAAAGTTATAAGCGTCGAAAATTCCGAATTTCAACACTATTTTTAACACATCTTTGGGCGGAAATATAACCATAAGAAGAACGAAAATTGTAAAACAGTTACCATACAGGGATAGATTAGTTGTTAAAATAAAATAAAAAATGCAAATAATTTTATTTTAAACAGATACATTCAATAGATTTTTCGTGACATCCAGACTACCAGACTGTTTATAAAATTTCGCGCGCCCGTTTTTGTTATAAAACACATACACATATGGGGGGACGCAGCGCGCACTCACACATACTCATTAGGTTAGCCGCTGCTATCTATTTATGGTTGTAATATCTACATATCTACATCTTTATTTAGAAAAATTGCTTCCTTTTTTTGTTCGTGTCCATTGCTGAAGCCGGGATGAATATAGCCGCTAAAATTTGCCCATAAGTTTGTTGAAGCACATTTAGTTAAAATTGAAAACAGGAAAGGTACATAATAATGAAATTTCGATACAGGTAGTACATTAGGTAGGTACTTAACTACTTTAATTTGCTTACTAACGAAAACATCTCATAGATAAGCACGATTATCGAAAATCTTAAAATTATCTATTAATGTAATTACAATAGGTAATTTTTAGATTTTCGATAATCGTGCTTACGTATAGGAATCTCATATCCTAATATACCTAATGTAATTTATGTAAGTAGGTACATAATAATCTAAGAAGGGCAGTCAATGATAAATAGTAAAAGTATTTTGTAAGTTTTTTTTTTTAAAACACTTTAATACAACAAAAACAGGAAACAGAAGAAGCACCCGATCTGCCGAAAGAAACTCAGAGTCTCTGAGTTTCTTGTACCAATGTAATACCTGGACTGACCTCTCTGAGTCAGAGAGGTCAGTCCAGGTATTACATTGGTCATGTCATACGAGAACCAGGCTAATATGGTCCTTTGAAGAAAGAATCATACAGATGTGAGTGGACAACTTAGTACTTTTTAAGATTCCGTACCCGAAGGGTAACCAGCAGGGCCCTATTACGAAACCTCCTCTGTTCGTGTTTCTGTCTGTCAGCGGGCTGCATCTCATGATCCGTAATAGGTAGATGGTTGTAATTTTCACAGAATAACATATATATAACAGCAAGTGGTAAAAATAAATTTGAAATTAAAGGATTTTCTACTAGAATAAAAAACGTGTATTTTTGGCTTTTTTTGATCGATAGTAATATGTATAGGTATTTAAATCTTGTAATCTCGGAAGCTCGGAAGTCCGATTCGCACTTGGCAAAATATTTGTTTTTTTTAACCTTACCTCGGACATACTCATATTTTTATAGGTATATAATTTACTATACTACTATATAAGCTACTAATAAATAAAATAGTAGTAGCTTTGCTATGGTATTATAGTATATTTTGGATTAGATTTAATTTATTACAGAATAACCTACCTTAGATATTGGGTTATGAATACAGATAAGTACACATAGGAATTAGTTTCTAAGCTGTACCTACCTACATATTTTATAGCCTTCGTTATGAATAGCATAAACAGGCGAAGCCCCCTAGCCTACAAACGTTTCGTAACGAATTTCTTTCTACAATCACGCCTTTTATTTGTTTGGACTGACCACCTGACTCGTTCAGTGATGCCATTCCTATACAGTGTTTAGTTTTCAACTAGCGTTATCTATCATAAAATAAATAAAAATTTTATTCATATTTCGCTAATTGTGTCTGTACTGTGAATTTGATTTACAATCAATGTCTAAATTGTAGTTTTCTTCTAATTACTTACCTTGCCTAGACGTGTTCTTTGGACTTCTGTAAGGAAGTCTACGCTGTTAGTATTCCGTTTATATACGTTACTATTTTGATAGACGTTTGTGCTTGTCCCTGCAATGACACATTGCCTATTGTTGATAACTTTCTAAGTACTAAGAGAATATTTCAAACCGCTATTGAACACAAACAATCAATAAACAATTTAAAAACTAACATTTTTTTTTATTTAATTAACCTATATAAAAGCCACACTCACATTAAAATCGCGCTGTCGAAAAAGCAGTTATCCTGAGACTGGCTGACATATACTTCGGGGTCGGGGAGTTGCCTGCGGGCTATTATAGCTAACTAGCTATGGAAAGTAAATACCTATTTAGAATACATAGTACCTACAGTAATATTTGCATAACCTACAGTAAAATACAAAAACATACAGAAAACATAATTATGTTACACTTTCTTGTGTTTGTTTTAGAAATTGTTATCTTTTATTCAAAAAAAGTTTTTTATGTTACCGTTTTTGGTTTAGAGTTATGACCCTTTAGCGGGTACAGGCGTGATATTATATTGTGTGATTGCGTAAAGAATGCATAGATAGGCGATAGCAGCAATCGCGGTTGATTTGCTGTCATTTATTGAAGAGTGCCCCCGATTCCTCCAAGATCCCATCATCAGATTCTGATCTGATCATCATCGATTACCGTGGGATTATCTGGAAAATATATCCTTTCAAACAAAAAAAACAATTTTCCAAATCGGTTCAGGCATATTCGAGAAATCGGGGGACAGAACATACATAAACAAAAACCAACGAACTGAGAACCACCTCCTTTTTTCGAAGTCGGATAAAAAGTAGGTAAAATTAAATCAATGGAATTATTATATAATAACAACATCTACTTAAGTTCACATAAGAACTTTCATCATAACAACTAAGTACATAAATTGGGTTCATAATAATTACGTTTCACACAGCGGATCCTAAGTTACAATAACACCAACTTGCTTTCTCTCTCCTTTCTCTTTTTAAAATACGTTATCCCCACAGTAGGATTTTCTCCAGTATCGTGGAGGCAGTTTACAAATATAAGTTGCACAAGGACAAACATCCAGACCCGGAACAACTATTTGTAGTCCATACAAAATATTTGTTCCGTGGGGGATTCGAACCCGCGGCACCCCGCGCAGCTACTCATTGCTAAGCCATTGCGGCACGAGCCGTTTGAGTTTATGTTATTATTCTAAAATGAATCGCATAGGTACCTAGGTACGCGATGATGCCGTCGCGCATTGCGTCACTCGAGTGCGTATGTGTGTGCGCACTAGCTTCTTACTGCTCATCACGGCGTCTATCCCTTTCGCACGAGATGTCGGCTGAGATAGCATGCATTTTTGCCCCGCCCACCACTTAGTTCGTGCCATCGACTAGGGCAACCTTAATCTCAATTGTTTCTTATCTGTGATTTAAACTAAGTGTGAAAACTGATAGCATTAATACCAAGAGAGTGAAATAATAATTTATATTAGCTTCAATTCTTATTTTAAAAACTACGTAACGAAAATATAAATCTAATTGCTTAATTAGCTTTAATTAGAATGTTTAAAACAAGATATGAGTTTAGTTACCTATTAGAACTTTCTTTTATTAAGATTTTAAAGAGTTGTATTAGAGATATTAACATTTAAGTGTAAATTTAATGATTTGTTTAATTCTCTTTCTCTTATAGTAATTTAATACGATAATATGTTAAATAATCTCTTATGTAATCTAATTACTCATTATAGAAATAGATTTTAATTTAATAAGAAGTTGAAATATGTTCTGTATAGAGTCTTAAGCATAGTGTTATCGTGATAAGCGTTGTGCATTCCTGTCGCCTGGCGGCGCTACTTGTATGTAAGCCAGTTTGTCTGCATAGGTCTTGTGGGTCCTGCAGGTCTCGGGCCTCGGGGTATACCCCCATTACACGGGCTGTCCTCTCCAGTTCACTACTATGGACCGGTCCTGGGAGCCTTCTATTGGCATTGTTGGTTGAAAAACGGATATGTCAGTAGTTAGTAGAAATTTTTCCCGTAGTCGGTTAACTACGGGAAAAAGGAGGTTATCCGGTGAAAAAGTCTAGGTTGGCCTTTCAGCGGCATTGAGGGTTATTACTCGACTCTCTAACCGCTATAGAGAGGAGTTCTCTTGGAAGAGGTCGCTCGTCCGGGGGCCTAGTGTGTAGTGGCGCAAATCCATTAAGGTGTTCATGTGGCCCGTTATCGGCGCGGTCAAACATGCCGCGCGCCAGCCGGGCCATGAAGTCGGTGATGTTCTCGACCTTTAGATCGGCCGCTATGACGTCATTCCGGACGTAGCGACCTGCTCCGACGACAGTTCTTAGTGTCAGATTTTGCTGGGCCTGCAGTCGCCGCCTCAGAGGCTCGCTCAGAAGTGCATACCAGGCCGGAGCTGCGTAGGTAATGATGGGTCTAATATACATTTTATAAGCACGCACTTTTGTTTTAAGTGGCAACGAAGTCGACGTGCGCAGTCATACGCAACACCCGGTCAATCCAGCAACCAAGGTAGGTCACGGCCTCCTCGTACGCGATCTTCTGGCCATTGCGGGTTAACGGAGGTGGTAGGTTTCTGAGGCGGCAGGTGAGCAGAGCGGTCGTCTTACCAAAATTGACGACCATCCTCCACTCATCTAGCCATGGTTGCAGCAGGACCAGCAGGCGTTGCATCCCGGCAGTGGCAATGTGGGCCCTTCTGGACGAGGTGAAATAAGCGCTATCGTCCGCATATAACGCCAATTCTACGTCATCTTCCCACTCTTTCAGCCTACCTGCCAATGTCGGAATGTCGTTGGTATAAGCCGCGTACAGGACTGGAGACAAATAGCTGCCCTGAGGAACACCGGCTCTGATGGTTCTGGTTGCGGACACGGCGTCCTCTACGCAGACGTAGAACTTCCTGTCTGCCAGGAAAGACGCCACTAGCCGCAACATAGCAGGAGGGACACTGGTCTGTTCTTCTAATTTGTAAAGTAGTCCAGAATGCCACACTCTATCGAACGCCTTCTCAATATCGAGGAAGACACCCAACGTAGTGCGGCCACGGTTGTATTCGGCCGCAAGTAGGTGCAGCACTCTAGTCAGCTGTGTTGCTGTGGAGTGATCCCTCCAGAATCCATGCTGCTCCACCCGAAGTTGGATGCGCGGACGGAGGCGTCTTAGCAACAATCTTTCTAGCAGTTTAGCTACGTGTGGTAGCAGCGTGATCAGCCTGTAGCTGGCAGCTCTACGCCTGTCCTTCCCGGGTTTCAGCAAGACGATAATTTTGCCTTTTTTCCAGTCCTCCGGGAAGTGGGATGTCCGCAGTATCCTGTTGTAGAATCGACCAAGCTCTACTAGGACTCTATGGGGCAGCTGTCGGAGTGCAGCGTTGGTAATCCCATCGTACCCAGGCGCCTTCCTTGGTTGCAGACGGGTTACTGTCCTCCGCAGTTTAGCGGGGGAGATAAACCACTCTCCTGCAAGAGGTCGCGCGGGCGACGACAGGAACTCCTGTACGCGGCTCTCCTTCCAGGCATGAAGCTCCATGAACTGCGCACTTGCTGGGTTCGGCATAAATTGCTCCTCAAAGTGCTCTCCTAGAATATCCGCTCTACCCTTGGCATCGTAACGACGTTCGCCCGCGTTGTTGGTCAGCGGGCAAACGGGAGGTTTGGGTTTAGTTAACTGTCGGTTCAGTTTGTAGAGCGACGAATCATGCTCTTCCGCCTTCCATATGCGCCGCTCCCAGGCATCTCCTCTGTGTGCCTAGACTGAAACCGACAGTTCCTCCGACAAGGTGTTCAGTTGCGTCTTGATTCTCGGGCAGCGAGTACGCGCCCAGAGCCTCCTCAACGCTCTTTTTCTCCTGATCTGCACTCTAATCTGAAGAGGCAGATCGTCTTTCCTTGTAGACAGTCTTGGTCTTGGTCTAAAGACAGTGTACGTAGTCACCGTCTTTAGACCAAGGATAATCAAGATCGGGAGGTGCTGTGAATTGAGGTCGTACAGCACCTCTACCACTATCGGGTAGTTGATGTTCCTAGAGGGTACGATGTCCAATACATCCGGACGTTTCCGTGCGTCGGTCGGAACATGAGTAGGTTCTTCGGGACCTAAAACGTCATAGCTGTTTCTCTCAGCGTCTTCAAAAAAAGCATGACCCGGCGGGTTGATCACTCTGGACCCCCACGCCGGGTGTTTGGCGTTTAGGTCCCCGGCGATGATGGTTGGTGTTTCGCCTTCCATTATCGTCCGGACGTCTGAGGAGCAGAATGAAGTCCCTGGCGGGCGGTATGCTGCGTAAACTCTTAGTTCCTCGCCCGCCGCCTCCATTTTTATATCGATAGAGCGCATCGTTTGTTACTCTGGTAGTTCGAGCTCTTGATGGACGATGTCCCTTCTCACTAGAACCGCCGTCCCTCTGTAGGCGGCCCCTTGAGAAGTGACCTCGTCCCTCCTGTAAATATGGTAGTTGGGCAGCTTTACGTGCGTATTTGGATTAAGTTTTGTCTCTCCCAGCAAGATGACGTGTATGTCCTGTTGTTGGACGACAGTGCGGAGTTCATGTAATTTCTGCTGGATACCATCCGGATTCCAGTAGAAGAGGCGCAGATTAGACTCCTCCACCGTAGTGTCGAGCCAGTAGGTTTGCCAGCGCCTTCATGACCGCTGTGATTGGATCTGACTCGGCTCTAATATCAGCCAGGACTTGACTGCTGACTTATATTGCTATGCCGACCAGACGTTGGATGGGGTCAGCAGTCTCGAAGTCGGCTGTTGGTGTTCTCGATGCCTGTGAAGGCGTTGGCGATGGTCTCGGGGGTTGGTGTGCTGCTCTTTGCGCATGGGTAGAGCGCGCTCTATATGTAGAGCACTTGTATGTGGAGCGGAAAAAGCTTAGCTACTCCGGAGCTAAACCATAAGAAGACCGCGCAACTATTTGTATTTTTTACAACAATAAATTAAAAGTTATATGAATGTTTTATATTCGAAGTAATAAAGATAAGTCATATCTGTTGTCAGGAATGAATAAAAATATTGTAAGGTATGTTTTACCACACTTATTAAAGAAATTTGTAAATTTTGCTTAGAAAAGGTTATTCTGTGCCCTGATTGGTCGACGGGGATCATTAGTGCCGTGTGCAAATTCATTAGTGCCGCGTGCAAATTTTCTTAATTCTGATTGGTCACAGCTGCCTATAAAAAAGGGGTGTATTTTGTGGTAAAACATTCCAAATCCGGCAATGTCAATAAGGAATCAAGAAAATAAATAAGAAGAAAATCTCAAGAATTGTCATTTATTGCTCATCTAACTGCTACTGCATGCTCTCCAGTTTACATCCCGCCAGCAAACCCGCTCCATTTATTAACATTCTCATATACGAGCATCTACATTGGTCCGAAAAGCCGGATCGGGTTTAAGGAAAACTAGGAACTAGTACCAGTACGACAGATTGGAGCATGAATACGCCGAGTGATTCTACAAGCACGACGGCTACTAACGCGATCGGTCGACGCTTACAAGAGCAACGCCCAGCAGCGTACACGGACAACCCGTACTTCTTAATAAGAACATTGCCGGAAAAGAATCAACATCGGCGGACGTAACCCATACCACGCCCCCGACCCGCACCGTCGAAGCGTTAGTTCCTCACCGAGAAGAGAGTCATCCAACACCGCAGACTCAAGAAAGAAGATCGCAGTGAAGACATGTCTGAACGAGGGAAGCATACCAACGTCCAGAGAAAAGAATCTGCAGCAGCCTCACCCTAGGAAGACGACCCGCGATCCAGACACGCTTTCCGTTCGCTCGTCGCATAGGAGGAGAGCAGAAGCGCAAGCAAAAGTGACAATGGCATTAAGGGAACAAGAATTGGCAGAAGCTCGGTCAAAAGTTGCTCAAGCGGAATTAAAGCTTCTCACCGCGGAATCAAGTGAAGAAGATGGTGCCGGAGAATAGCTGTTCGAACGAACTCGAGAAGTCGAGCGCTGGTTCATCCAGATCGGAGACATGCCCAATAAGAACCACAAACCACTAGAGGCAGAAGAAAGGAAGAGTGACATCCAGGAACTAGCTTCAGTCATACTAAAGCTATCCGAAAAATCACGTGACACCGTTTCACAGAAGCACCTCGAACTCCCTCACTTCAACGGGGCCTGTGAATAATGGTTGGCCTTCAAAAGATCATACGAGGATATGGCCGCTTCTTTCAGTAACAATCAGAACCTAGCGCGCCTTAGAATAGCAATCCAAGGAAAAACTAGAGAAGCCGTCCAAAGCCTGCTGTTCACCGCCGAAGACCCACGTGAAGTGATCAAGGGACTAGAAGCAAGATTCGGAAGACCTGGAGCTCTAGCATTAGTAGAACTAGAAAAAATGAAGAACCTCCCAAGAGTCGCCGAGAACCCGAGCGACATATGCATATTTGCAAGCAAAGTAAAGAACGCAGTTGAGACAATCAAAGCCCTGAAGAAACCGCAGTATCTCAGTTCAGCTGAAACGCTGAGAGTTATAGTAGACAAGATGCCGACGTCAATGAAGTTCCGTTGGTTCGCCTACCACAGAAGCAGAAGAGATGAGGAAATTCAGGAGCTATTACTCGTCGAAGCGTTCCTAGAAACAGAAGCCGACATGTGCGGAGACTTCGCTCCGCCTGAAGCGTCCTCAGAACAAAGAAGAGGAATAAGAAAACCCGTTCATTTGGTAAAAGAAGCGTCAAAAGAAAAATATAAGAAGTCGTGTCCGTTCTGCGAGGAAGAACACTTCGCACTAGAATGCAAGAAGTTCAAAGAAGCCAACCTGAATGGAAAATGGGATATGACCAAGAAGGCAAAGATATGCTTCAAGTGCCTTCGATTCAGGCACTCAAGGATCAACTGTAAAGCACCAGTCTGCAAGCTGTGTAAATGATGGCATCATACCATCTTACATTCTGACAAACCACCAGCACCGATAGAAAAAGAAGCAAAAGACATCAGTAGCACCTCATAAGAAAAGGTCGCCTCAATTCATAACGCCAAAGGAGAAGAAAAGGCCTACCTAAAGAAAATCCCCGTAAACCTCTATGGCCCAAAAGGACAAGTTCGCGTATTAGCACTACTAGACGAAGGGTCAACGGTCACGCTCTTAGACGCATCAATTGCTGAGCAAGTCGGAGTCAAAGGGAAGGAAGAAAAACTCACGATTGAAACGGTCGGCGGGAAAGTGTTAAGAAAAGATAGTTCACAGAAGATCGAGTTCAAAATAAAAGGGGCCCATAGAAAAGAAAAGAGGACTATCGTAGCAAGAACCATCGACGACCTGAAGCTGTCTGAACAATGCATAAACAAGGACACCGTGAGAAACTGCGAGCACCTGAAAGCAATTTAAAACCAACTCCTCTACGTCACCGAGAGACCCAAGCTACTGATAGGCCAAGACAATTGGGGACTGATAGTGACAAGAAAGCTGAAGAAGGGCAAACCATCAGACCCTGTAGCCTCGCTCACGAACTTAGGGTGGGTGTTACACGGATGCGAAACAGGAGCAACTGCCACACTAAACTTCACTCATTATGGCAGAGCGACCACTGGCAAAGAAGACATAGAAGAAATCGTCCGATAATACTTTCAACTAGAATCTCTCGGGATCCAGAATCGATCGCCATCCAACGACAGCGATAGAAGAGCATTAGAAACCCTTGAGAATACTACGAAGAAACTGCCAAGCGGTCAATATGAAACGGAACTCCTATGGAAAAAAGAAGACGAAACCCTACCCAACAATTACAATCAGGCAGTCCGACGCCTGGTCAGCATCGAAAAGAAACTAGATCAAGACCAAGAAGCAAGAAAGCACTACGAGGAACAGATCCTGAGTCTGATCGAAAAAGAATACGCAGATATAGCTCCAGAAACCTCCAACAAAGGAAGAACGTTCTACTTACCCCACTTCGCTGTTTTGCATCCAGTTAAGAAGAAGCTGAGAATAGTGTTCGACGCAGCTGCCAAGTATGAAGGAAAGAGCCTCAACGAAACCTTGCTCTCGGGCCCAGACCTGTTACAATCGCTATTTGGAGTACTGTTGCGCTTCAGAGATGGACCGGTAGCCGTCATGGCCGTCATACAAGACATGTTCCTCCGAGTTAAAATTAGAGAGGACGACCGAGACAGTCTCAGGTTTCTGTGGCGCGGAAGCCTGAAGAGTATAGAATGTCTTCAATCATCTTTGGCGCAGCGTCATCACCGGCAACAGCGATATACGTAATGAATAAGAACGCAGAAGGATTTAAGAACACTCATCCCGAAGCAGTGAAAGCAATTAAGAGAAACCATTACATGGACGACTATCTGCAGAGCTTCGCGTCTACAACTGAAGCAAAAAAGATATCCAAAGAAGTGAAAGACATCCACGCAAGAGCAAACTTTCATCTGAAGGGTTGGGCCAGTAACAATTCAGGGGTAATATCAGAAGTAGAAGACACCAATAAAGAAAACTCTTTACAACTGACCGAAGAAGAGAAGACTCTGGGACTAAGATGGCTGGTAAAAGAAGATGCATTAGCCTTCATCGTCAGGTTACGCAACACGCCGGAGGGCCTGCAAGATGGCAGAAGAACTCCAACGAAGAGAGAAGTCACAAGCGCAGTGATGTCCACCTTCGATCCAATGGGTTTTGCAACACCGGTTCTAATACAAGGAATGAAACTAATCCAAGACATCTGGCGAAAGAAAATAGACTGGGATGAACCAATTTACGAACATCAAAAGGAAGCCTGGATGAAATACTTAGAGGAAGTATCAACATTAACAAGGCTGAAGATGAGAAAAGGACAGTTACATACATTCACCGACGCCGAGCGAGCGAGCCCGGAGGAAAAGTCCATGTCTCCACGATCGCCGGCAAAGCAAGAGTAACGCCGACAAAACCAGTATCAATTCCGAGGCTAGAGCTACAAGCGGCTTTACTCGGAAGCAGACTAGCCGCTACAATTGAAGAGGAGTCAGAGCTCGAAATATCAAAAAAGATTTACTGGACCAACTCCAGCACAGTACTGCAGTGGATAAAGTCAGAACTGAGAAAATTCAAAACTTTCGTTGTCAACCGACTCGCCGAAATCGAAGAGAAGTCCAAACCAGAAGACTGGAGATGGGTACCAACTAAGGAGAACCCAGCGGACGACGCCACGAGGGGAACCCCAATTGAATTCGACCATAACGCCAAATGGTTCAAAGGCCCGTCATTTCTCCGTCAACCAGAAGAAGAATGGCCGTTTTACGACTTCAAACCAGAGAGTATTATGCCAGAAGAAAAGCACAAACAAAAGGTGTTGGTAACGATGGCAGCAGAAGACACCCTTTTTAACCCGGAAAGGTTCTCGAGCTGGGAGCGACTGCTGCGCACTACAGCCAGAGCGGTTGCCTTTGCACACTACGTATTAAAGAAGAGCCGTAAAGCGACTACCACTGCCACGCGCCAGAAAGATGAGCCTTGGAAATCACAACAAAAACCCAGAAGAAAGAAGCACACGCCTCAAACCCGTCGACCAACAACAACTAAAATAAGTACCTATACCTACCCCTAGAACAAGAGCACCTAAAGAAGGCCGAAGAATTATTAATGAAAATAAGCCAGAGCGACAGTTTTGCGTCAGACATAAGAAGATTGAGGACAGAAAAACCTCTAGAAAACTCACGTCGACTTAAGAAAATCGACGTTTACATTGGAGACGATGGAATCATCAAATTAAGGAGGACGACAATGAAATTCCACGACCAAAACGAAAGAAGGATGAATCCTATCGTATTAGACGGGAAACAAAAAATAACTCGTTTAATAATACAATATTATCATAAGAAATTCCTTCTCGGAAACACTGCTACAGTTATGAACGAAGTTCGTCAAAAATTCTGGATCTTGGGTTTAAGAGCAACTTTAAAAGCGGTCGCACACAGCTGTCAACGGTGCAAGACAAAGAAGAGTTCACCAGAGATACCCCCGACGGGAGATCTACCGAGCGAGAGACTACAGCATCATCAGTTCCCGTTCTCCTGCACAGCCGTAGACTACTTCGGGCCGATGCAAGTCACCGTCGTAAGAAGAACTGAGAAGCGCTGGGGAGTCTTATTCAATTGCCTCACTACCAGAGCGGTACATCTAGAGCTAGTAACTTCTCTCAGCACTAGCTCAATGATTATGGCACTCCGACGAATGGCAGCCAGAAGAGGGACCCCGAAAACTATATTCAGCGACAACGGTACTAACTTCGTCGGGGCAAAAAGGGAATTAGAAGAAGCCGCACAAGAAAAAGGCATCAAGTGGAAGTTCATCCCCCCGGGTGCTCCTAATATGGGAGGCGCCTGGAAGAGACTCGTACGAACAGTCAAGACGGCTCTAGCAGTAGTTGTCAACGAGAAGAGCCCGCCCGAGGAGGTACTCCATACGCTAATGACCGAGGTCGAACATATCGTCAATTCGAGACCTCTCACTCCGATCAGCATGGACCCAGAAGAGCCTAACACCGAATCACTTTCTACTGGGAAGATCATGCGGAGCGATGGTGCCGGGAGAGTTCAGTGACACGGAGCTCAACGGAAAAGCAAACTGGAGAACCACTCAAAGACTCGCGGACCACTTCCAGAAAAGATGGATTAAAGAATATTTACCTCTCCTGATGCCAAGGAAACTCGAGAGGGGAGAAACCAGAGACCCAAGGGAAGGAGACATTGTATTAATAGTGGACGCTACGTTACCACGAAACTCATGGCCTCGCGGAGAAGTTATCAAAACCTATCCTGGACCAGACGGAAGAACCAGGGTGCTGGACGTGCGGACATCAGGTAGAATACTTCGCCGTCCAACTAGACGTGTCACCGTGCTGGTGCCAGCGGAGTCGTCGCCTCCAGAAGATGCAGTGCTACGCACCGTGGGGGAGAATGTTAGCAACGACAAGTGAATTTAAAAACATTTAATCTTAATTAATTCTTATTTATGATATAAAACTAAGTGTTGGCAATGAAAAGTGAATTTAAACGTTTAATCTCAATTGTTTCTTATCTGTGATTTAAACTAAGTATGTAAACTAATAGCATTAATACCAAGAGAGTGAAATAATAACTTATATTAGCTTCAATTCTTATTTTAAAAACTACGTAACGAAAATATAAATCTAATTGCTTAATTAGGTTTAATTAGAATGTTTAAAACAAGATATGAGTTTAGTTACCTATTAGTACTTTCTTTTATTACGATTTTAAAGAGTTGTATTAGAGATTGTATTGTTTAATTCTCTTTCTCTTATAATAATTTTATACGATATGTCAAATAATCTCTTATGTAATCTAATTACTCATTATAGAAATAGATTTTAATTTAATAAGAAGTTGAAATATGTTCTGTATAGAGTCTTAAGCATAGTGTTATCGTGATAAGCGTTGTGCATTCCTGCCGCCTGGCGGCGCTACTTGTATGTTGAGCGGAAAAAGCTTAGCTACTCCGGAGCTAAAATTAAAAGTTATATGAATGTTTTATATTCGAAGTAATAAAGATAAGTCATATCTATCGTCAGGAATGAATAAAAATATTGTGAGGTATGTTTTACCACACTTATTAAAGAAATTTGTAAATTTTCCTTAGAAAAGGTTGTTCTGTGCTCTTATTGATCGACGGGGATCATGCCGTGCGCAAATTCATTAGTGCCGCGTGCAAATTTTCTTAATTCTGATTGGTCACAGCTGCCTTTAAAAAAGGGGCGTTTTTTGTGGTAAAACATTCCAAATCCGGCAATGTAAATAAGAAGTGTAAATAAGAAGAAACTCTCAAGAAGTGTTATTTATTGCTCATCTAACTGCTACTGCATGCTCTCCAGTTAACATCCCGGCAGCAAACCCGCTCCATTTATTAACATTCTCATACACGAGCATCTACAATAACTTTTACGCTTCTCCTTGTCATTGATGCTAAGATGGGCATTTGGAAGTAGTGGAATTTTTTCGTGGAAAATTTCGTCTACTGCAAGAAATACGTCAAGAAATACGTGTCGCAGCCCATTTTAATTTGTTTTATTGATTGTATTTTTTTTGACCTGTATTTATTTATTTTTTTGAAAAATCAAAAATAACTCATGCCTAGCATTTCTTGCAAATCACAAGTTGGTTATAACTTCTGTACATTTAGTTATTTATAATTTTAACTAAACTACAAATTATGGCGAGCTCAAGATAATAATTAGAACGTCGTTTAAATAGGAAAAAAACTTCATCCCCAACTTTTCCTCGCTTTAGACGTCTTTTCTTTTATTTAAATTGGAACCTGGAGTCTATTTAAAAGAAAAAGAATCTATAATTACAGTCTTAGTTCTTAACGTTCTCAAAGTATGTTTTCAACATCCTCCTTGTGAGATCGGATAAAATGTCTGGTTTCTGATGATGTTAGTGCTGCTAGCCTCTTGGCTTCTACAGGTTCATGGGCCTTTCTAGCCTAAAACCAAGGATAATATAGAGAAATGTAAAAAATCCTCATAGTGGTTAGTTTGATTTAGAATTCTATAATAAAGTAACTAATCGGGCAATACTATATCGAGCTAATGCTATGCTATGCTATGACCAGAATCCAGAAACCAGAGAATGCAGGACAGACTGGTTGAACTTAATTCGAAATTTCGCTTATGTGTTGTGATGGCTTATTAACGATGACGAATTTGTAATAATAACTAAATACCTTGGGGCTTAATTTCAATCGTCGGATAAAAGTTAGTTCTTAGAATGTAATACATTAAAAACAAACTAAAAATCAGTTATACCTATGAATAAAGTAGTTCAAATGTTAGAGTTTTATATTCAGTCAGATTGTAATTTATATGATGGAAAACCAAACGACAACACACACGACGAACAACAAAGATCAAAAATTCAAGATAACATAAATAAATAACATTTTCTGGTAAACACATTCGTTAAGAGGATACCTTGAAAATGATCGAAGTTTTGGAGGCGTGGCTTATTCCTCTGTCGGTGAAGCTAACGGACGACTGAGGGAGTCCAGGGAATTTCATGAAATTATTCCTAAGAATATTGTGGTGTCATGGAGAAATGTTATTTACATTACATTAGAGCCCACTTTGCAACTTATTTCTATCGAGATAATTACATGACATACATAGTGTTTTCCTTTTATGCAATCTAAGATCATATAGTCAAAAATCATATACCAGAGTTGGTTTGTAATCTATAAAACTTAAAAAAATATGTTAAATAGAAAAGCCACAAAATTTTCGAGGTATCACCTTAATAACTTTAAAGGGAGTTTCCAAATAACAACTAACAAACAATAATATAGAATAAATATAAAACAACAATTATTTCTTCCTTGTTATGTTTGCAATATTTTGAAGACATGATCTTTCATGGTAATACTTACTTCCAAAGTTTACACAATTACGATCTGCTTCAATATGGATTTATGCAGGCTTAATTTGTTATTAAAATAATTGGCTCTTATTTATTATTTATAAATAATTATTGCTTTCTTAACGAAATCTTGTTAGGTGAACAAATGATTATTTTATTGAAGTAAGTTAATTTTGCCAAATTGAAATACAAATTCGAAATAATATTCTTTTTAAATAATTTTACGAATAGGTACATTGAATGGTTATTAAATATATTATGTAATATTTTGTTTAATACAGCGTATTAACTCTGGGTGTTCAATGTAACGATCAACATGGATAAGTTCTTTTCCTATAGAAGTGCGGTCAATAGAACATGCTGTTCACCTCATTTTCAGTGTCGACTGCAGTCCATAAACAACTGTAACATCAGGGGTGCTATTGCAGGTTAGTTATTGGCCTTTTAAATAGGAGTAAGCTTGTTCCTTGAAACTTCCTAAGTGATTATAACATCAAACTACTGACTCCGAAGTTCAAAGTATACAATGCCGGCGTTACAGATTTTCTTGGGCGCTAACTATATTGGTTGGGCTGAAAAGTTCGTATCGTCTCTATGAGATGGCGCCACTAGAATAAAATCCATATCATTTTTAGGTAGTACCAACCTTCAAAAGAAATGTGTATAAATTTGACAGCTGTCTGATTATTAGTTTGTGAGATACAGCATTTTGAGTGAAGCAACTTTTGTTATTTTGAAAAAAATGGATAAAAAGGAATTTCGTGTTTTAATGAAACACTATTTTTTGATGAAAAAAAGTGCTGCTGATACCGAAAAGTGGCTTGATGAGTGTTATCCGGACTATGCGCTGGGCGAAGCAACCATTCGTAAGTGGTTTGCCAAATTCCGTACAGGCCATATGAGCACCGAAGACAATGAACGCAGTGGACGTCCAAAAGAGGCTGTTACGGAAGAAAACATAAAAAAAATCCACAAAATGATTTTGGAAGATCGTAAATTGAGGTTGATTTGTATAGCTGGCACTCTAAAGATATCAAAGGAACGTGTTGGATATATCGTTCATGAATATTTGGGTATGCGAAAGCTATGTGCAAAGTGGGTGCCGCACGAGCTCACAATCTACCAAAAACAAGAACGTGTCGATGCTTCAGAGAAATGTTTGGAGCTGTTCAACCGCAATAGAAGTGAATTTTGCGTCGATATGTGACAATCGATGAAACATGGATCCACCACTACACTCCGGAGTCCAGTCGGCAGTCATCTGAATGGACTGCACGCGATGAACCGAATCCAAAGCGTGGAAAAACTCAACAATCGGCCATAAGGTTATGGCGTCCGTATTTTGGGATGCACATGGAATAATTTTCATCGACTATCTTGGAAAGGGAAAAATCATCAACAGCAACTATTATATAGCATTATTGGAGCGTTTGAAGGACGAAATCGCGAAAAAACGGCTCCATTTGAAGAACACGAAAGTGTTGTTTCATCAAGACAATGCGCCGTGTCACAAATCGATGAAAACGATGGCAAATTTGCATGAATTGGGCTTCAAATTGCTTCCGCATCCACCGTATTCTCCAGATTTGGCCCCCAGCGACTTTTTCTTGTTCTCAGATCTCAAGAGAATGCTCGCTGGAAAGAAATTTAAAGCCGATGAGGAAGTAATCGCCGAAACAGAGGCCTATTTTGAGGCTAAACACAAATCGTACTACAAAAATGGTATTGAAAAGTTGGAAGATCGCTATAATCGGTGTATCGCCCTCGATGGCAACTTTGTTGAATAATAAAATCGAATTTTGCCAAAAAAATGTGTTTTTCTATAAAACGATGCGAACTTTTCAGCCCAATAAGGTGATTCTCATTTGTTCTCTCTTCCATAAAGGCAAAGTTTGTGCAACAATACTAATAAATTGTTTACACGTATAGATATAAAGTTAAACTTTAAAGATTTATCTGGCTTTAATAGAATGATCCACCAGATAGGTAAGAAGACACTGTGGTTCATAGATATCTACATCTATTTTCCGTTAAGAATCAAAATGCAGATCCCTCGTCACCCTCGAGGACTAAGGATAGTATACTTTGTTTCCGGTTACAAGAGTCTCCGGTTCTCTATATTCACCGTACGAAACAAAGCAGCATCAAAATGATATTTCACGCTGGTATTCTGCAAAGGCTTGGTCAAAATGTCTTGGCCCCTGTCAAGCCGACACATTAGTGCTACAACCGTAATATAACTAAGAAAGAAAGAGATGCTTTCACCGCCATTTATCGGCTTAAAGATTTTTAAGACATTTCACATCACAATATTCACTCAGTTGCCTTTCGGTATGCGAACAAAATGGTGTGATGGTTTTTTGTTTCATTTATAGGATAAGTGTGACAATTGAGCACTCAGTCGACCTGATGGTACGTGATTGTTGTGGCCCATAGACATCTACATCTATCCTCGATTACGAATAAATTTGGATGCGTTGTCATCCGTGAATACTGATATGGGATTCCCCATTTCCAGTAAAAAGGGTCTCCGGTTCTCGTTCCGTTCTCGTCATCATTTTGAATGATACCATTCAATGATATTGTTGAAAAAGTTATGTGTATTGAGCTTTAGACAATACCATAGATTTAGTGTTAACTGACGTTAGAATAGACTGGCAATGTAAAAGAGAAAGAGCATGGTGTACGCGTACATTAGAGCGAGAAAGATAGTCCAGACCATTCACATACACATTATCAAGCCGATAGCGTGTATGTGTAACGACCTGGCGTCATTCCTAAACAAAAAACAAATACGTGTGGCACTCGGGGACTGCCGCGGTAAAGCTATTGCATAGCATTTTTATCAACTTATGCAATTATAATTATCTATTTATTTTATATATGCAGTTTTTTTTTCTTTGTTTTTCTTTCTTTGATATTAATTCAAGTTATACTTTCTGAGCGTGGTGACCGATAAGAAAACAATTTTTTTTCTTTTATTGAATAAATGAGAAGTTAAATACGTCAAGTCGCACGCACACAAACGCCGTGCCGAAGTCTGCCGAACTGAAACGACGTTAGACGATGTTTGGCTTTCAACGCCGCACCCACAGAGTACATTGTATACTTATATAATGAAGCCGCACCGCTGTGCTGGTCGGAGTGGGGGGTGTTAGGTTTATTTTCGTTACGGAATTTCTTGATTCGGTCGCCGCGCTCAGAGCCCGCGATAAAAGCTATGCAATAGCTTAATAAATGCACTTTGTTCATTCATATTCAAAACACTTTATACACAAATTTTACAAGTACAGCTATTCACTGTTGTACATAAATACCTATAAACCTATATACTTTCTCATAAACAGCTGCTTACGAGGGCGGCACTGAAAATTTCGGGAATCAAGGAAGTGACACAACATTACTATTTAAATATGTATTTATTGCTTTTCGAAGCATTCTCCGCGAAATTTGACACATTTTTCCATACGATGGAACCAATCATTGAAGCAACCATTCCATTCGGAAGTAGGGGTCTCCAAAATGGCCGTTTTGTAGGCGTCCACAGCTTCTTCAGGTGATGAAAATCTCTGTCCACGCAATTTATTCTTTATTTTAAGGAAAGTATAGAAATCATTAGGGCTTAGGTCGGGGCGCATTGTCGTGATGGAGGATGATACGGCGGTTGCGGTTCTCTTTACGGAGTTCAGAAACGACCTATGGTAAACAAATGCTAGCATACCATTCTGCATTTCTTTGTCCCTCAAGAGGAATAGTCGTAACATGGCCGGATTTGGAGACAAACGTGGCCACCATTTTTTTTGCAACACTCCGTAAACGAACAATTTTTGTTGGCTTTAACTTATTTTCGAACACCTAAACTCGTGACTGGTTTTTTTGTTTCGAGTTCGTACGCGTATATCCAGGATTCGTCACCTGATAAGATGTTGTACACAGCATTTGAGGATCCTGCGTGGAATCTTTCGAGAGTTCCGACACACCAAGTAAGGCGAGCCGCTTTTTGCTCCTCACAGAGCGAATGCGGTATCCATCGGGAAAACAACTTTTTACACCTAATTGTTATTTTATTTTATTTTATTTTTATGTAATGGAAAACCAACAGCTTACAAATCTTAAATAAACAACATGTTAAATTTACAAGAAGCCAATAACAGGTTCTCACTAATAGAAATACACTAACATTATCTTTCGTCGTTTAAAGGTCATAGCACAATTATGAGCAACAAAAAATGGAGTCTAATTTAAATGCACAACATCATACATATAATAAGCGAAACTAACAATAATAGCCATAAAGGAAAATAAAAGCAGGGCTAAACGTACAACATAATTGTTCTTAAAGTAAATAAAATTACGACACAAAAAAATCTCGACTTAATGCCCGCCTTGCCGATACATAGCTAGTATTAAACAAATCAAAATCATGCTTTTTGCACATTATATTAAAAATATTACTAGACCGATATAAGAAAGTATTTTTTCCGTAATTAGTTGATGAAGCTGGTAAGTAGAGTAATGCATTCGTTCTAAGGTTAACCGCAGGTGTTCTCAGTGATATTTGAGATAGCAGATCTAAGCAGTCAACATTGCCAGAACAAATTTTCAATAAAAATACAATGTCAGCAATCTCCCGACGTTTTATCAAAGGTAACAGATGATGTTGTTTGCATAAGGATATATAGTCTTCTGAACGGTATTTTCTATGGGTACGATAGCAGAGATATCGTATGAATTTACGTTGAATACTTTCAATCCGTGAAATGTATGTATCATACATTGGATTCCAGACTTGCGAAGCGTATTCAAGCGTACTGCGGACGTAAGTGCAGTACAATATTTTAATTGTTTTAATGTTATTAAACTCCTTAGCAGTACGCATGACAAAACCTAACGCCTTAGATGCCCTAGCTATGATATTGTCAACATGGTTGTTGAATAATAACTTAGAGTCGTAGAAAATCCCTAGATCACGTACAACTGATTGTTTTTGTAGCTTCTGACCTTTAAGGTGATAGCCGAAATGAATTAAGTTTCGCTTGCGTGAATATGTAATGAGGGTACATTTTGATGGATTTAGTTCAAGCTTATTAACAGTACAGTATTCCTCCAATCTTAGTAGATCTTCCTGCATTAATTCAGCATCAGCCTGCGATGAGATTGTGGAAAATATTTTCATATCATCAGCAAAACACATTAGGTGTGATGATTTAAAACAGGTTTCAATATCGTTAACAAATATCAGAAATAGCAACGGTCCCAGTAAGGACCCCTGTGGTACGCCACTTGGTATTGACACCCAACCTGATATATAATTGTTAACAACTACAGCTTGCGAGCGATTGTCGATATAAGAGGAGAACCACCGCAGTAGGTCTCCACAGATACCAACATACTGAAGTTTTTTTAAAAGCAAATTATGTTCAATCCGGTCGAAAGCCTTACTATAATCTGTATAAACAACGTCAACTTGATGACCATCATCCATGGCTTTAGTCAAGAATGAATTAAAAAGCACCAAGTTGGAAACGGTGGATCTACCCTTGAAGAAACCGTGTTGAGACTGGCTTATGCTTTGTTTGAGTAACGGATACACCTGCTCATAAACCAACTTTTCAAAGACTTTGGAAATAATGCACAACTTAGAAATTGGCCTATAATTAGTGACATCAGTCCTAAGACCCTTCTTGTGCACAGGGGTGATATATGCACGTTTCCAAATATTAGGAACTGAGCATTCATCTAACGATTTACGAAATAGCAAACTTATTGGTAGTGCTATCGTCTCTGCACAATTAATAAGAAAAATGGCTGGTAGG
Source organism: Parnassius smintheus behrii (assembly GCA_036936625.1). Taxonomy (NCBI): domain Eukaryota; kingdom Metazoa; phylum Arthropoda; class Insecta; order Lepidoptera; family Papilionidae; genus Parnassius; species Parnassius smintheus. The sequence continues at coordinate 24,881,610 of JAUPFT010000029.1, read as the reverse complement.
TTATCAGGTCCAGCAGATTTAGATGGATCAAGAGCTTTCAACAACCGACATACGTATTTAGGGTTAACTTCTATTTTTGATATATTTGCGGTTGATGTTGATGTCACATTAGAAATATTTGGAAGAGTTGATTGAGCGCCCTGGTGTAAAAATTTGACTTGAAATAAGTTGCAAACGCGTCACTAATAGACTGACCTGTGTTGTAGATTACACTACCTAAATTGAGACTACTCGGAATGGAGTGAGTTTTTGATTTACGTTTAACATATGACCAGAAATATTTAGGATTTTTTTCTCTCATCGTTCATGCAAGATTACTTGTATTTGACTCATGCCAATGTCTAAAGTTGCCTGAATTTCGCGGTATGTCACATGTTGATCTTCCTCAATCAGCATACGCACAGCATCAACGTTTTCTTGGGTGACTGCAGTTTTTGGACGACCTTGACGGGGACTATCACTGAGCGTGACACGTCCACGTTGAAATTCAGGAAAATAGCAATAAATTGTGTTTTGGATGGGGCTTCATCACCAAATGCAGAAATCATCCGATCAACACACTGTTTTTGTGTTAAACCACTTGGAAAGTCATGATAAATCATTGCTCTTGAATTTTCTCGAGTCAATTCCATTTTCTCAACGACTAAATAAGTTTGACAAAACCTTGTGACAAGACCGAGAATCTTTTTTTTAAATAAATAAATTGTATTCGATTTTTAAAAACAAGGAGTTTTCAATTAAAAAGATTTTAATATGACACGAACAGTGGAAATATTCCATTCCCGATACTTTTAGTGCAGCCTATGTAGGTATGTATTCGTCCGATTTCGGAGCAGCTCGTCTCGATTCATGCGAGCTTCGCAGAGTCGTACAATACGTCTAGTTGCACGCACACAAAGACCGCGTCGAAGACTGCCGAAAAGAAACGACGTTAGACAATGCACGGCCTTCAAGCCACACCGCCGTGCCCGTCGGAGTGGGGAGCGTGAGTTTTTTTTCGTTATGGAATTTCTGGATTCGGTCCCCGCGCTCAAGGCCCGCGATAGAAGCTATGCAATAGCTTAAATCCGCTTGTGTTTGCAAGGCCTTGTATGCAGTCTTCTTGAACTTAGCAATATATGTTTTTTTTTCTATTTTATGGTTCCTTAGCTAGTTCTGATCGTATAAATTAAATATTTTGTTAATAGAAGTACGATGACAAACGAGCACATAGTCCACCAGATAGTAAGTGGGTGCTGTGGCCGATTTTCACAGAATGTTGAAATTTAACAAAAATCGCTGAAAATAATAAATATAAAAGAATGTGGCGAAGGTGAAAAAAAAAGAATAGTGGAAAGGTGAAGTGGAGGTCAATGACATTGAAGTGTTGCTGTAACAGTGACATTGAAGTGTCGTGAGGGAAATACTACTACACGCCCATCCATAAACAATTATTAATACCATTAAAATATTGAATGTATTTCACTATTAAAATAAAGTAGGTACATAACAAAATTGTAAAACGTCTTTAAGGAATTCTCACAATATTTTTGTAATAAATTAGTTGTCTTTGAAGGATTCTAAAAATGGTCACCGTAGTCCATGTTTAATATATTTTTAGTACTCATTTCCTATCGCTGTTTGGTTTTAACTATAACATTTAATTTATATACACATCACAACATGCATATAATTTTTTTAAAGTTTCGTTCAGCGAATTTGTATTAACGATTATTGAAGTTATTGTATGAAGTCAGTGATAAGAACCCATTTTTGACTGAAAGGTCTTCCGGGTTGGTATCATCCTCTTATCTCATGTAATCTTATCTAATAAATAAAGGTTGTAAGATATTTCATCGCAGTCCGTAGAGGTGAAAACGACGTTCTTGGTTTGAAGGTAGCTGCAAGTTTCCAAGGTTTGCAGTAGCCACTTACCATCATCAGGTGGACTAAAATATTACAGTTAAATAAAAAAAATAATTAATAAATAGTATTACATATAGTTAACATTTTTTTGTAACGTTAATGTTGTTTTGTATTTCCAAAAGGTCGAAAATCAATATTTATTTAATTAGTATATCCATTCCGCGAGGAAATGCAGCCAGCGTTGTTCGTTCTTGACACAATACCACGTGGAGTACAACTTTGTGGCAATTTAAGTTTTTAGTTTTTGTTTTTATGGTATATAGTTTTTTTTAATATTTTGCTTATTTCAATATTTTATTTTATATTAGTTCGAAATACTTTATTTATATTACATGTCCGTGCTAAGTCGCCATGTTATGTTTTATGTGCACACAATGCTTTGATGAATGAACTGATAAACTTACATACATAACCTTCTAAAATTGTAACGGTGTAGGTTTAATCAGAAGACACGAATGAACTGCATTCGGTATCTATAATTGGTGTTGTGACAGGCAATGCGCATAGTGCAGCACTATTTGTCACTCACACCTACACATTACACTCACACTGGTGTATTTTGATTTTAGTCTCGAACTAATCACTCTATTGTCAATCTATACTATACAATACTATACGAGACGATATCTTACAGAAAATAATTAACACAAAACAGAATTATTCCGAAACCCGGGAAATGTACTTACAATTTCCATTTCTTTTAAAAGCAAAAACAATTAAAACAACAAGCTAGATTGATACCAGAAATTTGTATCACAACAATATTTAACTACATTATACCCACAGACCATCCTAGGCTGGATGGTCTGTGGGTATAACAAAGTACGCTCGTGCTGTACGTTTTACGCTTAAATTAAAAGCGCTAAATATTTAAACTCAACATGATAAGTGTAACGAATGACCTTCTCACTCGAATCATTTTTGTGTATCGCATAAAATTTTTATATCATGCAGTAGGTATATAGTTATACATATAGTCATGTACTTTTGGAAATTGGGTGTATTGATTGAATGAATAAACCCGATTAAGTTAACAAAATTTGCGATTTAATCTCGGCCAAAATAAGAAAAACTAACAATTTTTCATATACGTACTTCACACAGAATAAAAATATACTGTCTCGATGTTTTACTTACTGAAATCTTAGGCCGGCAACTTTAGTCGTCTCCTTTAGAAAAGGTAAGTTAAGGAAAATATTCCTTGATTATTTATTGCACAGGATAGTGCAAGGTCCGCATATACTCATAATAATCTAGATACTCCTTTTGATTAAAATAACCGAAAAAAGCCTATTTTTAATCACTTACCCTCTTTAACGCAAAAGTGTTACGTTAAAAAATGATATGAGGTAGAATATGTAATGGTGGTATAAGAATGTCCACTGCCCCGTAATTATCGTGCCGTGGGTGGTTGTAAGAGAAGGACGTTACTCTCACACTAGGATTTTCTTCCGTATAGTGGGGGTACTTTATATACATAAATTTCACAAGGATAAACATCCAGATCCGGAACAATTAGTTTTATGCCATATAAATGCTTGTTCCGTGCGGGATTCGAACCCACGGCCCTTAGCGCTGCAACACATTACTAAACCACACGCCACGTAGCTCTTTCACGAGCACAAGAGTTTTCAAACTAAGACCTTATTAAGATTTACCTTCTTTCATTTATAGTTTATAATTTAAGCTTCTGATTACTATATTTAGAAAGTAATAATATGGGTATTGTGGTATTGGAACGATTCTCGTCAAAATGTCGCTTTTTATTGTAGTGTTAGCTCTTTTGATGGACATGATAATAAAACAAGCTCTTTATTTTAACGCTTTAAACCACTCAGTTTAGTTACCCGACTCTGAAAGGCGGCATTTCAAAATTCTATGAATGTTACATGCATTCTAAAGACTTTCCTTTATTTGAGTGCTCTGATCGTTGTTTTAAGTGACCTTTCTAAATGATCTTTATGAAGGTTTAATAACAGGCCGTTTGTAATATTTTGGCGTGATCGTCTTAGTTAGGACCCTTATTTACGTTGTATTTGTTTAGTAACTTAGTTCTTTTAGGTGTCTTTTGGAAGAATGAATATTCAGAAGAGCAATTGAAAGCTGTTGGTAGTGCCTTATAAACTAAGTGAACCCCGTTTACGAAGACAGGGCTCGAGAAAGGTTAAGAACTTAAAACGTCCCTATTCCACTTGTATCAGGTTTACATTATTAATTTATTATTATTTATCCCTTCCCGCTCGGAAAAGGCTCAAAATATATTTATACAAAATACCCGATACAAGGGCTTCGCTCTCTTACATTTATTTAAAAAAATGTAGGGGAGGCACACGGCCCCACACACGCCGTGCACGGTGAGTGCCAACCATTTTGATGCACTCCCCCCGAAGGGAACGCTAATTCGGGAACTGGACCGTAGTCCACAGAAAAAGAACTGGCGAACCAGTAAAAGAGGATTGGCCCCTTGTTAGTGCGTAAGCACAAACATTGACCGAAGTCGCGCATGTCAATGCGTGTAAACGCCATACAGAATACGAACGAATCCAGCCACAGCTGGTTCTATCACCAGCAGTTAAAGATTCTACGATGAATTTAAACAAGAAAAGCTAAGTTTTCCGCCGCAATAAAATAAAATGACGATACATACAAAACTTCCTGCTTATCTGTACATATAATAAATCTGTAGAAAAGTCGTGTCTGTAATTCCAATATTTCCTGGAAAATACAAGTCCATGGGACTAAATAAAAGATACTCAAGCAAATTACTGGTTTTTAGAATTGTTGTCTGTCTGTCTGTCTTTCTGTCTGTCTGTTTATTAGAGATTCACGCAAAAACTACTCGACAGATCTCCGTGAAATTTTGTATGCAGGCAGTTAGTGACCCAGGGCTACATATAGGCTACTTAAAAAGGAGGTTTGAATATTTTCCTTTCTTTAGAAGTTTGTATTCTATTATATATGATTCTGTTAGTTATAAGCGGGATAACGTAGTGTTTTTTTTAAATGAATACAATATTTATAATTAAAGTTTAAAATTTGTTTTAACTGTTATAAAGTAATTTGAAACTACGCCAACGATATACATTGTACGCGTCCGAAACAGCGCCATCTGTTGTAAAAAGTAAAAAGTAGTATATTTAGCGTTCAGTTATCACTTTATCAGTTACTTACCAATAAATTAAATAACATAAATAACTTACATTTATATGTTTAAATAGTTATATTTATTAAATAATTTGAAACTTCTAAGATTTATTTCAAGTTTTTCATTTTTTTTTATTTTAATAGTAATATCTTAAATAGATAATAGTGAAATTTATGAAAATTCTGATGGTTTTTAGTTTAATTAGTAATATATAATCATGAACTGATTAATATTGGTTTGCCTGCGATTATTGCAAACCTGTCATTACACTTATACTTTATTGAAAGATATTTTGTATACTTCGGCGCCAGATCGTGGAATTGGTTTTATCATGAACATTCGATCATTACATGAAATTGCGGCATTTCGTGAAATTTAAAAGTCTGTTGACAATATTATGATAAGACTTGACCAAATCGATGAATAAATACCGTTTGAAGAAATTAACAACTAAACCCAACATTGCTTTTTCATAATATTCTAATTATATCGTAAAATAGTTCCACTATTCACCGTGTGACGGCCCAATATTATTATTAATAATTAAATTCAATATAAAGGGGCGTAAAAAAATAGTCTTAAAAGATATATGTTAAGCAATAGGATTACATTAACAACCATAAAGTTAATTCAGACATTAGACCAATAACATAGTAAATTAAAGGCAAAATATTGTCTTCCATAATAAATAAATTTATTAAAAACTTGTAAAAATATTTAAGATACGATAAATAATAGAAATACAAGTCGAAAATATTATAAAAATAAAGATAAATAACATTTATAAGGTAATTAGAAAATTTGTTAAAAATTGTCTAAGTCTTGGAAGAAGTTCATGTATAAAAAAAAATTTCCTACGTTGTGGAAAGAGTTCACGTATAAAAGAAAAGTTTCCCAAGTTGTGGAAGGAGTTCACGTATAAAAGAAAAGTTTCCTAAGTTATGGAAGGTGTTCATGTATAGATGTCTTGTATAGAGGAGCTGCCGGAGATACATTCCTACAGTTGTACATATATATGGGGTGGTCGGGAGCCCGACTGCCTGAAGTACTGTAGCACAATGACTAGTCCTATATTAGGGACTTATGATAATAAACTCAATGATACAAAAGCAATACTATTAGAAGGTCTTCATGATGAATTTGCATAACAATAGTGGGGTCGTGGGTTGAAGTCCTATATATTAATGACTTATGAAAGTAAGGTCTATGATACAAAAGCAATACTATAGAAGGTCTCTATGATAAATATGCATTACAATAGTATGGTCATGAGTTCGAATCCTATATATGAATGACTTATGAAAGTAAGGTCTATGATACAAAAACATTATTATTGAAGGTCTCTTTGATGCATAAGCATTGTATGGGGTGGTTGGGTAACCGACTGCCTAGTACTGTAACAAAATGACTAGTCCTTATTAGGGACTTGAAAAGGAATATTATGGTGGCGTGTATGCTGTTTCACGAGCAATTGGTCCGAGGTGAACTTGGACTCGCTAACCGATGTGTCCTAGGCATATCATCTTAGTGCCGGTGGTAAGCGGGTTTGTTGTAGCAATACGGCTTTCCCGTGGACATCGCACACCCATACCGGTTGTGGGCAACGTAGTAGCGCCTAGCGATGCGTCGTCTATCTTTTGGATTGGGATGATGAGTGTGTTTGGTAGCACTTTTAAGTGTAACAGGCATACTCAACTTCATGTCTTAGTGAATTAGCGCTATGATACGTGGAGTTTTGATCATTGGCGTCTTAGTAGCGTGATACTATGATACATTGGTGATATTTTTTATATAACAACAAAAAAATGTTGTTACCAAAGCCGTTAGGGGTCGTGCGGGTGTGTTGTGCGGGGGCGCCATCCGTATGATAGTTGCATTGATGCTTACTGCTACTTGCGGTATTGCGTATTGTGATGGATCTGCGGGTGTGCTGCGCCTGATTCGACGCACTCTTGTGGTTCTGGTCCATGGAGGTATGCGGGTGGTGATGTCTGCTGGGATGTATGGGGGACCTTGTGATGGTGTAAGCCCGACGATAGTCGTATTGATGGTTGTTGCGTTCTGCAGCATTGCGTCTCTGCGATGGTTGTTTGGTGGGACGATATTCTCGATGGCGCTCTCTGCGTCTTGGTTTGACTCACGCCTGAGTAGCTTTGCCCAAGTCGGGTCCCTTCATTACGGGGCTGCAGATTGTCTGCCCTCCACGATGTTTTATATAACAACATAATATTATATCTCTGTAACTTTCCCACCTTTGAATGATGGAAGGCAACTTGTTGGTGGGTGAGACAAACATGATCGAAAATGTATTTACTCAACGTCAGTGACACAAACCCTTTCTGATGGCGAATTATTACTCTTATCTTATAACTGCCTTTTGGCTATATCTGCCGTTGTATTGGTTGGTGGAGCATATGTGTCGACCTCATGGTGGTAGCCGGCGGGAGGATCTGAGGAGACTCTCAAGGCTGCGGCCGAAAGCCGCACAACTTGGGACCCCATTCCCTTGAGGTGAGCGGTAGACTCATGACACGCTCTGCGGCTAGTAGCAGTGCTGATCATGCAATTGGTGATGATGCCATACACTTACATCACGTCTGCAACAGCGGCGGTCTAGCAAGTGGTGGCGCTCACGGAGGGTTTACGGCCAGTGTGTCTATTTTCCTAAACCGTGTGACGTACATTCACTGTGGCTGGATTCGTTCGTATTCTGTATGGCGTTTACACGCATTGACATGCGCGACTTCGATCGATGTTTGTGCTTACACACTAACAAGGGGCCAAGCCTCTTTTACTGGTTCGTCAGTTATTTTGCTGTGGACTACGGTCCAGTTCCCGAATTAGCATTCCCTTCGGGGGGAGTGCATCAAAATGGTTGGCACTCACCGTGCACGGCGTGTGTGGGGTCGTGTGCCTCCCCTACATTTATTTAAAAAAATGTACGAACGAACGAAGCCCTTGTATCGGGTATTTTGTATAAATATATTTTGAGCCTTTTCCGAGCGGGAAGGGATAAATAATAATAAATTAATAATGTAAACCTGATACAAGTGAAATAGGGACGTTTTAAGTTCTTAACCTTTCTCGAGCCCTGTCTTCGTGAACGGTGTTCATTTAGCTTATAAGGCACTACCAACAGCTTTCAATTGCTCTAGTGAATATTCACTCTTCCAAAAGATACCTAAAAGAACTAAGTTACAAAACAAATACAACGTAAATAAGGGTCCTAACTAAGACGATTATTAAGCCTGCAGAAAGATCATTTAGAAAGATCAAAACATATTTATCCTGGTCACATATATATAATTTTTATTGTAAAGGTGAATTAATAATATTTAATATAATATTATTTCTTACTATGAGAGGGGGGAAGCGTTACAACCGCTAGCGGCGCCGATTGCGCATTTTTTAACAGAAACAGAATTTTTAACAGAATGCACATAACTCTGTGCTTCATCGCAAACATTTAAATAATATATATAAATGTTCGCGGCTTTGAGGTAGCCCAACGATCACCCCAGCCGCATATCAATCTACTGTCACTGATATTACTAGATGGTGCTTTGGCATGATATTACGGCGAAACGAGAATTGATTTCGTATATTCAATTGTAGATTGAGGATAAATTTGACAAACGTTGATATTTATACGATACTAGCGATGCAACCCGGCTTCGCACGGGTGATTCCTGGATATCGGTATTAGCACCACCTACCGAATATAAAATCTAAACTAACTTGTAAATCTAAACCATACCGGGACCCACTTAAATACACTTCATCATAATTAGTGAGTTTTAGCGAGACTATTGGACAGCAATTGATTTTTATATTTATAGATTACTATAGTATGCATATATATATATATATATATATATATATATATATATATATATATATGTACATAAACTTTCCTCTTGAATCATTCTGTCTATTGATGAAAATTTCATCAAAATTCTAAAAAGATCTGAGCGTACAGACGGAGGTAAGCGACTTTGATTTTTATACTACTTTTTATACTTGAGAGTTTTCATTTCATAATTTTAATCTAAAATTAGTGCCACCTGTTTACTGCTACAAATACATTAAATATAACGCTACTAAATACTTATGCTTGCAGGATCAAAAACTTAAAATATCCAGCCATTATCGGGATGATTTACCGTAATTGTCACGTTTAGCAAACTAACTAACTAAACTGATATACTGGATGCTGTGTATACAAAACTGTGATTTAAAAGAGAAACTTTTTAGTAACTATACTTATTAGATGTTTATTGGCGTAGCAATAATTTCACTAACACTAAGTTTTAATCTGTATTTGATGGATTAGTAAAAAATATAAGCAGCTATTTAATAATGCCAATCAATATTCAATAGGCCAATGACATAAAACAAATATCGCAAATAACTACTCCGTCGTACATAGAAGACAAAGTAATTAGACATTATTTGGTCAAAATTAAATTACTTTAATTTATGAATAAATGTAAAGAAAAGATAACTTTGAATCAAAGATAATTTACCCTTATTTAAGATACATCGTAAGTCATGACCGATATAAAAAGTGACAGGGGTTGCTAGACGTGTGATATTAATATATTCAAATATTTACTGCAGGGAAAATTTAACATAAAAAATCAAGTATAATTATATTGTTATAAATATTATTTTTAATAATATTTTTCCTGTTTATTTCATTTTGCATGTTGCACCTATCCGTCAAAATATAAAATTATAATGTCCTTTTATGTTTGGTTTGTCAGGCAGAAATCGCTTAAAGCGATATGACCACCGTTTGGAGTCATAAGTTTTCCGTTATTTTAATAACTGTTCAAATGCAATAAAGAGTTATCTATCTCATAAAATCGTATTGAAACTGAGGTCAAGTATCTTGCAAAAGCGTCAGCAACAGTCTGCCCAGGCAACTTCATGCAAATAAATTCATTCTTAATTGTAACAAAAATAAATTGAACTTAAGCTTTTTTAACTTCCTGCTAAGAAAATTTAAAATTTTCAAAAATAAGGAAGTTATTGGTTTCACCATGATTTTCAAAAATCGAGTTTTTATCAGATCTCGACCATTTGAGATCCCAGGAAGGTATTCTGACTAATTTCACGTGGACGTCCGTACGGATGTATGTATGTATGTGTGTGTGTGTAAATATGCAAACCTTATATAACTTTGAACGTTTTGATTGATTGGGATGTGGTTTGCGGCGTTCTAAAGATCTCAATGTGGAATAGATTTGGTAATATTTGAACTGACTCGGACGAATAAATTTTGAGAAATCTCAAAAATAAAAAATTTTCAAAACTGTTTTTTGGAATAACTTTTAAAAGGCTTTACCGATCGATTTCAAAAACTAATCATCTCGTGACCTCAAAAAATGACATCGCACGCCGTTGGAAAATAAAAATCGGTTCATTTGTTCGTGAGATATCGAAGGAGAAAGAATTGAAAAAAAAACGTTTTGTGAACATAACTCCGAGATTTCGCAACATAATTTGGTGAAATTTGGAGCGCTTTGCATTTTAAATTAGCGGGAACTTCCAGGGATGGCTTGCAGGCTCAACCAATTTTTTAAAAGGACAATAAGTCATAATCATCGATCACTGGATCGACTACTATAAGTTGTAATACCATATAATAAGTAGTAATGTAGGCGTATATGGCAAAGCGTCCAGATTTAGATAAACAAAAGTCTTTCACTCTCAAAGATTTTCACTTTCGAAGACTCATATCGTAATTGGACCCGAATATGAAAGTCAGTCAATGAATTCCATTTTTTTAATATATATCTATCTGAGAAAACAAATATCTGAGAAAATAAATATACAACGTAGTTCACAAGACAATACAACAAGTACATAAGCATAAGCAAAAATAACATTCGGAGATGGTATTTTATTTTAATTTTCTAATTATGGAACCGACTAGAATCTACTATTTATAAATCTCTAAGACCCGCTGGGCTTCTTGTTGTTTCTTCCTAGGACAGGATTACTTTCCGAACCAGCAGTTGTTAGGCAAAACATTGCTTTCAATAAATGTATTATTTAGTCGATGTACGCAAATGACAGCGCATTGTGTTAATCTGCGGGGAAGGTCTATACTACCCCTACCCCTAGGCTTGAATAAGCTACAGTAAGTGAGTGAGTAAGTTATATATTATTTATAAAAATAAAGGAACAGGAAAAGGAAACCCTAACCTTAACAAAGTTAAATCTAATTTCGAAAATTGAAGTTCTTTTAAATGTTTTCAAGTCTATGATTGCTTTCGACACATTCGAACAAAACGGTTGGCTTCATCGTTGGTCATGCGTAGGAGCGGAACACCTCGCCAGTGTCTGTCTTTCCATTCGATTGAAATGTGAGTAACTTTAGGGCAAGACTGAACAGGTTGTCTTTGAACTAAGTGCGTTTTATATAACCACTTACCACTGAGTTTATAAACACGGTATAGTTTTTCGCTTTTAACTATACATAAACCACAGAGTACCTTTTGCCGACGTTACAGTTCCTGACGTATATTCAAACGCAAATTGAAAAATTTCAGCTACTACTTTTGTCTTCGTTGTTCTTAATTAGAGTTCTCACGACGACAGGTGTAGAAGTAAAAATCACATACTATGGCAATTTTAGCACTTTTAATTTCACTAACTTCTGTTATTTATCTTTGCCGTTTTGTATCTCTTTTGGGTAATTAGCAGAATAGATAAATTGAAGAATTGTTACAGAATACTTTCTAATACCCCTTAGATTTTTTAAAAGTAACTAAATGAATTCTTAGAGTGTACACATATATTACATTACTTAATTTTCCCTCTCCCATTCACCGTTACATAAACGTTGTATAAAATTTTCACAAAAAGCTTGACTTATAAAAATATAACCATTTCCCTCAATTTTGTATTCGCTTTAAATGGCTAACTATACGAGAAAGGCGTACTTACAGTATATTATCGGAACTTTATTTCATTTTAAATGATATTGTGAATGTGAAGATTTCAGTCCACTCCATTTTATTGGCTTTATCGGCGATTTCTGCTATTCAGGCGAAACCACTCGGAAACTCCATACCTGAATGTATCAGGAAAGCACCATATAAGCAAATAGCCTTCAAAAGATTGATTCGGGAACATCTTTCAAAAATACATCCTCAGTATAATGTCAATTTAGAACTGCTACCTTTATCTAAATATATTATGTATGTGTATATATGTATATATTGTATTAATGATAATTGTTATACATTATATGCACTTTGTATTTGTTTGTATTAATATGTTTTCATGTAATTTATAAGCCGTATTTTAATATGTGGTATATCTATTTAAATTTATTCTTTGTCATTTCAAAAGAGCAAAGCTTATCTTTATAAAATTCTCTTGATGATGAAGTATCTTTCACAATATATAATATAAGAAGACGACATGATGCTGCTGGACGCCACTACAAATGCTATCAGAGAAATGTTGAACGTATATGAGCTATGCTAAGTCGCATGGTCTGGCCTACAATGTCAGAAAAACCGAATTTATGGTCTTTAAAGCCGCCGGTAAGTGTCCCGAATTTATACCTCCAATTTGCCTCGGTGGAGTGGAGCTGAACAGAGTTTTCTAATTTAAGTACCTGGGCCACGTACTTACCGACGACCTTAGAGACGATTTAGACATAGAACGAGAGCATAAGGCTTTGGCGGTCCGTGGTAACATGCTGGTCCTTAGATTCGCTCGTTGTACGGATGGAGTCAAGATTACGCTTTTTAAAGCTTTTGTTAAAACATGTACACGAGCGGTCTGTGGATCAGCTACACCAAAGGATCGTTAAGCACCCTTCGCGTCCAATATAATAATATCTTCAGGATGATGTTGAAACTTCCTCGTTTCTGCAGTGCATCTGAAATGTTTGCGCAGGCGAGAACGGATGGTTTTCAGGCACTCATGCGCAAGAAAGTGGCGTCACTAATAAGCCACGTACGGGTGGGTGACAACAGCATCCTGAGGACGGTGGCAGATGATCCACATGCACCTATATTAAGGAGCTACGTGCGGACAATGTCGGAATTCTTAAATTCTTTAAATAAATTAAATTATTATAATAATTATATTAACACTAACCCCCTTACTATTAGAATCAATTACTAACCTTTATGGATCTATGTTGTCCGAAAATAAAGTGATTTGATTTTGATTTGATTTATAAGGATTAATATTCCATGCCTATAATACCTACTAATAAGGCTTATAAATCACATTAAAATTATCTAAAGATATAGCCATATGGTATAGCGGATTTATTTTTAGATTGAGTATAGCCCCTTATATCCCTTAGTATAAGGTTAAATAAATAAAATAAAAATAAATATTTTCGTAGAACATTTTGTATGACTAAGGCCCGATCCTCATTTGCCGTTCACAGTTCGTTCTCAGTCCGATCTCGGAATGGGATTCGACCGAAACTTGACTGTTACGGATAGTATGAATGCACACACATATTTTTACTTAGTAATATTTTATCAGACCGAGATCGGACCGAGAACGAACTGTGAACGGCATTATAATGAGGATCGGCCCTAACTATTGTGCCAGAGTGCGTGGATGATGCAGTTCGGGAGCGCCTTTTCTTTGACTTTCTTAACAAAAACCAATTTTTAAGGCAAGCGGAGAGATGTAACCTAATGTTAGAGATCCCATACTATTCCTCACCGCATATATAAAAAAAATATTCAAAATGTACTGGTAGCTTTAGCGGTTGAAACAAACAAAAAAAACTCTTCCTCTTTATTATATCAGTATAGAATATGAATCAAAATGCAGATGCGTTGTCGCCCGTGAGGACTGAGACGGAATGTCTCGTTTCCAGTGAAAACGGTCTCCGGTGCTCTACACTCACCATACACCACGAAACACAACAACATTGAGCTGCTATTTAACGCTAGTATCACGTGAGACCGTGGTCTTTCCCGAGTGGAGCTGACCCATTCGGGCTACAATTATAATATTGCTGCAGCATGGCTTTTCAACGTAAAAAAATCAAGTATTTCTTTCCTAAATATTAACCAAAACATAAAAGTTTTGAAGTATCATTTGAAATGACCCTTATTAGAAATGAACTGCATGAAAGTAAACTTTTGAAGTTGAATTCCCTTCTTTACCTGTCTCTCGAAATGACTCGTATTATTAGAGTGGCTTTTTACCCGCATAGGATGAAAGCAATACCTGCAAAAGCTACTTTGATTTTATCGCCATTTTTATTTAATCTACTTGATTTTAATGGTTCATGAATTTATTTAATCAATAAGATTTGAATGATTAATAAATGAATCACTTGCTATTAGGTTTCCAAAAATCATTTACTTATTTAATCATAATTTCATTAAATTTTAAGTATTAAAAAATAAATAAAATCGTGGCCTCGTCTTCGTCTTTTTTGTAAACGTTACCTCGACACTAGGATTTATCTTTTGGACCTTATTATACATAAATTTTACAAGGACAAACATCCAGACCTGGAAAAATTATTTATAGGACCACGAATAATTGTTCCGCACGGGATTCAAACTCGCGGCCCTTAGCGTGTTCTGTAACTCAAAGCTAAGCTACTGCGGCGCGGAGCCGTCAGTTGTTTTACGCATTGTTTTGGAAAGTTTGACGGGAAAATTAGTAAACTAAAAAGGCTTTGTTATGACAATCATAAGGCATTTATAATGACTACCTTGAGTGACTTACCTTCTCTTGTAGCGATAAGCACGATATTATATAATCAAAGGATATATTGATATATTTGCGGTTGATACTTCCTTGATTTTTAAACTTAAACATCAATCATTTAAATGTGACTAAGTGAATAATTCTTTGTCAAAATTAGTGCGTTGGTTTAACGTCAATCTACATTTAAACGGCAATAAAACTAAATGTATTAAATTTGCAACAACAAATGTAAAGAATCCCAATACCAATGTGTTTTTCCTGTCCTGTTCAATCTTCTGTTTTTCTTGGCATCACTCTCGACGCTAAGCTTCAGTGGGGCCCCCATATATCTAAACTAGCAAGACTAAGCTCTGCTATGCTATGCTATATAGGCTTATGCTGTAAAAAATATAAGAGATCTTACTAGTGTCGAGACAGCCAGATTAGTTTATTTTAGTTATTTCCATAGCATAATGTCATATGGGATTTTGCTGTGGGGAAATGCGGCTGATTTAGAAACATTTTGTGTTTTGCAGAAGAGGACAACCTTAAACCAAGAGAGTATCTTAGAGAAAAGTTTAAATAAATAAATAAATTAACTTTGGCTTCCCAGTATATATCTATAAAAATCTAAAGTATGTTCACAAAAAAACAAAGGTAGTTTTAAAAAAAAAAAGTCATATACACTCTGTAAACACTAGGAACAAACACAAGCTAGTGATACCAGTTTCTTAACTCCATAGACTCAGTAATTATTCATTCTTGGGGCAATGTATACGTTATTACAACATGTAACCTATATTGAATAAAACTATTTTATACTATTCTATTCCATTCTAATTAAATTTGCTGTATTATGAAAGTCAGATATTGCTATAATTTTAATTAAATAAATTCAACGCTTATTATAAATTCAAATAAATTCAACGCTTCGTTGCTGTTTAAATCTTTATGCCTTGTGTAGCGTATGCGCAACATCTTCTGATAATACGTTCTTGTATTTATGTCACAGCTGAACAAGAATCGTAGTAGAGCAATGCTGCAGCTATATAAATTGTATAGTTGTAGCACGAATGGGTCGACTCGACCGGGGATGGACCATGCTCTCACAGCGTCCAATACCAGCGTCAAATAGCAGCTTAATGCTGCTGTGCCCCTTTTTACTGGAAAAGAGGCATTCCATCTTAGTCCTCAAGGCTGACAACGCATCTTCATTTTGATTCGCAAACGAAGATAGATGTAAATGTCTACGGGCCACAGCAACCACTTACCATCAGGTGGACTGTGTGCTGGCTTGTCACCCTTTTCCTATATAAAAAAGAATCTTTACGGAGATTGGTGTTAATATAATTATAACATGTGCGAAGTAATCATTTGATACGAATGGTCTCGTATCCACAGATTTTATAACTTAACAACCTATATTTAATTAAAGTTGTTGTATTCTAATAATGGTATTTAATTACATCCGTAATTTAGCAATGAATAAATGAGAACCAGTCATGTGACGCAGTGTAATTTAGTTATGTGAAGAGGGTCGAACTTTTAGCTATCGATCATTATAATTGTCCGGTGAGTCTTCGTGTGTTAAGGATTATGAATAAAGGCTTTAAATAAGTGGCTTTAGTTAAATACTCCGACCGAATGTAATCTGTATGCCTTAATATTGTTTTATACACTCATAAAAGTGGTAAGTTAGTGTTTTGTTAATTTTGTTGTTTCTTATATTTTATTTTCCAAAAGAAAGTTTTTGTAAGAGCATTTTTTGAAGATGGAAGAGGCAACATAAAGGTAGATGAAACACCAGCAAATTATATAAAACTGTGGTTGCCAACTTGCTAGCCAAGAGCCATGGCAAATAGGGGAGATTATGAGGCAATTAATAGGTAGCCCTCTTGATTGCCTCATAATCTGTGTAGAGAAATGATCTTTTGATAAGTTATAATGAATAAATAAATTCAAAATCAATGTAGTTTAATAAAAGATTAACATTATAATTTATTTATCAAGGTAACAACAAAAAAACATAATTTTGAACTTCAATAGGTCTAATCAAGCAAAAGTAAAATTCAAAATTACAATACAATTTACAAAATTGTATTCTTTAAGGAAATCAGAAGGAAATCATCTGAGCTGTGTTTGAATATATTTAAGATGATATCTCGGAGGAGCGATCAACCGATTTTTGTTCAATATTTTGACATAAAATACAGTTGCAATGTCCTTAAACATTGACAAGATCAAAAGATAATTAATGTTGATTTTTAATTTTAAAATAATAGATTTAAAGGAGGACTTAAAACTAATTTATTGTATCAAAATTAAATCTTATTACATTTATTCATAAACGGGCCTTAGAGTATAAATAAGCACGCTATTATAAATAAAAAGAGTCATACGTAGGTCTCTGAATAAGTTTTGAGATGCTCGAAATTTAAAAATGGAACGCATCTGTGTTATATGTTTCTAAAAAGAAAAATTATTTAAAAATAGAACTCCATAAGCCAATTGCTCAATATTAAAAAAAAAAACAAAATTCTATTAATTTTCCTGCAATGCCTTCCCGCGCTTTTCATTTAAAACGATGGATCTTAACCGTGGACATTTGCTCGCTATGCTCTACTCGTATTATGATTTCAAATTTGGTTTAACCGAACAACTAAGTATATAACAGTTACAATCAGCATTAGGAAACTCAGCTTCATCACGCGCAACGTTTTTAGGTGGATTGCTGAATTCAAAAGAGGTAAAATTAACCTTAAAGATAACCAAAGAACCGGGGCCTCGCAAACAGCAGTATCGGCAGAAAATGTATGGACTACTGAAATGTTGGTGCGAGAAAACCAAGACGAGAGAAAAGATTGCAGGCATTCATACCAAAAGTTCAGAGAGCATTCATACCATCCTACATCAATATCCTGGAGTGAGGAAGCTTTGTTGTCGATGGATCCCTCGTTTGCTCTCCGAAAGCGAAAAACAGACTCGTGTGGATTATTGCCATGAAATGCCTCTACATTTTGAAAACGGGCCATCTAGGCGTGTTTCGGAAATCGTTACTGGTGACGAGACATGAATCTATCAATATAATCCGGAAAATAAAAGGCAATTATCGGTATGGGGCTACTCAGAAGGACAGTTTCCGACAAAACTTGGAATACTTTTTGTATATCTAAAAACTTATTGAGTGTCTTACGTATCTCTTTCCAGAGCTACGGACGCCACACAGTACTGCTGATATCTTTTAAAATATCTGATTTTTGATATATTAAAATATCGAAAATCCGATATTTTAAAAGATATCAACAGTCCTAGCTTGAACTGATCAGTTGGAATGATCAGTTGAACTGACCGTGTGTGGCATCCATTACGAGTACAATAGCGTAGTATACTAACTCACATAGCTGCTTTTTTAAACTCTACGTTTTTTATTCTGTGTATTATTGATTCTTGGACCCTTGTCTCGAACATCGTTTCGCTAGTACATGTGGTCGTAAATCTTAAGCTACGGTTATTACGAGGGCATTGAATTAGCGATTGTTCAGTTGACTAAAACAGTTTTTTTTATTTTTCGCTTTAAAAACATTTGAAAAGTTGTCATGGTCATTATATGGATAAGACAGCAGTGCAATCCGAGCAACGTGATAGTTCTGCTGTTTTATTAAACTACAAACGTCTCATTGTACAAGCACGAGCTTCCTTCCATTTGTTCTTCTTGTTATTAGCCAATGCTTGACTACAATCCTAGTTGTGGCTAAGCGGTTATACAACCCTAGATTGTGGACTCGCATTTTTTTAGCGTAACAAAAGCTTGCTTACTCTTGCCTAGAAAACTATCAAAAGACAGATTTCGCCCGAAACATTGCAAGTGCTGGCAAAGAATATAAAATCATACAAAGTAGTTTATTGTATTAAATGCAAACTTTCTATAAATTGTTGTATAAGTTTGGTTAAACAATCTTTTTCTCTCCATAAAATTGCTGTTACATTTAGATTAGGGTTGTATTACTCAATTTTTGAGTACATATAATAAATAAATAAATGTTTTTTTTTTAATTTCAAACAGTGTATTTCTATTTAAAAAAAAGATGTAAGTACAGCTACGAAATTACGATTACCACGGACAATGTGACATTTTCCGAAATAAAATGCTGTATTTTGGATGAAAATTTAATAACTAATTAACAGCACTGTTGTCGATATGGCAACATGATCGTTAATTTTGGCATTTTATTTTAACGCAAAAATATGCCGGCGACGTAACCTCTTTATTCAGTGCTCCAGAACTGAATCTATATCTTTGTAATTAGGTGATATTATTGTTAAGGAAATGTAACACTTCGTTTTTGACATGGTGGTCTTAATATTTATCTATGAAACTGACTTGTCAAAGTTATTATATTAGTGATGCCACGATGTGAATGTTAGTTGGTCATGTTTTGCAACAATGGAGGGTTATCACTTTTAATCTATATTATTAATCGATTACGGCGATTCAAAGAAAGGACTTGACATTTTATGCATGTTTGTATAGATATTTCAACGTAGCAGCATATTATAATATATAATTAATAACAATATATAATTTTTAAATATGGTGTAGCCATACTGCAGTTACATTACTGATATAGCTGTATCACGAATGGATTGGCACGACCAGGAAAAACCACCCTTACAGAATTCCAGCGTAAAATAGCAGCTTAAGGCTGGTGTTTTTCGTATGTTGAGCGTAGAGAACCGGAGATTCTTTTTACTGGAAACGAAACATTCCACTTTATTTTTCACGAGTGATATCAGAAACGTATCAAAATTAAAAAATCATATTTATTTATCATAAAATTTAAAGAAAATGAAGTCAAATATAAGGGTATTTTTGGCTTAATAATCTTCATTGCGCCATAAAAAATTAAGGAAATTACCATTGAAAGATTACCACAAAAAGAGAAGTGATGAGGCAATTAAAATTTATTGACGGCATGAACCTTTTAACCTAATTATTTTTAGAAATCGTTTTCGAGGATATAATAAACGATTAATAATTTATGCAAAAGGCATCGTTCTAAGTATCTCGAATTTATTTCATCCTATCAAGTCTGAGGTTCATAAATTGTAGTGAATGAAATTTGTAATGAATGAATGAAAGTAAGTGTAAGTGTAGTGGAATGTATTGGGTGTTTTTTTAGTTGTTGTATATAGTTCAACAATTGAGAATGTTAAACTGTGTTGACATTTCTGTTCAGTAAGGTTTATTGATTCATCATGAATCGTTCAACGCTAAAAAATTGCTTCCAAACTGTGGAAATTTACTTTGAAAAAATATCTGTTCGCGAAGTTGATAGACCATTTCGTCCATTTTACGGTCAATATAATTGGCCTAGTGAGCAAGCAACTCACGCAGTTATTGACCGTTTTCGCACTAATTTTACTCTTCTCGGTTCACAATAATCAACAAGACAAGGAAATGTACGTACCGAGGAGAATATTGCTACGCGAAGTGTTCATTAATCGCCGTTCTCAAATTTTTTTTCAAACATTCATTTATTTATTCATTTTCAATGCGTTCCTATACCATATATTCGATTACAAGCATGTAATGCATGTCGTGTACACTGTTTAAATAGTGGAAATTATGATGTACGTTATGCTTGCCTCCAGCGTTGAAAATTCACTAATCTACCGAAGTTTGTACATGAAATTGATGTGTCTGCCCGTAATATATAAATAACTGCCACATATTGAGCTCAGAGCCATTTGCATACCATCAAAGACATTTGTAAAAATTTTCTGTTTGTTTGTCTGACCGCGCTAATCTTCGGAATGACAGAATTGATTCTAATAAAATTTCACGAACAAATAGCGTACAATGCCTACATTGAAATATTAATAAATTAAATGACTAGCTTAAATCTAAAAATAGCGCCGAATTAAAAAATCCCATCCAGTCGAAGCCGGGAGGGATTGCTTGTCCGCAACAATTGTATATAGCAAACGGGGATACGTCTACCTTAAGGGTTTCGGTGTAAAAAATAAATCACCAAAAGTATTTTGTTGAGGGTCTCAAGAGGGATGCGACCGGTGACCCTGATATGAATAATGTTTGTTGCTGTTAAAAGAATAAAATGGATATCTTAAGCGATAACTGTAAGCGACATGTTTTATCTTTTTTGATATTGCAAATGAAGAAAATGTGTTCCCACAGCATTCAACATTTTATAAATAAAATTATGAAAAATAAATGTTTTGTACTTTGTGTATTAAATTTTTGATTTGTTTTTAATGAGAGCATCGACTTTTTCTACCACTAGGGCGGCGCCAGTTTGAAATCAGGTGAAATATTTGACGGATATCATAGCGGCGAAGTAAATTTATTAGGAAAAAGTAAGTTTTGATTGTTCTTTCCGTAAAATTAGTTATATTTTATATTAATTAGATTAAAAATGAATAAACCAAACGATGCATATTCATAAAAGTAGAAAAAATATTAGAGTGGAAACCACGAAAATAATTTGATTGCAGTGTTATGACGACTGATTTGTTTTTTCTTATTGCCTTGATCATCTGAAGAACAAACACAAACAAACAAAAGAATACTTTTAATATTTTTATACAAATAAAATATTATACTTACTTCTGAGAAATAACTCATATATTATTTTTTACTTTAAACACTAGTGGTATGGCTCTTTTTATTTCTAGGAGTCTGTTTGAGCAGGTACCAGTAGCTGCACTGCTATGCTTCGGTCTGAAAGGTGTAAATAGCCAATATAATTACATGATGTAGGGCATTACACCTTAGTCTTCAGAGGTGTCAAGTGTCCTTGGTTGCAGAAGTTACCATCGGGTGGATTGTAAGTTCCCGTGTCACTTGAGAACTTGAGATACATAACAAAGCACGGATGAAGCCATTAGGATTTTGATCGACAATTTTGATAATATTATATAAAATAAAAATATGAAGGTCATTGTATAACGAAATAATTTGTTGAAACGACATACGAGGGAGTACTTACTAACATTACCGTACGTAATCTCTGATATGACTTCACATGAATCTTTTGTGAGTAGAGTAATATTGTGCGGCAATATTCTGTATACTACACATAGTATTTCCTTTCCTGCTTTCTATTTTTATTTTGTTCGAATACAGAGAGAGCACTTACGCTTAAATTTCTAGATGAAATTCTAAATCTAACAAGAAATATTGTAAAGCTCAAGTAGGAATCGCGCAACAAGTCGATGTAAGATATCCTATACTTTTAAACGAGCAATTCTTGTATATATATATATATATATATATATATATATATATATATATATATATATATATATATATATATATATATATATATATATATATAATCGGAATCTCGGAAACGGCTCCAACTATTTTCATAAAATTTTGTGTGCAGGGAGTTTCGGGGGCATTAATCGATCTAGCTAGGTTTTGTTTTTAGAAAATGTCTTTTTGTCCGTATTTTTAGGCAATGAAAAACTGCTACAATATCGTTAGAATAAGAAGGTAAATTTTGATACCTAATTAATGATTACAAATTTGTACTCGATTCTGGTTCGAGCCCAGACCGACCGACCGACTTTTTTTAATTTTTTTTCATGTTCCTTTCTTTTTTGAGGAAGTCTATTTTTTCGAGCCCTTTGTTTAGTATTTTTCAAAAACACGAAAATTTAAATTAAACTAATTGCACTCATGATTTTTATTCAAATAACCAGTTCAGTTTTTTTTCTATTATGTCGCTAAGATCAAAAAATATTATTCGTATTTCATCAGTATGTAATTTGTATTTAAATATAATTTCCAAAACACACGAATTTAAAAAAAAAACATCGAGCAAAAATACCGAGCAAAGTTCGGTCAACCGGGTGCTACCTTTTAAAAGGACTTCATAATAAGGCTTACCGTTAGTGTCTATTTTTGACTGTCCTAAAAAATAGTTGTATATTCGACACGTCGACCTAAGATGTAGGGTATTAAAAATAAGTAAAAATAAATGCGATAAAATCCGTAAAATAGTCACGTTCAATGTGTGTTTGTGTAAATAAAAGAAATTATTACGTAATGGTAATTGAAGACGTGATTACAACAGATATATTTATTTTATAATGAATATACATTTCATATTACTTAATATCAGTGGTTGTTTCTATTCTCGCCAAAGGTTACTCAGTACAGCCATTAATGTCACGAACTGGTGGCGTTTACTTACTGAATACCAATACAGAGTATCGTTATTATTCCTTTAAAGTAAGTTAAGTCTTTAGTTTCTAAAGCAAATTATACGTGGCAGAGACACGCTGCAGCTATATTCGCAATATAGTTGTAGCACGAATGGGTCGGCTTGACCGGGAAAGGAACACGCTCTCACAGAAAACCAGCGTAAAATAGCAGCTGCTGGGTTTTATATCGCGAGTGTAGAGAACCGGAGACCCTTCTTACTGTATAGTAGGCGTTCCATTTTAGTCCTCACGTGTAACAACACATCTGCATTTTTATTCGTAATCGAGGATAGATGTAGATGTCTATGGGCTACAGTAACCACTTACCATCAAGTGGACTGTGTGCTTGTGTGGTCACCTTTATCCTATAAAAGAAGTCGACGTGGAGGTGGAATTATATTAGAGGACCCGCTACCCCAAGGCATCTCGTGGGTATAGCAAGAAGCGCCAGAGGAATATGGAACAGCAGACGGGCAGCGGCATACTTCTGAAAACAACTCAACATTATAAAAGTAACTGTTGTTGCCAACTCGCCTGGCAGGCGTGGCATCTGTGCTTCTGTGTGCTAAACTATGGTGGAGGCCTATGTTCAGCAAGGGGCTTTTAAAGGCTGTAGTGATGAATTGTTCGTTTAAAAATATCGTGAAGATACCCAATTGGAATGGTTACTTTGAACAAATGACCAATTTTTCTCGGTGGTCCCTACTGCGTTAAAAGGTTACCCGTCTAAGTATTCTATTATGATCGATGGTTCGGACCTCGTACAAAAAACGTTCTTTTGTAATATTATTCTAGCGAAAAATATCATCTTTTATATTATTACGCAAAGGCGTGTCAATGACATAATTGAACTGCCGTGCTAGCATGAGCGGGGGACAATATATCCCCGGGGAGTGGATACAATTTTTATCCCTTGCTTAATTTTATCCACCCTGCGAGCATGGGCAAGAGACAAAAATTATATCCCCCGATTATATCCACTGACAAGAGATAAAATTGTCTTATCTCTATAGTATATCCCCGTTTGACATAACGAGTAGACATATAGCTCCCCGTCCGTAGCATGAGGCCAAGGGAAAGAGAAAAAATTATCCCTTTTTGACATTTGAAAGGGACAATTTTATCCTCTTTCGCGGACGTGGGTTTAAGTTTATCTTCAAACCATTTTAATACGAAAAAGATGTCTCGAGCCTATTGCAACTACATTTTCGTGTCAGAAATTGAAAAACAAGAAAGAAAATTACACCAGCGATCGATACGTGATCAGAATACTTAATCTATTGGAATTCTCCGACAACGAATTTCTACGCCGGTTTCGGATGTTCAAAGATTGTTTTGTATTTGTGTAAAGAACTCTATGAGGCTTTAAAGCCTATTAATTCTGTGGATGGACTACCAGTGCATATTGAAGTAAGCATCTATTACAACCACCTTGTCCAAAAACATCGTATATTTGCAATCAATACATGTGGCTTATGTAACTTATCTTAATATTTTTTCTAGGTAGGTAGTTTACATCTTTCAGTCTCTTGGCAGATGGTAGTTACCCACTAGAGAGGTACGATTCAAGACCATGGCATGGCTGTTGTTCAAACAACAAATAATCAGCAAATACATGACCTAAATTATTGGGGCCATCATTATAATGTGTGGAGCAATATACTTTAATTAGCCTCTTGTGTAGGTAAATGCAAGTTTAAAGACTAATATACGTAATATTAGGAATACAAATAGCACAATACTCATGATTATAAAATTATTTATTCCTTGTTTTGTTTGAAATCATTACATTTTTATTCTTCATGCTTCATCATTTTCAATTAAAATTAAATCTTTGTGACTTAGAGTAGACATCAATTTTGATGTATTTTGTAATTTTCTTATAATGGCAGTAATTGCGGGGATAATTTTTTTTTTAATTTCCTCAAGAGGTTACACCACCTCCAAAGGGGCTGTATTGTCCAGTTTCGTAATTGGCTTAATTCTAGACACATATTTTTTTAATAAATGCTATCACAAGCGAAGTAATACCTGCGATTTGATACAAGCAATCTATATTTAACTTAAATATTATACAAAAGAAAATAAAGAAAGAATTAGAATAATAGAAAAAATAAAAGCAAGGCAGAAATACGCTTAAAATAAATATAACAAATATTATAAATGACATATAATGACATATATAATATTAGAAATATAATAAACAAAAGGTAAAAGAAAATATAAGTTAATGTAAATCTACTTAATCTTAAAACTAGTTTATAGCTAGTATAGTTTATACCTTTATACTATGGTATATTATCTATGTGCGGGGATAAGTTTATCTACTGTCGATATTATATCCACCATAGGCTCATGCTCGCACGGTGGATAAAGCTTTGACGTAGGGATAAGACAATTTTATCCCTTGTCAGTGGATATAATCGGTGGATAAAATTTTTATCCCCTGGTCATGCTAGCCCGGCTGGTGTGTTTTAGATTTTAAGAGAAAAAAAAGACAGTTACTTTCAAGTGATTTAGAGTGGTAGATCAGAGGTTAAGTGTTCGCGGGACATTTTACAATACGCGCACAACGCAAAGGTTAGATTTCCTCAGGCACCATTGAAATAGTTAATTAGAATTTTAAGCATCCATTTATTATGTAGGAAAATACCGCGGAATCTGTTTGTCAGACAAATATATTTTTAGAAGATGTGAAATCCGTCAAAACGCAGTAGAGTAGCGCACTAATTGCACCATAGCTAGTTCCCAGAAAAGTCAGAGGAGCCCTGTGCTCAAGGATAGGACGTAAATCATATCATTTATTTGCACTATAGATGGTACCTAAATTTGGTGGAAATATTCTCACATTTAATCCCCGTAGACATGCAAAAAAAATTATAAAATTGATATTAACACATTTTACAACATTAAATATATAGATTTTCCATTTGTTTTATTTTAATTTTCCATTCCTTTTCGGTTATAAAGCTAAAGTTAAAAAGTGTTTGTTAAATTAATCTATATAACACTACACAGCAAATTAATGTTTTATTTTTGATTGACTTCCTGTCATCAATAGATTGTCAAAACTTTGTTTGTTTCCATCAAAGTTCACATGAGCTTTCAATTTAGGAATCTGGCATAATAAAGCTCTCTTTATTTATTTGTTCTCAATCATATAAATATTTGCTTTTGAAATATTTATAATTTAAAATGCTCTGAATTACACAGAAAAGACTTGGAAGGTTATGCACTTTAAACCAGTCATCAAAAAACCCACTGATCCTTCATCATGTCCTTGACTTGACTGACTGATTCTTGTTGCAGACAAACGTAGTATTCATTTAAAATTTTTTCTTTCTGTCTTGTCTTGTCTAATTGTTAACTTTAATAATTAGGTAAGGAGCAAAGTCACAATGTAGGTAGATTAGGTTTGGTTTAGGATGATCAAGAAATTTATGTCATTAAAAATTAGCGACAGTCTAGGTAAAACTCTCAGTTGGAATTTTGCCCATACCTTATCTTTTTCCTGAGAGAATTTTAAAATATCAGTGAGTCCAATATATATTAGATTTAATTTTAATTTTATTTTTGTTTTAATTAAAATGTTTTCGCGGGACAACAAATAACCAATCAAAAAGGATCATGTTCATCGGCGGTATGATCATCAGTCAGAGTCATTCTGTGTATGTATATATATATATATATATATATATATATATATATATATATATATATATATATATATATATATATATATATATATATATATATATATAGCTTTTGATATAAATGTCATGACAGTTTATAATATAATTTTTATTTTCTTTTAAATGGAAAATATTACCTATAACCTTCGGTGGTGTGTTTCACCTATTGTTGTGATGATTTTGGTGACGGGGATAGGGCACGCAATTGAGGGGAGGCGGTAGTTATTTTTTAAACTGCGTCATCGTTTAATTTATTACGCGGATCTGAGCTAATTTATCTTTAACATTTTAATTAATTTTTCAATATAATATAAACAAAATATTATTATTAGACTATAAAACTACATATAATTTAGTTCAGAAAGGGTGTTTTTCTACAGAAGAAGAGGCAAACGAGCATAAGGTTAACCTTGTAATAAATGGCTAACTGCTTACAACGGAGGCCGAAATTTTAATCAGTTAGTAATTTATTAAATAAGTAAGCTATGTTGTGTGTTCAGTACAGTCAACCAAATAAAATCCTGACTCCATAGTAAGTCCACATTTGTAATAAATTGCATCCTATGTTGGGATTGACGTAAGTCCAATCATGGACTATGTTGTGTGTTCAGTACAGTCAACGAAATAATATCCTGAGTCCATATTATGTCCACCTTTGTATTAAATTGCATCCTATGTTGGGAGTGACATAAGTCCAATCATGGACTGTGTTGTGTGTTCAGTACATTCAACGAAATAAAATCCTGACTCCATAGTAAGTCCACATTTGTAATAAATTGCATCCTATGTTGGGAGTGACGTAAGTCCAATCATGGACTGTCGCGGGCAGGAATTTTCACGATAAATATTTGCAATATGCATACTAACCAGTGTATACAGGAATACTACCAAAATAGTTTCACTCGACTTATATTTGTCACTAAACATTATTAATTCGAATTATAATAATATATTATATTGATATACCTTCCCTTCACTTCCCTTACCTTCTGAATAATTAACGCCGATCAATATGTCTGCGTATGCCATTGAATAGGAAATTGGTTATTGCAACACTGAACGCCGTTGCAAAATTATATTTGTATTATTCGAACATTTGGATTAAATCTAACCAACGAAAAGAATGTAAAAGTTCTATGAGGTTACTAGTAAATTTTCTGTTTTATGAAAAACTGGAAACATTTTATAAATGACAACCATCTTTTAAGAACTCTTATGTGTACCTTTTGTCTGGCTTATGTTAAGTGGTGGTGTATTCACTTATGTTAAGTGGTGGTGTATTCACTTATGTTAAGTGGTGGTGTATTCACTTATGTTAAGTGGTGGTGTATTCACTTATGTTAAGTGGTGGTGTATTCACTTATGTTAAGTGGTGGTGTATTCACTAGCCCGTGTCGACCCGTGGGTGTCGTAGGAGGCGACGAAGGGAAACACACCAGGAAATAGGCAGCAACGTCTTATTGATGACAACTAAAACACAGCAATCGCCAGCCCACTCGCCCAGCGTGTCCACTGTGGGGAACATCCACCCTGTGAAGCAATCTATAGGGAGTAGTGTGTACCAATTTTTGCATTTGACAGGCTCCAACGATAACGGTAGTCCAATGATTTCATTATGATTGTTGATGCACTTTTAAGACATAAATGAACGTTTATTACAGTCCTAGCAAAGAAAATTCTGGAGACAGATATCGACAAAAATATTTTAAGCTTTTCTTACCACCTTATCAGAGTTACAACTAATTGCTGAATGTACTAAAATATACTTACTTACTTACTTACTTACTTATCGTCACGCACAATCCCTAACGGGGTAGCCAGAGAGAACAGATCGCCAAGTGTCACGATCCTTACATACCTCTTTCGCTTCTTTCAGGTTCATTAACTTCTTCATACATGCACGTCTAGGTATCCGAGTACTCTTGACCCTCCCCTCTTCGAGCAATTTGCTCACATGGTCTTCGAAAGTTAGTCTCGGTCTACCTCGACACCTTTTAATATTTACTTTCGCTCTATATATTTTCTTCACCATTCGGTCTTCACTCATTCGTTCAACGTGTCCAAACCATTGGAGTACGCCCCTATCAATTTTTGTGATAAGGTCATCTTTCAATCCTGCCATATTGCGAATCTCTTCGTTTCGCTTTCGGTCGGCTATGGTAACGCCACACATTTTACGAAGAGATCGCATCTCCACTGCATTCAACTTGCTTTTATGCTTCTTCTGGCATACCCAGGTTTCGCTGCCATATAACAAAGTCGGTACCAACACTGCGTTATGTATTGCAAGGCGTGCACTCTTCACCACGCCTTGCCTTTTTATTAATGCATTCAGGGCACCATTGACTTTGTTTCCGGCAGCGACACGCCTATCCACATCTAAATCACATCTTCCATCCCGGCTGAAAGCACTCCCCAAGTATACAATTTCATTTACCTGTTCTAGACATTCCTGATTTACCCATATTTCACATTTCGTTCTCTCTTCGTCCTTTTCAAATACCAGAACCTTAGTTTTATTAGCATTCAAACGGAGACCTTTAATTTCACATTCCTCTTTCATACACGTGACTAATGCCTGCAGTTCTGCTTCTGATGGTGCAATAAGCACTGCATCATCAGCATACAGCAGACAATTAACTTTTATGTCACCCAATTTCACACCCAAACAGCTATCTTTCAGCTTCTGTAAACGGCTGTCGAGATACAGTATGAACAGCCAGGAAGACATGACACAACCCTGTTTTACGCCCGCTTGGACGCTAAACATGGGTGACAGGTCATGCCCTACCCGCACACAGGCTTTACAGTCATAGTAGAGTGACTGCACAGCCCTTAACAATCGACCATCCACACCATATCCCGGCAACAGTTCCCACATTTTCTTCCTTATAACCTTATCAAATGCTTTCTCCAGATCCACAAAAGCACAGAAAATCCTCTGGTTAACACTCAGAAGCTTCTCCGTGATCATGCGGAGAGAAAACATTTGATCCGTGCATCCTCTTCCAGGTCTAAATCCGCATTGTGCCTCCCATAAGAATCTTTCCGATTTCTCTTGCATCCTGCGTGTCAAAACCTTCGAATAAACTTTACTTGCTAAACTGGTCAAGCTGATCGCCCGATAGCTCCCGCAGTCAAAATGTGAACCTTTACCTTTATATAAAGGCACAATGACCGCGGATCGCCAATCATCCGGGACATCTCCCGTCCGCCAGCACAAATTGCACAGCAGATGAAAGCTGTCCCAGACGCGAGGCCCACCGTACTTGACCATTTCAGCAGTAACTCCGTCTAGTCCCGCAGCCTTACCACATTTCAAACTTCGAATCGCACGTTCAATCTCTTTCATGCTGATGACCTCAGTGTCATCGAGGTCCGTGTCTGGCGTGCCAGTCACGGCGTCACCCCCGGATCCTTCACTAAGATCATGACACGCATACAATTCTCTATAAAATTCACTCCATCGCTGCATGACGTCCGATTTTTCTGAGAGGACGTCATTGGTTCTCGAAAGCACTTTGTTCATTCTTAAAGCTGTCGCACCACTCCGGGACCTTCCAACCTCTTTCCAGAAGAGTTTGGAGTTTTCCCTAAAGTTGTGCGACAACCTCTCGTCCGCTTCTATTCTACACCTTTCACGTACTTCCTCAATCAATGTTTTCGCTGCAGAGAGAGCTTATATCTTTCTTTCATCTTCTCTCTCATATGCTCATCGTTACTAGAGGCTAAGTAGTCTAACCATGCTTTTTTCTTCTTTTTTACAGCTTCTTTCACTTCGTCATTCCACCATGCATCTCTTCTTTTACTACTACCTCTTTTTGTCGTACCACATACTTCTTCCGCTGCACTTACCATTCCATCCCTAAGGTTCTGCCATATTCTCTCCACACATTCTTTCCTGCCATCGATGGTGTCAAGCTTTTCGGCTACCCTCGTGTGATATTTGTCCCTAGTATCCGCTTCCTGAAGCTTCCAGCTTCGGATGCGACAGACCGACTGTGGTTCTGTTACTGCCGTCCGGTGGCGCCAACCCGCGAACAAACCCCTAAATCTAGTAATTACTAGATAATGATCCGTTCCCAGGTCAGCACCCCTGAACACTCGTGTATCCATCACCTGTTTTCGCAGTCGGTCATCCACCAGGAACAAATCAATCATACTTCTCTCATTCTTTCTTTCTCTAGTGTACATATGGATCTTCCTGTGATTAAACATAGTGTTTGTCACAAGAAGACCCTTTTCCTTGCATACAGCCAGTATAAGCTTGCCAGCATCATTAACCCTTTTATCTCCAAACTTTCCAAGCACCGACTCGTATCCTGGTCGAGCGATGCCTACCCATCCATTCAAATCACCACATACAACAGTTCTTTCGTTTCCCTTAACCAAATCTAGAACTTCTCTTACATTCTCCCAAAACTCCTCCAGCTCAGCCCTGGACGACGAAGCTACCGGCGCATAAACAGCCAAAAGGAATAACTTCGTCAGTCCCATTTTGAAGCGAACCCAGAGAAGTCTTGAGTTCACAACCTTGTATTCAGTCATAAGATCGACCAACCGGGACGACAACAGCACTCCCACTCCTTGGCAGGCGTTCTCGCTTTCCGGGACTCCGGACCATATAGCTAACGTCCCGCCAGGGAGCTCTTCAATACCACTGCCTTTCCGTTTGGTCTCCGACATACACACGACATCTAATTCTCTTTCTTTCATTATTTCGATCAACTCATTCATCTTATCTCTCATGCCTCCTCTAACATTCCACGTGCCAACTCTGCACTCCGTCCTCCACCTTCCGCCGTGTCGGGCTGTGCGTGACGGGTGGCGGTCCCTAAAATATACTTTCACGAAAATGTAAAACTTTATTTATAAATATATTTTTGTAACATTTTTGTATTAATCTAAATGTTACTGTTATTGCTTAACGATTTATTAAAAGCGAACCCACTATTAAGGCTCTAGTTTAGATTTCGGTATTTTTTCCAAGTACCGGTCTTGGTCTAAGCCTGAGTTACATTTGTAGGACCGGCCCAAGAATTGTGATTTTGTCTCGCTCTCGCTAAGCCGGCTACCGGAATCCGGAACATGGTTGTTAGCTGATTGAAAGTGAGCATCAGTGAAAAGACAGTTCATTATTCTAGCCTCGCCATTGCTCGTCTCGCAGGCGAGCGCCAACGTGTATACAGTTCTTTTGGTGTGCCGAGCCACTACTCGGGATTGCTCGCCACGACTTGTCTCATCTTTTAGCCTTTGGAACGGTGTCGGTTTGCTTAATCAGATCAATTTTACAACCTGGGCCTCTATATTTACCTCCAATTATTTATTGTTCTACGACAGTCAATGTGAATTTGACCTCATTTTTCAGAACTTAGATGAAAGACTCAAGGAGCGTAATAATCTTTTGAATGAGCAAAATCAATTGCTTCATACACAGAATATCCACCTAGCTCATAGATATAAACTCAAAAGGATGAAAAATTAATTACTAATCATAGAAATAAACTTTAGTCGAAGTATGTATTTATTAATCTCCCCTTTTTGTCATGTAATTGTCAACAGCCTGGTTTGATCCACCGATGCGATTAGTTGTCCTTTGGTTATTGCATTGGAATTTTGCATTATACTAAATAAATTAATGTTCAGTGACCAAAAAAATCCAATAGTTATTATGTATATGAGGATATACTCAACTATAATGTACATTATCTTCACAAAACACAACTTTAATGTAGCATGATATTGTTAACTTGAACTTTAAATGAATTGTGTTACATAAGCAAAATATAGTAGTTGTGAAGCTTTCTCTGGTCGGTAGTGAAAGCCAAGGCTTTGGAATATGCCTTTGAGGTACCCATTTATTCTTTCCACACTGTTTCTCACTTAGCAATGCTAGTGGGTAGCTATATTTTTATGCAGAAATAATTGGTGCCGCCAAGGCTCTGATGATAACGCCTAGTCCACTGTGAAATTATTATTTCCATAAATGCTGTATTATTAATATATGCGTCAATTAACGTCTGCTTATTTTCTTTACAGATTTCATCGAAGATTTAAATTTTGTTTGAACATGAGGAATGAAAATTTAACGATTTCAAACAAAACAAAATTTGAACAATTTTATGATCGTGAGTCTTGTGTTATTTGTATTCCTAATATTATGTAGATTAGCTTTTATAATATTTAACAAGATTGCTGAAGACCTAATGGTATATTTCTTTTAATATTTTTATTCGTAACTTAACTAAGTATGAAAACTTTAATTGAAAACATTATACCTAAAAGATAGTATATATAGACTATAGACTGTTTCTACTTTCATACAGACATTCTATTTCTGAATTTGACTTTGAAATTTTGTAATATAACCCGATCATGGACTCGCCTTGGATATTGTTTATTAAATTTAATGCTGCTGCACTCAAAATCTACAACCTATAATATTCAATCATGCCATTGTGCTATTGAGTCTCAATATCTCAATAGTTAATTAAGGGATGGACTACAATCTGAAAGTTTGTAGGATCTTTAAGCGGGACGTAAGACTATAGTGGCACATATTTCCAGCTCAGACGTAACGCTTTTTTCTGGAGGAAAGGGAAGAATGATACATGAATAAAATACTAATAATAATATTAATATTTTAAATTAATATTAAAAAATATTAAGATTTTTAAAAAACGCTAGGACTTGTTTATCGTTACCGGTTGAACATTTATTGTAGACTGCCCTTTTCTTGTACTGAACCTCAGTCAGGAATAGTGGGCAAAATATATACACACACATATACATAGGTTCCGTCAATAGCCCAAAAGAATATCTTGCAGACCATGCTCTGCTAGAATTCTCTAGCTACATTTTGCCTAGCTTGTTGCACGCCTGGAAATGACATCCACTTCGGTATTTGTCAAAAATAAAATGCGAGAAGTAGACGCACTGAAAAACTGTTGTACTTACATACACAAAAGGCTAACTTAAGTATATTTTCGTTCACATTCTTACGATGGCCCCAATAATATGGGTCAATTTTTTGCTGATTATCTGTTGTTTGAGCAACCTAAATTCTGTGGTCTTGACGTGTACCTCGCTAGTAACTAGCATCTGCCAAGAGACAGATAGATGAAAGGTATCTAGAGAAGCATATTAAGATAAGTCAGCCATATGTACGAGTAATTGATAAATATAAAAATATAAAATACTTGTATTGATTGAAAATACGAGTATACGATGTTTTTGCACAAGGTGTTTGTAAAAGATGCTTACTTTAATATGGACTGGTAGTTCATTCACGTAATTAATAGGCTTTAAAGCCACATAGAGTTCTTTATGCAAAAACAAAACACGATCTTTGAGCATCTGAAACCGACGTAAAAATTTGTTGTCGGGGAATTCCAACGGATTAAGTACTCAGATCACGTATTGATCACCGATGTAATTTTCTCTCTTGTTATTTCAATGTATAATACCAAAATGTAATTGCAGTAGGATCGAGACATTTTTTTTGTATTAAAGTGATTTGAAGATAAACTTAAACCCATGTACAATGAACTAGTATAAAATTATTTCTTTCAAATGTCAAAAAAGCATAATACTTTATTTTTCATTTGGTCTCATGCTACGGACGGGGGATGTATGTCTGTCTACTCGTTATATCAAACGGAGATATACTTCTCATTTGCCCTCTTGCCGTGCTCTGGTATTAGGACAAGATAATTTTATCTCTTGTCAGTGGATATTTAATCGGGATATACATTTTTATCTCCTGCCCATGCTAGCCCCACTGACGTATAGATCGCAACTGGAACTGTTTATCTATTGAACGTGAAAACGTGAAACGTTATGTACAAAGTCAGAAAATTGTGCAAAAATTTGAAAGACATTAACTATTACTATAATTTAGAATACTTTTAGAGCTTAAACTTAATCTCAATAACATTAGGTCAACATATTAACTTTTAGTTAATTTGCAATAGTCGTCACTGAAGTCCGCAGCCAAATTAAAATAAATAGGTAAATCCAAGAAACGTACTCATTCCGGCGCGGAACATGTAATTTAACATCATCAGCCTGTTCTATTTTCTGTGAGAAGCGTTAACCAATGTTTGTGGCCAACACGCACGATAATTATTACAACAGGAGAAATTAATATTTTTTTGTATATACTTATATAGATTAAAGGTGATAAAATTAATTATAAAGGATACGCATAATATAAAAATGCTCTTATTATTATTATCAGCTATTAGCTCCGGTTATTCAATCAACGTTTTCCAAGTGGCAATTTTCCATCGTCAATGGGTAGCGGTTCTGGCGACAGATTGGTGCAAGGGTGTCATGTAGCACCTGGTTTTGTACCCTTGTGTACCCTTCAACGGCCAAGTCACACAACATTAACTATAATAATAAAGAAATCGCAGTAAGGAACCTTAGACTTGGCACGACTTTGTATAGATTTCATTACTTTTTAGACAAGTTTAAACAAGCAGCTCCATCGAGACTTGGCTAGTTTTTTACAGAATGTTTTTGGTGGGATATATATTTACAAAGATATATCAAAACAAGAATGGTGTGCTTTGTGGCATTCTTTGGGGGCGGCCTATCTTCAGCAGCGGGCTTGTGAAGGAATGATGATGATGATGATAATGCTGATCAAAATAAGGATGGAGTATAAAATACAATGGGTAAATGTTAAATTAGGTATATCGTATCATTTTGAGTAATTCCCACTAAACAAGATTTAGAGCCGTGGTAGCTCTGATGGTTAGCGCTTACTGTAAATTTCACAGTACGCGAGCATCCCGGGTTCGATCCCTGCCGACACCAATGAAATAGTTAATTGCAATTTTAAGTGCTGATTTAGCACGTGCTCAACAGTGTAGGAAAATATCGTGAGGAAACCTGCATGTTTGAGTCAAGAAAAATGTAATGTTTCGCAAACATGTGAAATTCGCCAACAAGCATTGTGGCAGCGTGGCGGACACGCCCTTGCCCTAAAACCCTCTCAGAAATGAGAGAAGGCGTGTGCCCAACAGTGGCACATTTATAGGCTGTAACTTTAACTTTAAGCTTTAAAATATCAACAAATAAAAAGTCTCGTCTTACTCATGATATAAAATTATAAATGCGCAGATATATTTCATATTAAAGTTCTAGGACATATTACTTTTTATTAAAGTAAGCTTACCCACCAACTTCAATGTAAATAGTTTCTGTTGGCTCTCTACATGGCTTTGTTCAGTCAGTACCGATCCTAAGCCCCTTTATGTTTGTTGTTGATGGACTATTGTTAAAGTTACAAGTCTTAAAATGGAAAAAGTATTTTTCCAACAAAAGCAGCTGTAATTGTATGTAATTGAATTATGGTGGTGTCGTATGGTCGTGTACTAGTACGAAAAAATAACACCTGTGCCATATTTTTCTGCCACATCTTAACTCAACAGATATGGTTTACGTGAAACTAAATTGTAAGAGGTCTGGCTACTCTCAAATTTTAATACAGGAATGGACTATTTGTTAGCAATGCTGTCAATATTATATAAATCTCGATTGCATCCTAAATCATCATCATCATCATCATCATCATTACAGCCCTTTACAAGTCCACTGCTGAACATAGGCCTCCCACGAAGCACGGTCCTGAGCCACCTGCATCCATCGACTTCCTGCATGTCTTACCAGGTCGTCACTCCATTTAGTGGAGGGTCACCCTACACTTCGTATACGGTACGAGATTGCCACTCGAGAACCTTTTTTCCCCAACGGTTGTCGGTTCTTCGGGCTATATTGCCACTTCAGCTTACTAATCCGTTGGGATATGTCGGCCACTCGGGTTCTACTGCGGATATCCTCTTTTTTAAGTCTATCACGCAAAGAAACTCTAAGCATAGCCCTCTCCATAGCTCGCTGAGCGACTTTGAGCGTCCTCATACGGCCAGCAGTGAAGGACCACGTCTCAGTTCCATATGTCATCACTGGCAACACGCACTGGTTGTACAACTTAGTTTTCAGGTTTTGAGGTATATCTGACGAGAAGATGTGTCGTAATTTCCCGAACGCTGCCCAGCCGAGTTGAATCCGTCGATTGACCTCTCGGCCGAAGTTGGACTTACCTAGCCAGACTATTTGCCCCAGGTAAACGTACTAGTCAACATCTTCGAGCTTAGTGCTCCCAACAACTACCGGCATAGGTGTGACATGGACATTAAACACGGTCTTTATTTTGTCCATGTTCATCTTAGGACCTATCCGTTGGGAGGCACAATTGAGGTCATTGAGCATAGTGCTTAAGTCCTCCAGCGATTCTGCCATAAGGACTATATCGTCGGCAAATTGAAGGTGAGTGATGTAATCGCCATTGATGTTAATACCGTATCCTTTCCAGTCCAGTAGCTTGAAAATGTCTTCCAATGCAGCGGTGAAGAGTTTCGGGGAAATAACGTCACCCTGTCTTACACCTCTCCACTGTACAAACATTTCAGCACTTCGATATACCGACAGTCAACTTGGCACTGCTGAAGAGACTGTAGCACCGCCCAAATTTCGACGGAATCAAAGGCTTTCTCATAGTCCACATACGCCAGGCAAAGTGGTAGATTGTACTCTTCGGACTTCTGTTCAATTTGCCGAAGGGTATGTATGTGGTCTATGGTACTAAAGCCTTTTCTGAAACCGGCTTGTTCAGGAGGCTGGAAGTCGTCGAGTCTGTGTGCGAGACGATTCGTAAGAACTTTTTTTATAGGAAAAAGGTGACAAACGAGCACACAGTCCACCTGATGGTAAGTGGATTCCAGACATCTACATCTACTTTCTAAAACAGCACGTAGACGCGGCTCGGAAGGGATATCGGTCTGTAGTTCTTCAAGAGGGCGTTGTCACTTTTCTTGAAGAACAAGACCACCGCACTTCTGCTCCACGCCTCCGGAGTAGTGCCACCATGGAGGACGGAATTAAAGAGCCTCTGAAGGACTTCAAGTACCGGTTTTCCACCCGCTTTCAGAAGCTCCGCCGTAATTCCATCCTCGCCCGGGGACTTGCTGTTTTTAAGGTGCTGGAGAGTCATTCTAATCTCGCTCAGACTGACGTCCGGGATATCATCGGAATAGTGTCGGATAAGACCCGCTCTTGGATCGTTACTCACAATTGCGTGTGGCTCCAACGATGATGTGTACAGCTGCCCATAGAACCTCTCTATCTAACTCAGAATCTCAGGTGTCCCGGAAACGGTGCTGCCACACTCAGTCTTCAGCTTTGACAGTTGGCTCTTACTGGCAGATAGATCTCTGGCAAAGACTTTGAAGCCCTGGTTCCGCTCAATCGCTTCTTCAATACGAGCGGTATTAAATTTGCGTAATTCTTGCCGCATGCATTTGGAGATCTGTCTGTTCAGGTGCCTGTATGCTGTCAAATCTGTTGACAATTACAGCCTCATCTCCCGTCTAATAGCCATGAGATTAAGAGTGTGATCGGAGAGCTTTTGTGTTCTTCTGCGGCCGGTCTTGCAGAACTTAGCTCTGACTGCATGGTCAGTTTCCACGAACTAGTCATTCATATCTTCCACTGCATTGTAATCTTCTAGGCACTGAAAGCGGTTACGTAACTTGAGCTGAAAGTTTTCGGTATTCTGGATTAGAGCTCTAGGGGGACGGAGCGCTGACTTCATTCGACGAGACCTCTCCAACTTAACGTTTAGGTTCAGTGTGCCTTTAACCATTCGGTGATCGCTGCCAGTTTTCACCCTTGCGATCACTGAGACATCACTGAACAGTTGGCGTCTGGTCGTCATAATGAAGTCAATCTCATTTTTTGTCGAACCGTCGGGGCTCGACCAGATCCACTTCCTGTGGGGCCGCTTCTGAAGAAAAGAGTTCATCATAAAGAGTCCCTCTTTCTCCATGAAGTCGGCCATCTGCTGGCCCCTACGGTTCCGTTGCCCTACTCCAAATTTCCCTAAATTCACTACACACAACTTAACTTCCGCTTTCTCTTGTGCCTAGTTTTGCGTTGAAGTCTCCCATCAACACCATTTAGTGGGTTTTGGAGGAATGGATGGCTCTAGAAATATCCTCATACATTTCCTCCACCTCCTCATCGGGATTTTTACGTGGTAGAGCCATGCTGCAGTTATATTAGTAGTATAGTTGTAGCACGAATGGGTCGGCTCGACCGGGGAAGGACCACGCTCTCACAGAATACCAGCGTGAAATAGTAGCTTAATGCTGCTGTATTTCGTATGGTGAGTGTAGAGAACCGGAGACCCTTTTTACTGGAAATGAGGCATTCCATCTCAGTCCTCACGGGTGACAACGCATTTGCATTTTGATTTGTAATGGAAGATAGATGTAGATATCTATGGGCCGCAGCAACCACTTACCATCAGGTGGACTGTGTGCTCGTTTGTCAGCCTATTCTATAAAAAAAAAAAAAAAAAAAAAAATGTGCCGAGGTTGGTGCGTATACCTGTATGAGCTTCAGCGAATACCGTTTGGTGATTCTGATTATCAGGTACGCGACCCTCGTCGACACACTCCCAATCTTTACAACGTTGTTGACGATAGAATTGTGGACGATAAATCCGACACCTCCTTGGGACAGGTGGTCGCCCTCCCGGTGATAGAACAAGTTGTCGGACTCGAGGACTACCTTGTCCTCCCCCTCTCTTCGGACCTCGGATAACCCAATAATATGCCAGCGCAACTTGTCTACCTCTTCTTCCAACTCCAGTATCTTCTCGTCAGTCCTCAGGATGCGTGCGTTATGTGTTGCCAGGTCGAGTCGTCGTAGGTGGCAACCGAACCTCCACCGGAGATTCTTAGCACCCCCTGTCCCGCTGTTACTATGGTCGCCACCGTAGCCAGGAATAGCGGGGCCCCCGGGGACTGGGGCAATTTATAGGAAAAATATATTTTTTGTAGGTCGTATATTTAAATTTTTATTAGGTAAATATTAATTTTCATTTAGTTATAATGATTAGGATTTTAGTATTGGTTTTATGATTGTATCAAATGTTAAGTGAAATCGTATCTTGTTACCGTGCATTAATAATTAAACTGTAATGTATATTGACAAACTAGTACATACACTGTGAGTAAATAAATAAATACTTGATTTGTTACAATCATCCTAACAGCTAATCACAAATGCACTGCGGAGTTAGGCCTCTTTCAGGCAAGGCCTGTATCTTAAATCTGGGGAAGTCTGCAGTCTGTGAACATGTACAGGATCGCCCCCGTCACTACATCAGATTTGATAGACCACAAATCCTCGCTAAAGAACACCGATTCCTTCCAAGGATGATTCGCGAGGCTATTGAAATCAAAAAACACCCTAATTTCAATAGAGAAGATGGCTGGGTGCTACCATCTGCTTGGGATCCTATAATAAATAGAATTAAATCCCAACCCAAGCATACAACTGCAAGGCTTCATGATACCATAAGTTCATACTGTGTAGATCGGAACAAAAGTTAAATTTTAATCTATGGTAACCGCGGTTAACTATGACATCTGGACGTTAAACATCTCAGTCCTTCCCGTGACCATGGGTGCTGTAAAGCTCTCGAAACGTCGGGTATTAAAAAGTTAAATAAACGCGATAAATTCCGTAAAAACGAGTATTATTTTTTCACATTCATCGGGTGACAACCCTATCAAAATAGGTATACATTTTAGTCGTTGTTAGGAAGCTTCACCTCTGGTCCTTACTCCTTAGTCTATGCTGTAACGATGAAGATGATGAGTCACATATTCAAGTATTAATAAATAAGTAATAATCTGAAATATAAAATTATTGGATGGTTTACGTATGACGAAACTTGATACAATAAGAGAAGACTTGGTGTCCATGTGGTAAACCACTTAGCATCAGGTGGACTGTAAGCTCGCTTGTCCTACAATTTTATAAAAACATGCTGCTTACCATTAAAAACATGTGAAATTTGGATACGAGATGCATATTAGTCAAGCACCAAGAACCTAGTTCGTCAATCAGCAAGTACTGACTGCAGGCACAAATACAAATATTATTTTCTTTAAAGCGGAATATTGTGCATCACAGCATCTGTAGCCGTCTCTATTTGAAGTCAATCGAAGGAGTCAATGAACTGCAGCAGATGCTCACCATCAAGAGGAAAGTAAGTTCCTTTGTCATTTAAGTTTCATAATAATAACAATAAAATATGACAGGCCTGTTGGTCTAGTGGTTAGTGACCCTGACTGCTATGCCGGAGGTCGTGGGTTCGATTCCCACCCAGGACAAATGTTTGTGTGAGCACGATCATTTGTTCTGTGTCTGGGTGTAACTTATCTATAATATTTATGTATTTAGAAATATATAAGTATGTTTATCAGTTGTCTAGTACCCGTAACACAAGCTCTGCTTAGCTTGGGACTAGATGGCGTTGTGTAATAGTTGTGGAATATTATTATTATTATTATTATAATTAAATTCAACCCTTGCACTGTAAGTGTTATGTTTTTAAATAGGTCATGTAGTAGCTATTTGTTAATAGAGATGGAATGAAAAACAAGTTTATGGTGTTAAATAAAAAAGTTAATAAGCACGTTTAAATTAAATGTAATGGTAATTGAGCCTCCTGTGACAGACATTACGCTATCTGCACCACCAATTAACATGTGAATCTGTAATGTGAGCAATTACCGTCGTATTCATAAGGCGTGAACTAATAATTATTGTTGTGTGAATTGCAATTACTCGCTTGATTAAGTAGTCATATTATAGCATAAGGTAATAACATGGAAGCTTGGTGAGTTCTACTGTTTACTGGTTTGTGAATTAATTGATCATTCTCATTCAATTATCTCGAAAATGAAAATTCATATTATTTTGAAGTTTTCATTTCAAAAATTACAGTTATGTAGTAAAAAAAAATAAAATCTAAAAATTAAATTATCATACATACATTTCAATTACTTGACTCTATTGAATGGACGTAGCAATAATAGCACACGCGCAACGTGACTACACACTAGTGTCGTCTACATAGTTACAGTAACAATTTCATAACTCAAATAAATTTGAGGATAATTTCACATTAGATGGTGGATTTCTTCCTGAAACATATTTAAAAATTAGAAAATTATTTGAAGAAAATTAAAACAAAGAGCACTTCTGTAATATAGGAAAGATGTCAATGAAGGAGACGTGTGGTTTGTACTAAAACTTTAATTAGACTGCCTCATTATTCTACCTTAACATTAAAGTATATTAACGTGGGAGCACTACACTATAATATATAATACCTCCCACCGACAAAAGAATAAAAAATATGCTATCTATATTCTTTTATCAATTTTTAAAATAGAACCTAAAAAGGTTCTAAAAAGGTTAATATCAATATGAAAACTATAATCTAAGACATATCTAGCACGCAAAAATGCATAGTCACAGTAGTATAATTGACATAATCAGGCATAATTATGTATAACATAAAATTATGTTTTGATGTTCACGAAAATTTAAAATATTATTTATTCGTATCTCTAATCATTTTGTTATTATACTTACCATTTATCTAGTCAGGACAATAATGATAATATATATAAATTACGTGTCACGTAGTTTGCCTGCGATGGGCTTCTAAACTACTCAACCGATTTTAATAAAATTCACACACCGTGCGCAGTTTGGTCCAGCTTGAGAGATAGGATAGTTTTTTTTTGACTATGAGTGACTTACATATTTTTTTACAAATTTAAGGATATTAATAGGCTATGACAAAGGGTCGTCGAAAAGAGGAGAACAACGTCTGCTTGGCCAGTAGCTAGTACTTTAGCTATTCATTACACATGTATGTCCTTTCTTTAACGTACACGGCTCGCGTATATACATGATCAAGAAAATTACCAATACCATTTAATTCACTTCTTTACATTTCAGCTCATGTAATTCATTATTTAATTGTACCATAACTTTCACGTACACGGCTCGCGTACATACATGATCAAGATAGTGGAAAATATTCCTATACAATTCATAATAAATTATCATTTCCCTCATTAATACATACATAAACACTCACGCCTGTCACCCAGAGGGTTAGGCAGAGACTACAGACTTCCATTTGGCACGATCTATAACTATAAATATTATTAATAAATTAATAATATTTATAGTTTGATTGTCTTCATAGTACTACGTATATCTCAATTTTAATTTTGAGTTAACTTCTTTAAATTATTATTGTGGCCACTTCTCGTATCAGTTTTTGGTTTTCTTGTCACATCCGGTAGTACGTCAATTCAATAATTGATTTTTTTCTTTATATTATTTCTTTATCATTTCTTTAAATTATTTTCCCATTTTATTTAAAAAAATTACAGGCCTCAGGCATCGCCTGGCAGGGTCGCCATGTAATATAGGAAAGGTGTCAATAAAGGAAACGTGTCGTTTGTACTAAAACTTTAATTAGACTGCCTCATTATTCTACCTTAACACTAAAGTATATTAACGTGGGAGCACTACACTACACTTCAATCAATACAAACAAAATTTATGGAAGTCGGTTAATATAGATTAATTTTATTTTCGAAATAATCTTTAATTTACATAAAACCTTAAATGTATAAATAAAGTAACTTCGTATATGGTAAAGAGTTTAAAATATATTTTTCTAACTAAATACTTAGAATTATTACGTCGAATTTGAACTTATAAATAATTTTCAAAGGAGAACTTACCTACCTTCTAACACTAACTTTTTTACGTTGTAACCAGCCACTTTGCAACTTTATTATAGTTGCGCGCACGAATGGGTCGGCTGGACCGGGGCAGGAGCACGCTCTCACAGAGTACTAACGTTAAATAGCAGCTCTATGCTGCTGTGTTTCTTATGGATACTGTAGAGAACCGGAGAGACTTTTTACTGGAAACGAGGCATTCTATCTTAGTCCTTACTGATGACAACGCATCTGCATTTTGATACTTAATCGAGGATTAATATAGATGTCTATGGACCCCAGCATCTACTAAACATCACGGGGGGTGTGTGTTTGTTTGTCATCCTATTCTATAAAAAAACTAGGCAAAATTTTAATCATTTCCCATTTAGTAAAATATAGAGGAATAAGTTTTTGAAACTTCTTTTTACAGAACAGTTAATCGTTACACATAGGTTTTGCTCCTGCTTTGTAGAGGGTTTACACACATCAATTGCACAAAGACAAACATCGTGATCGGCAAAAAAAATGTAGGCCATACAAACTCTTGTTCCGCGTGGGATTCAAACCAACGCCGCAGCTCAATGCCAATCCACTGCGCCATGAAGCCTTAGTAGTAGAATTTATATACTCATTACGTGACCCAATATAACGGTTTTGTTTCTTGTACCATATGACTTATACGACACGTGTCAGATATATTATGATGACATGAATTAATAATTTCAGGTCGCTT
Source organism: Parnassius smintheus behrii (assembly GCA_036936625.1). NCBI lineage: Eukaryota > Metazoa > Arthropoda > Insecta > Lepidoptera > Papilionidae > Parnassius > Parnassius smintheus. Next base: position 24,837,534 of record JAUPFT010000029.1, on the reverse strand, counting down.
CTGTTTCATTTCGTTTGCAATTATTTGTTTGTTCGCCATACACATGACCGTTTTTACTTAGCTTTCTTTTATTACTTGTACACTCTTTTAGTAGCTTAATGGTCTATTCCGTAAATACTTTATAATCTGCTTTTATTGAACCATTGAACAATATAAAACGACAAAAACGTTTCGCTGTTTCTGCTCCAATAAGAAGGAACTTTAAGCAATAGTACTTTAAAAACATAATTTTCATAAACGAAATTCCGTTCCCTTCTGAAACTCTCAAGAAATATCTTTTCATTTTGTGACCCACGTACAGAAAAGCATCTTTATTTTATAATTTTGTCACAAAATATTATCTTGAGCTAGCATATCATCGACCGCTGCTTACTTCATCAAGTCTTCTCTCGAATATGTGGGGTCAGAACATAAAGTAGGACTATATTTCATAGGAATATATTCCTATCCTTGCGCCGTATAGTCAAGAATGCTGTTAATATTTCTTCCTGAATAGATAAGAACCAATATTTAGTACAATAAATGGCATAATATTTATAATTAAATTATATGATATTTTAAAGATTCTCATTTTTAGTAATTATTCAGTTCAGGCGTATGTTAAAAAGAGGGGTTGTCAAATTGCCTACGCACGAGTTCACAAGAGATTTTCTTTCTTTAGTAATAAAATATATAAATAATTACAAATATCCTGTTTGTCATTAGGAAACATCGCTAACTAGAAAATAAGGCAGAAAGTCGAGACGAAATGAGATGAAAGTGAAACTCGTCGACTTTAATGGCCGATTTACTTCTGAATAAGGCTTATAACTCAAGAGTTTCTCGTTATCATAATGTACTCGACTTCACAATTTCATGTTTTTCATTTTAAGCAAAATATATTATAAATTCATTTTCACTTCATTTCATTTAAAAAATGCTGTGCGCAAACGTAAAACCCTGAAATCACTTTCTTGTACTCAGGAAGTTCATAAGCAACTGTGAAAGTATACTCCAGTTCACCGCTGAACGTAGTAATCCCCCAAGGAATGCCACAAAGCATGGTCATTCGTCATTTGCATCCATTGACTTTCTGCATTTGTTACCAAGTCCTAACTCCATGTGGTGATAAGTGTTCGCCCTACACTTCGCCTACAGGTCCAGCTTGCTACTCGAGAAACTTTCTTGCCCGTCAGGTATCAGTTCTTCGAGCTATGTAACCAGCCCATTACTACTTAACTTACATCATTTTAATGATTAATCAATATCATTTGATTGAAACTAAATGATTCAATTAGTTATTTAATAATAGGGATAACAACACTATAACTATACAAACTTTATTAAATTTAAATGTTTCTACCATTTGAGTATTATAATTTTTTACCATAATTTCCAAATAAGAATTGGCTCAAGATGTTATGAATTTTACGTTACGTTTTTTTAAATAATAGATATAAAGTTTAATAAAGTGCATTGTTAATAAGTTTTTATTTATATTTTAATATATTTATTAAAAATAAGAAAACACAAATAAAATAATCAATAAACTAAATAAAATATTTTTTTTTCAAACAAGGTTTCAAAGGCGTAGCTCGGGTAAATTATCAGGTTACATTGTCATCGAATTAAAATAAGTATGCCACGTTACAGCTCAATCTGATGGCTAAAAGTATTTCAACAAGTGATTACAAATTATGAAACAGAAAGATTCTCGATTAAAAGCTTGTGGAAAAAACTAGGATATAGATAATAAAGAAGATTTCAAATTGATTTGATTCCGATACATAAAACCGTTACTACTCTAAACGATAGAACTTTTGTAATACGAAATATACGCCCTTTTATGACGAAGCGATAGACGATATTACTATGAGATTAAATCGTGTTCGTTGTCAAGACAACAATTACGAATAATGTATATGGAGAATAAATTGCGTTTATCATCTACTTGTAAATAAATGCATTTATTAAAGTCTATCAAAGTCTACTGTTAAATATTTATTAGGTGGTGTATTATAAATTCTTTCAGCCATCACGTTTATTAAAAAAATTACCCTATCGGCCCCTTCGGTCTCCTTCTTTCGTATGGTCTAAAGTATATATTCTTTAGTTGCCACGATCAGCAGGCGGATTGTCAACCGCATTTTTATTATTTTGTGTATTTATCCGGAAACTGCTGCAGCACGTCTCCTGTTTGATAACCCTTTGCCACCCTTCATGACATTCACGAGACAATATCGGGTACTGGATATTTTTACACCGCCGCTGACAGTTGTGTGCGTGTTTCATCGATTTCAGTGAGGACATAGTCCGAGTAATTGCAGTGCATATCTTTTACCTGTCTGAAATGTTTGTTACATTGTCCATACATGCCCTCTTATAATATAAGAAAATAAAAATCTAATGTATAGAAAAAGCTGCATTTTTAAGAAATCAAAAATGTTTTGAGGACATTTAATGTCCAAAAACACACTGGCTTAGCGCGGTAAAATTATTCGTGTAAATCCTCTCAGAAATGAATGCAGACATATGCCCAACATTGGTACATAATATGCACTTCTGCCTCCCTCCTTTAACTTTAAAACATTTTTGGACCAATACTAATATTTCACTTGTACAGTCACGTATTCTACCGATTATTGATTATGTCAATAGGTGTTGTTCAGACCTGTCTCAACATCGTACTGATACATTAGATCGTCTGCTTAACAACTGCATCAGATACATTTAACCTTACTAACAAACACACTTACCTTAAATCACTATTTTGTCTCAACATCTAGCCACGAAACATTAATTTTTATTAAATTTTAACGGACTTGTCTAAGCACATCCTTAAAACAGCCGTTATGGGAACGTAGTTGGCGATTTAAATATAAAAATGTGCTGTTAGTGTAAGAAATTGTATATCTACTACTCTATATACCCTAGTAATATAAATATTGCTAGGGTATATAAAAATAAAACATTGTTAATATACAAATTAAAATTGCAAAGTGCCAATAATTTGTCGTTGAGTGCCACTGTTTACCCTATGACAAATATCCTCTTTTTAGGTAATCTATGTGGATGCATATTTAAGCAAGTGGTAAAATTAAAAGTTTTGTACAAACGAATTGAATGCAAATAAAATGAGAAACACTATCAATGTAGGCGAATTGAGTTAAATACATATTATTAAGGATAACCCAAAGCTACTGGTTAGATCTTGATCAAATTATAGAGTACTACAGGAAAAGCACTAGCTTTAAAATAAAAAAGAATCATCACAAACGCTTCACCTAGAAAAAAGTTCTGAGGTAACACACATTAAAAAACAGTCGAATTGAGAACCTCCTCCTTTTTGAAGTCGGTTGAAAAGTAGACTTCGAGAGGCTGTAATGATGATAACTATTAAATTATCAATTAATAAATTAAACGTCTTTGATTATCTTAAATCTAAATAACACCGCATTAAAAAAGTCTACGTAAGCGAAGGCGGGGTGGATCGCTAATAAATACTGTGATTGTAAAAAGCAATGATGATAGTGGAGTGCATGACAAAAATTCTAATAGTTTTTTCGTAGCAAGGGCCTGCGCAATATTTTACAACTCCGTCATATTGTGTCGGAACTGAGTAAAAGATATGAAAAAAGTTTGTGAAATGTATTTCGATCTCATTGCGGCTCGGTTATTTTATCGCTTGTACATGTTCTATTTCACAAACAGAAGTTATAATTTCAATTAAAATAAAAGAACCCACCTCACGTCGCATCACCGCAACGGAAGCGTCGTCGTCTGCCGCATCAGAATCACACCCCGGTAAGTGTGTTTCCCGTAATTTTTGTTCCTATTTTGGCATTTTGTTTCTCATAAGTGCTCAAGTAGAACTCCCTCCTAACCTTGGCCAGCAACAGATTTTGGAAGAGGATTGCCCAAGGTATCGCGTGCCACATCCGCCATCTTGATGAGGCATAAGAAGCCATCGCATATACAGTCCACCTAGTGTAACATCTCGCACAATAAGGTCAAGGTTCAACCTGGGAAACGAACTCGGGAAACTTAGGCCCATAATAAAATAAAATTACCCAGGGCTCTGTAAATTTGAAATTTTATTCTCGGCTAGATCGTACTAATAACTATAATATAAATGCATTAGTAGTAGATAAAGTCATCGAGCGTCTGCCAACCGTTTCGGTCGACACCTCGGCAATGATTGATTTTGAGAATTTGACTCTGGCGGACGATACTTACGCCGTCCCCAGAGATATAGACATGCTCTTTGGAGCATCACTTTTCCCTCATCTTTTGTTACACAATAAGGTCGGTGGCAACTCCTCGTATACCGCGCCTTACGCACTGGAGACCGCCTTGGGCTACGTCATCATTGGTTCCGCCCCTATCATGGATAATATTTCGGCAACATTCTATTGTTGCACCGTCGCTGTCGAACCTCCCGAATTATTGACTCGCAATTTTCGGGAAATAGAGAAGGAGAACAACCCGTCTTTACTTAGCTCGGGTAATAAATTATGCAAAGGGTCGAGAAGCAAGACGTTAGAGTCTGTTGTTAATAAACCTGTTGTAGTTTCGTCGCAGCCGAAGGGAAAGCCGAGTAGGGATAGCCCTGGAGCTAGGTTTACCGACACCGCGAACAAGGCCCAAATTAGCAAATTTAGATCGCCCCGCAACCCGTCAGGTGACATATATTGAATATGCACGTGTTTCGCAACCCGGGACTCGAGTCAATCTTGTTAGCGGAAACGCGCGCGGCGCGGATCGAGGTCACGGTCGCGGCGCATGGAGACGCCGAGCCGCTGAGACAGAAGGCGTGCCTCATTGGAGGCTACGGAATAGACATGCTTCGCGAGCAACAAGCCGTAAGCAGTGTTGTTCCGAAGCGTTCATCGCATAGTTTTACCGCTTATTAATACTTATAGTTTAGTCGCTTAGAAATTGCATACTTGTGATTAGATAGTTTTATTAGTTAAATATAAGTCTGTCGTTGATAGAATTATATATTAGTAATTGTTTAGTGTTTGTTTAGCTTGTTAGTTTTCCAAAAAAAAAAAAAAAAAAATAGTATAATTTAGCTGCGCCACAGCATTACATTGACGCTGTGTTACATTTAAATCATTTTTGTCGTTACAGTGTAGCCTTTGCAGTTTAAAGTCAATAAGTAGTATTTGTTCGTATATCGTTACGTCCGATTGTAGCTATGCCGAATTGCTAGGATTGCGTGAACTTCAACGTGCGCATTTTTCCGATGAAATTACAAGATTACAATCGAAAAGAACTTGTAGTCGGGCTTTTCAACGTCTTAAGCCATTTTTACAAGATGGAATCGTCAGGGTAGGTGGGCGCTTGTCTAACTCGCTGTCGAGTTTCGACCAACGGCACCCTATAGTTTTACCGCGTAAGGACCATTATCATGAATTTATTAGTATATTACCACCATAAATTGAATTCTCACGCTGGCCCCGACTTGTTTATGTCAATCTTGCGTCAGAATTATTGGATTCTTTCAGCACGTAATTTAATCCGCAATTAGGTACACAGGTGTATGGCTTGCTTACGAGTACGTCCTAAGCCGTCATTTCCGGAAATGGCGAACCTTAGGACTTGTCGAGTAACACAATCCGTAAAGCCCTTTATGCTCACCGGGTCTGACTTTGCTGATCCCTTTAAGGTCACGCTCACTCGCGGGCGTGGTATAAGATCTACAGAACCTTACATAAGGATCTCCTAGGTGTGCGTTGTTTGTGTTTAGCAGTGAGCACATACAACCGCCGGTTCGACATACTCCGCCGATCGTTGAGTCTGCTGATTCCGTGAGGCGTCGAGGTCACCGGCCCCTAGGCAGATTCTTGGCACTTTAAAGCGCCCCGTGCTTACTGTGCCTAGTCGCGTTTTTAAAGTGCCACCGCCGTACTTCCCAACCCTTTTGTTGTTTTGTTGTATTGGGGCCGTGCCCCAAGTGTGGAAAGCCAACGTATATCATCCCTACCATCCGCGTCGCGCATCGTGCTGATCGGCTGGTATCTTAGATAGGGCCGCTTTTTAGATTACCTGACTGACATTAGGTAGGTTCTTATCATGTCCGATAAGGACAAGGGGGAGCCCCCACCTAAATCCAGAAAACTACCGGACCGTCCTGGCGTATTGGAGAGACCAATTGCGTACAGTGATATTTTCAAGCCGGAACGGACTAGAGTAGTGTCCTCCTACTCTCAGATCCCGACCCGTAAGCCTTCGTCACCGGGAAAAGAGCCCGCACCGAGGGCCGCGCTCTCACCCATCGTACCTGAGCGTATGACTGGGAGTGAACCGTTACCCCAGCAACAGCGGGCCAAGAAAACGTCACGAAGGCATACTCCACCCGAAACTGCAGCATCCCTCCAAGAGAAGAATGTGCAATGCGTCGGATCCCCCTATTCTTTGGAATATTCTACATCCGAGGAAGAAAGCGACCGACAACCGGAGAGGCCTATCCGTAGATCACCACCAGAATTGCCGTCGCCGACTAAACCAACCCCTCCCAGATCGCCGGATCACCATTCCAGCATGGATGCTGTTGATCTGGAGCAGGGAGGAGAAAGGTCGTACGGGTGGAGTTCAACCATATATGCGACCCTAGCGCCATCTGCCGGGCACTCATTGTCCGCGCCAACCACCAACCCGTCAGGCCGGCCATCGGACGACGGTCAAAGGCCTTCGACCAGCTACGCCCAACTGGCAGCTGACCCAGCAGCACCAAGGACCAGAACAGCGGAAGCACTGAAAACCAAGCCGGATGAGGAAACATCCAAGAGACACCCGCCCATAGTGGCTGAGTGCTTACCGGACTGGACGAAACACTTCGAGGTGCTCAACAAGAAGTTGGGCCACCCACCGAATGCTTGTCCGTTCGGGAAGGGGGTTAGGTTCACCCCCCAAAGTCCGGAAGAATTCCGGACGGTGCAAAAGTACCTGATTGAGATGACTGAAAAAGTACCAGCCATGTTCTGGTACTGCTATACACCCGAAGAGGACAAGCCCACAAAAGTGGGCATTCGGAGACTGCCAGTGGGCACGGCTCCATCCGCGATAGAGGGGGCTATCAGGGCAAAGGGTTTCCCGATCAAATATGTGAAAGGGATCCTCCCCCCCCCTCCGTAGAGGCAGACCTGTGTGCCTCTACTTCGCGCAGCTGGACCACCTGAGCCTGGAGCGCCTTAATGAACTATACCAGATCGACGAACTCCTGTTCATGAGACGAGTCATCATAGAGGCCTGGCAAGGAAGTGCGGGTCCATCACAATGCCACCGCTGCCAGGCCTTTGGCCACGCATCCACGAACTGCTTCAGGCCAGTGAAGTGTGTTCGCTGTGCCGGAGACCATATCGCCAGTAACTGCCCAAGGGGTAGACATGAAGAACCGCTATGCGCAAATTGCGCCAAGCAATTGAAATCATACCGCCAACGATCGGCGCTGCCCAGTCCTGAGTAGAATTGCAAGGAAGCGGGGGATCGCTCTACTGGGACTACTCCCAGAAGAGCCCAAAAGAGTGCCCCAGAGTCGTCCCAGGGCCGTGGTCCAGGAAGACGGGTGGACTACAATTAGAGGAAAGGGAAGGCAACTCACCCCCCCCCTCCCCTCCAACCGTCTCGGCACCCATAGAAACGGTGGTGCCGATTTTCACCACATCCAAGGCAACCACCGGGGCGACTCTCCAGCCCCCCCGCTAACGACGCAATTGAGCGCCAAACCTCTCAGAGGAGTAAGCGGGGGAGGAAGAAGAAGTAGAAGGTGCAGCCCCCTCCTCAGGCTGCTATCAGAATTACTAAAGCGATATAAGAGGCCCTTCACGCTGCCTCTACGATCGTCCCGATTACTGCAAGGAGAGACGATCTGCCGCTACAGATAAGCGTGCAGATCAGAAGGAAAAGAGCGTTGAGGAGGCTCTGGGAGCATACTCACTGCCCGAGAATCAAAACGCAGTTGAACACCTTGTTGGAGGAACTGTTGGTTGCAGTCCAGGCACACAGAGGAGATGCCTGGGAGCGACGCATATGGAAAGCGGAAGAGCATGATGCGTCGCTCTACAAACTGAACTGACAGTTAACTAAAGCCAAACATCCCGTTCGCCCGCTGACCAATAACGCGGGCGAACGTCGTTACGATGCAAGGGTAGAGCGGGTATCCTAGGAGAGCACTTCGAGGAGCAATTTATGCCGAACCCAGAAAGTGCAGAGTTCATGGAGCTTCATGCCCGGAAGGAGAGTCGCGTACAGGAGTTCCTGTCGTCGCCCGCGCCGCCTCTTGCAGGAGAGTGGTTCATCTCCCCCGCTGAACTGCGGAGGACAGTAACCCGCCTGCAGCTGAGGAAAGCAACGGGGCACGATGGGATTACCAACGCTGCACTCTGACAGCTGCCCCATAGAGTCCTAGTAGAGCTTGGTCGACTCTACAATGCGATATTGTGGACGTCCCACTTCCCGGAGGACTGGAAGAAAGGCAAAGTTATCGTCTTGCCGAAACCCGGGAAGGACAGGCGTAGAGCTGCCAGCTACAAGCCGATCACGCTGCTACCGCACATAGCCAAACTTCTTGAAAGACTGTTGCTAAGACGCCTCCGTCCATGCATCCAACTTCGGGCGGAGCAGCACGGATTCAGGAGGGATCACTCTACAACAACACAGCTGACCAGAGTGCTGTACCTGCTTGCGGATGAGTACAACCGTGGCCGCACTACGTTGGGCGTCTTTCTCGATATTGAGAAGGCGTTCGACAGGGTATGGCATTCTGGATTACTTTACAGATTGGAAGAGCAGACCAGTGTCCCTCATGTTATATTGCGGCTAGTGGCGTCTTTCCTGGCAGACAGAAAGTTCTACGTCTGCGTGGAGGACGCCGTGTCCGCAACAAGAACCATCAGAGCCGGCGTTCTTTAAGGCAGCCGTTTGTCTCCAGTCCTGTACGCGACTTATACCAACGACATCCCTACACTGGCATGAAGAATGCAAGAGTGGGAGGACGACGTGGAATTGGCGTTATACGCGGACGAGAGCGCATATTTCACCTCGTCCAAAAGAGCCCACATTGCCACTGCCAGGATGCAACGTCCGCTGGACCTGTTGCCACCATGACTAGATGAGTGGGGGATGGTCGTCAACGTTGGTAAGACGACCGCTCTGCACAGCCGCCTCAGGAACCTACCACCTCCGCAACCCTCAATGGCCAGAAGATCGCGTACGAGAAGGCCGTGACCTACCTTGGGTGCCGGATCGACGTGGCGCTGCGCATGACTGCGCACGTCGACTTCGTCGTCCGCAGAGCACGATCTGCGCGGGCGATGCTCCGTCCGGTCCTGGCATCCAAGTTACCACTTAAGACTAAAGTGAAGATCTTTAAGATGTACATCAGACCCATCATCACGTACGCTGCTCCGGCCTGGTACGCGCTTCTGAGCGAGCCTCTGAGGCAGCGACTGCAGGCCCAGCAAAATTTGACGTTAAGAACCATTGTCGGTGCGGGTCGCTACGTCCGGAATGACGTCATAGCGGCCAACCTGAAGATCGAAACCATCCAGGAGTATGTGGCCCGGTTGGCGCGCGGACTGTTCGACCGCGCAGACAACGGGCCACTCTTACATCTCAACAACTTAGCGCCGCTACACACTCGCCCTTCGGACGGGCGGCCCTATCCAGGAGAACTCCTCTCTATACCGATTAGAGAGTCAAATAACCCTCAATGCCGCAGATAGGCCAACCTTGACTTTCATCGGACAACCTTCTTTTTTCGTAGTCTTAACCGACTACGAAAAAAATTACCGATTACGGACTAAATCCGATTTTTATACTTACAACGCCTGAATAAGGCTCCCAGGACCGGTCCATAGTAATGGACCGCGAGGACAATCCGGGTAATGGGGGCATACCCCGAGGCCCGAGACCTGCAGGATCCCACAGTCCATGCGGAAGACAATACAAAAAGCTTACGTTTGCATTTTCGTATGTCTGACTACTCGGGCTGTGCATATAGAACTCGTTGGTGATCTAAGCACAGCGGGCTTCATGGGTGCATTTAAAAGATTTCTTTCCCTCCGTGGCTCTGTAAGTAAATTGTAAAGTATTCGGATAACGGTACAAACTACGTCGGCGCGAACTCTCTGAACGTCCCGGCCGCGAGCCATTTTTTTGGGGATATTGGGAGACTAATATTAAGAGTCTAAAGAGTCATTTATACCGAGTAATAGGAGATCAAATTATGTCCTTCGAAGAGTTAGGTACTGTGCTCGCTCAAATTGAGTGCATCATGAATAGTCGCCCCCTTTGTCGTATGTTGTCAAGTGACCCCTCGGAGCGGCTGGCTCTAACTCCAGTACATTTTTTTGCATTTAACGCCTTTGAAATATCTGCCCGCCATAGACATGGACGAGAACAAACTTAGTATTTCCGCACGCTATAAATTATTAGACCGGTTGGTGCAGTCGTTTTGGAAACGATGGAAGATGGAATACTTGCATGCGTTGCAATCTCGACAAAAATGGAACATAGCGGCTGAACCTTTAACTGTCGGACATGAGGTTGTGCTCACAAAGGAGAAAACGCCGCCTCTCCATTGGCCATTAGGGATCGTCGAAGAAGTTTTTCCCGGTTCCGACGGTTACGATTCGTGTATTTTAATTTTATTCGAGGATATATTGCCAAGCGTTTACCCATCCTTTGACCTAATATCCCTTTCGTACACACTGAAAGGGGAAAGGGGGGAGTCTAGAAGGTGACGCGATTCTTTTGACCAATGAGAAGAGCGACCGACCGAGGTGCTTGGTGAGAAAAACCTCATCGTGAGCCATCGAGTTCGAATCGAATGGTAAAATGCAGGCATCTTCGTCACTCAGTGAGCTGCGGTTGAGCCCCGTCTCCACTAGGGACTTCGGCTCGGTTGTGCAGGCCGTTTTTTCACTGGACTTGGCATCCAGTGATTCCGTTATTCCGTTAACCAAGGCCCCGATATCCATGATTTTCGGCTTCTTTTACTCCTTGTTATCAGCGGCGACTCTAGTCGCGAATACCTGATAAACCAATAGTCAGTTCAATAAATGGCATAACGGTATTTTAAGGTTTCATTTAGTCCAGCCGCCTCTTAATATGAGGGTTCACGAAAGCGTCTACGTACGAGTCCACAAAATATTTTCTATCTCTGGAAGGAAATATATAAATAAATAGGAATATTCTGCTTATGATTTGGAAACATCGTTGACTAGAAAAATAAGGCAAAAAGTCGAGACAAAATGAAATAAACGTGAAGGACTCTAATGGTTGATCGTCAACTCGACTCCAATGGTCGATTTGCTCTTAATAAGGCTTATAACTCAAGAATTTCTCGTTTTCATAATTTACTAGACTCCACAGTTTTATGCTTTCCATTTTAAGCAAAAAGTGTTACAAACTATTTTCATTTTCATGATATTACAAATGCGGTACACAAACGTCCTTTCACTTACACAATCTTGTAATCAGAAAGTTAACAAGTAATGTGGGGGACATTACTTGTTTGTGTGTTTGTACCGTGTTTTGTGTCATTCCCTTCCTGAGCCACTTCCATCCATCGAAGTCATGCATCTCTTACCCAATCCTCACTCTATACGTGGTAGAGCCATGCTACATTTATATTAGTAGTATAGTTGTAGCACGAATGGACTCGACCGGAGAAGTGCCATGCTCTTACAGAATACCAGCGTAAATTAGTAGCTTAATGCTGCTGTGTTTCGTATGGTAAACGTAGAGAAGGAGACTCTTTTTACTGGAAACGAAGCATTCCATCTTATTCCGCACGGGTGACAACGCATCCACATTTTGATTATGATGACGATAGATGTCTATGTCTACATCCTTTAAAAAAATCTGGTAATAAGAGTTTGGTCTACACTTCGCTTACTGTTACGAGGCTGCTACTCGAGAAACTTTCTTCCCCATCAGGTACAAGTTCTTCGAGCCATATAGCCAACCCAGTGTCACTTCATATTAATGATCCCAAAAAAATTTATATAGATTGTATGGTTATCATCAAGTAAACTGTAAAGACATCCAAATAAAGTTATAAAGGTAAATCCAATAAGTTTGTGGGAAAAAAACTAGGATATTAACAAAGAAATATTTCAAATTTGATTCCGATACATAAAGGTGTAATGACTCTAAACGGTAGAACTTTTGTAATAACAATTTTACGCTGTTATGACGAAGCGATAGACGATACTAAGCTTGTACTTTGAGGATTCATAATACTCGTTTTCAGGTAACAGTTACGGATAATTTACATGGACAATAATTTGCATACATTATCTTTTATGTAAATGCATTTATTAGAGCCTATCAAAGTCTACTGCTAAATATTTATTATATGGTAAGTTTTTTTCTGTCTAGGAGTTCATCTGGGTGGGTTCCACAATGTTTTGGGTGGATTTCACCTATTTTAACTGCAAGCCGAAGCAAAGCGTGCACCGCTGTGCTTCGGCTTAATAGGTGGGTATAAAGAGCTTTTTATTGCAGTCCAAGTTAGTTGCCGGAGGTGACAATGCATCTCCAGATTTTTAATTGCCGTTGGCTGCCGGCTTATTTTTTTATAAAAAAGGGACAAATGAGCATGCGCTGCACCTGATGTTAAGTAACTATTGCAACCCACGACCAAACGTAACACCAGGAGATTGGCAGATGAGTGACCGATTTTTAAAAAGGAGTAGGCTATTTTCTTGAAAGTTCCTAAGTCGTATCAATCGGGAAAAATTTCTGGTGGTAGTTGACTCCACAAGGAAGTTGTACGAGGAAGAAAACTTTTTTTTAAATTACAGTGGTGGACCGCTAGTCATCCAAATGATATGGATAGTATCGCGAGTTTTGTCGCGATGTGCGATGGTGAAATTGTGCGGCTGGAATATTTCCGAAAAATTCCTCAGAGCACTCCCCGTGGTAAATGCGATAAAATACCCAAAGAGAAATACATCATCTCTTCGCAGTGCCAGAGAATCAGTACGATTGGAAAGAGCTCGGTCTCCAACGATTCTAATGGCTCTGCACTGATGTGATCTAATGGAAGGAGCGGGCAATAGGGAGCCCCAGCCGAGAGATGGGAACAGTACTTCAGGTGCTTGCGCCTTGTAAAGGTTTCAAGTGGTGTGCTTGTATGAAATGCTGTCCCAGTCTGATGAGCACGCCAAGCATTTTAGAGGCCCATTTGGCATTCTCTTCCAAGTGAGTCAATGTCGAGGATGTCGATATTGGTGAAGGCAACAAGGGAAGTACCTTGAAACTGAGAAGATACGACGAAGGGATTCTCATCGGATTAGCGGTAAACACGCAAACTTGTGCCTTTGGGGACTAGATTTAGTCGATATAAGTTTTCGGACACAGGACTCGGCGACGCTTTTCCGAGAAATATTGGCAAGGCCGGTGGATAAATCATCACCAGTAATGTTTTCCGCTTAGCAATTTATGTTACTGGTTTGCAACATATCATTGATATGCAGAAGAAACAGCGTTGTTGATAACACGCAGCTTTATGGAATACCAGCGTTAATGGACTTGTAATCAGAGCATGCTCCATCTGCAACGACCTTGATGCTCCGATCTGCAAGAAAACTGGTGATCCAATCGCACAATTTCTCGGGAAGCTCATAAGAAGGAAGCTTTGTAAGAAGCGTTTTGTGCCAAACCCGATCAAAGCATTCATCATGCATTATTTGATCGAATAGTGCAAGATAACGGCCAACGCCTCCCCCTTGGCCTCTATTGCCTCCGTCCATATACGAGCTAGGTAAGCCAGAAGATCACCAGCCGAGCGACCCCGACGAAAACCGTATCGGTGGTTAATAATCAGCTGGTGATCCCCAAAATACCTCATTAGCTGGCAGTATATAATGAATTCCACTATTTTGGAGAAAGGAGGTGATAGTAATATAGCGCCTGTAGAATAGAATAGAAAATGGAGGTGATAGCAATATAAGAGCGCCTGTAGTTGGACGGATCTATGCGGTCGCCTTTTTTAGGGATCGGGTGCACTAAAGCTGTCTTTCATTAGTTCGTGACTACGCCTAGGGAGAAGGAGTACCGCAAAAGACGCGTTGAAAACTGAGCCAACTCCGGAGCACATGTCTTCAGCACAACAAGAAAGACGCCATCAGGCGCAATAACTTTCTGACGCTCAGGAGTAGGAGTGCTCTGCGCATCGAGCGCTGGTTAAACAGTATATCTTGAAAGGAGGACTCACACCGCGGGATGTTCGGCAATCAGCCGTCATCAAGAGTCAAGTTGGTCGTAAAGAGAGCGCCTAGTAGATTGGCTATGTCCTCGGTAGCACGGGCCAGTGAGTCATTCTCCCAGTGCAGAGATGGGAGTGATAGCTGACAGAAGTTCCCTTGGACAGCCTATGCTAGAGACCAGAGTGTACGTGTTCCCGAAGGAATACGAACTAGTTTTTCACCAATTCTGCCAATGTGCTCTAACTTGGCCTTGGCAATGACCTTTTGGAAGGACATGGAGTAGGAATTATACATCAAATGAATAATAAAATTATTAATTGCACTACGCCTAAGTAGTAGTCTTGAAGGGACAAAACTGTTCATCTTATGGCTTCGCGTAGACAGCGACGACCACCCCATGTCTACCGGAGCCTCTATAGGTCCGATAGCGGTAGTGCCAACACAGACCGACTCACCAACCGTGTCCAAATGGCTGCAGACCCCGTGCTACAACAAGTCTCATTCACAGAGATGCTTGGTGAGTTTAACGCCCACCATGTTTAATGGCTCGGTTTCCGTTTAACTAATCATGTAGGTAGATCTGTTTATGACCGTACTTTTGCATATAGTCTCACACAACTGGTTACCACGCCTACGTGGATCCCAGACGTGAGAGATCATGTACCTGAACTTCTGCTGACTTCTCATCGATGCCTCTCTTGGCTCTTCGAATCGTTATCTGATCTGTAGTACGGTGAGATATCACTCAATTATATCTCATTTTGACATTAAATTGCTGTTTTTGGTATCATTTTCTTTATTGCGTCGAAAAAAGTTTTCCGGAAATTGGCTATTAACAGATTACAAACGAAGAGAACGAACTGAAACGGCCCGTCATTTCTTCTTTGTAACAAATTTAATCAAGGTAATGGAAAAGTCGACTAAATTATTTTTCAAAAAGTTGTTCTTGTAGTAGAATTAAAGGAAATATACAAAAATCACTGTCCACGTGATGGTAAGTGTATGCTGTGATCCACTTTTCACCATTTATCTTCGATTAAAGTTAATATTCTATTACTTAGTCACCGCTTACTGATAAAATAGAATGGAATGGAATGCTTCGTTACCAGTAACAAATGTTTTCCATTTTCGTCACTCACAATACGAAACATAGCAGAAAATACCACTATTATAGACTAGCATTCTGTGCGTACGAGGTCCTTTCCCGGTCCTCATTCTTACTGCAAATATTATACCTATCACGAACAAAAAAGCTGTTACATAATATGTAATGCCTTGTCTCATATTATTAATTAGGGTCGCTAAATACGAGTATCAACCAGTGAACTAATTTCGTACTTTGTCTATATAGGCTGTAACTTAAGGTCAACATTTACAATTCAGCAATGAAAATTTACAAAGTATATAGACTTGTCTATTGTGAAGGTAACTTATGCGTCATGACTCATGACCTTTATTAAGTCACTAAGATTTATTCATGTCACTAAGGTTTAGATTTGATAACGGTTCAAAATATTTACTGTTTTCCAATAGCTGTTTCTTTTGCTATGAGGGCATCCACGACTTTTCTGCTACCAGGGCTGTACTACTTTGGTATGATGTGAAAGATTTGACAGATCTCATAACAGGGAAGTTAGCTCCCAATCCCAAGAACAACTTTTTACCACCCACAATCTGGTGAAATGGTAGAACGATTTAATCAGACATTGGAAAGGTACCTAGCAAAATATGTGGAAAGTCGGCAACGAGACTGGGACGAGCACATACAACCGTTTTTGTTGTCATATCAAAGCGCTGTTCTCGAAAGTACATCAGTGACACCAGCTTCCAGCTTTCACAAACTTTGGAAGAGAATTACGGCTGCCTGCAGACCTGATCACCGGAATACCACCTGATTCCTCACGCAGTATAATAAATGACTTGCGGAACAAAATGAATGACATTTATGAACACGTCAGACAATCAGGCCAGCAAATGTCTGAAAAGACGAAAACACGGTATGACCAAAAATAAATCTGGTTACACAATCTAGTTCGCAGCAAAGCGCAATCTCCTAACCTTCAAACTAAATGGGATGGACTGTCCTAGATTGTGACACAAGGATACAAGGAATATGTTGGGGTTTATAGTAACGAAAAAATACAGTATTGTGTTCGTGTAGCATTCATTTCAATTTAATTTATGAAGGAATGTAACGTTGCAGTTTGCACTGCTATGAAAGTATATTGTTGTCCGTATATTTAAATGTATGCTTATCCCTGTTTAATAATGTGGCGATCAATCGTAAATTGATCTTTTATAGTTCGATTTAATCATGAATAGATTCTAGTATGTTCGGTTGGATACTGGAGATTTATTTTTTTAAGTGAATTGAAATGCCTACTCAATCAATCAGAAGTCAATGACAAAATAGCGTTTCATTCCATGGTCGCTTAAACCGTGTTATATGATATTAGCTAACTCTTTTAGAAATAGGATGTAAACAAAGGTCTCATGGTATCTCGTTTAAGTAATAAATATATGATATACAAATATTATATTAGTATTAACAAGGAAAAACGTTGTAAAGAAATATTTTTTTTTATATACAAACTGCAAAAATAGTTCATTACACGCATTTTTTCAATATTACATTAACCAGAACACGAATATCAACACATTTTTTTATATATCTTGATTCCGTTTAGTTTTTCATAAAATCTTTAGGCCATTTACTATAATAAATTGGTATCTTTTATTTCGTGTACTACTAATAAAATTCATTAAAATTTCTAGTGGGCTCAAAAACGATTGTCTCTTTTTAGAGGTATTCAGTGAGAACGAGCCGTTACAATTTTAAAACAAAAACAAAGGTGTTGGCCCCACCCCTTACAATGATCCATCTCACTCTGTCAATATTGGAAATGTGCGAGAGCCATACTCAGCACTCGTTTGTTAAAAAAGACTTTAGAAAGGTGAGCTAGGATCGTGCCTACGAATAACTATAATCGTTGTCTACCTCACAGGATCGGGTGCGAGAGTTTTTATTATGATTATGTATGTCATGCAAGTCTTTTTATTTTTACATGGGGAAATGCCTACGCATACCCGCCTCGCGGGGGTAATAATAATAATAATAATAATAATAATAATAATTTCTTTATTTGCTTAAAACATGGTGTTTGTAGGTGGTACAGTAAAATAAGTTCACATGTTTTGCTTATAATTAGCATGCAAATTTAAGATTATATTCAGGTAACATTTATTTCAAAGGGATAAAATATATTCATTAAAGCAATGTCAACAAATCAATAATTATTAAAGCTTAATGTCAATAAATTCTTCAATGTCATACACTTTAAGTTCAATAAGCCACTTATAGAGTCTCGATTTGAATAAATTCATTTTAAGGTTTTTGATGTCATTGGGGATCTTATTATACACCTTAACACACATTGCTAAACAACTTTTTCTGAATTTAGCAGATCTTGGAATGACGCTTAATACTAATCGCTCCGGATTTCTTTTCCATCGAGAGTTTATATCTCTGGCCTTCTGAAAGAGCTCAGTATGGCGTTTTACAAAACAACTCATTTCAAAGATGTACAGTGCTGGCAAAGGAAGTAAGCCCAGCCTCCAAAACGCTGCTCTACAGGACTCGCCCGGTGGAATCCCACATATGGCTCTGATGCATTTTTTTTGCGCTATAAATACCCTTTGTCTCTCAGTACTATTGCCCCATATCATCACACCATAACGTAGAATGGAGGCTACATACGCGTGGTAAGTGGTAATGGCTGTTTGCAAGTTAGTTACGCTCCTTGTTTTATAAAGAGCATAAACAAAGCTGTTAATACGCTTGCATAAGGCCTCAATGTGTAATTTCCAGTTAAGATCTTGGTCTATCGTTATACCTAAGAACTTAGTATGTGTAATTTCTTTAATCTTTTCAATATCAATGTTAAAATTCAATTTATCATATTTGGATTTATTAAATTGAATGAAGTTTGATTTATCAAAATTTAATTTTAGATTATTTTCCTCTAGCCATTTAATAATATTGTCAATAGTATTATTAATCTCAATTTCGTGGTCATGTATTGAATTGTATTTATTTTTTTCTGATGTCACAATTATTGATATGTCATCGGCAAACAAGATACATTTATGACCAGTAACTTTGGTTATGTCATTTATGTACAATATAAACATAAGTGGACCTAGGACACTTCCCTGAGGGATACCACACGAGTTATTTTTTAGGGTAGAGGAACATGTCACCAGTTCGCTATTTATGATTTTGTTAACAGTGACGCGCTGACATCGATTCTTCAAGTAGGATGATAGCCACTGTAGTGTGGGTCCTCTTATACCAATCGTTTCAAGTTTATTTAATAAGAGGTCGTGGTCTACAAAATCAAATGCCTTGGACAAGTCAAAAAATAAACCTGTTGTTAGATAACCTTCATTCAATTTTGTGAGTATTGTTTGTACAAGAGTAAATGTTGCTAAAGTTGTCGACTTATCTTTTTGGAAACCGAATTGATCCTTACTAATGATGTTGTATGTGTTGCAATAATTAAGTATTCTCAGGTGCATACATTTCTCAAACACCTTCGATAGAATAGGTATAAGAGTAATTGGGCGATAATTGTTGACGTCATTTTTTTTACCCTTTTTGTACAATGGTTTGACGACTGATTGTTTTAATGCTTCCGGAAACGTACCAGATGAAAATGATAGATTAATTAAATACGTCAATATAGGCACTAGTTCATCAATACACATTTTAATTATTCTGGTACTGATTCCATCAAAGCCTTCTGAGTTGGTGTTGTTCAAACCCATAATTTCTTTTTTTACTTCTTCTTTTGAAGTCGGAAGAAGAAACATCGTGTTTGGTATAAGTTTGCTTTTAGCAGTTGTTTTTTGTATAATTTTTGTCGTCAGGTTTTTTGTATTTGTCAATTCAATAAAATGTTCATTAAAAGCTGAGGCTATGTCAAAAGGATGTGTCAATTGTTTTTTGTTTAAACTTATTTCACTTATAATATTGTCACATTTTAAACCACCAATTTCCTTTTTTATTACATTCCATGCCGCTTTGCATTTGTTTTTACTTTTATATATATATTTTATGTGTGAATTCCTTTTGGAGGTATTAATACATTTTTTTAATACTTTCGAGTAATTTATATATTTGATTTTATTGATTACTGTTTTATTTTTATAATATTTATACCTTAGTGCCCGTTTAGTTTTACAGCTTGTTCTTAGGCCTTTGGTAATCCAATTTTGTGTGTTCCTATGATTGTTGTTAACTTTAATTTTAATTAAAGGAAAACACAGATTATAAAACATGCACAGTAGTTCATGAAACTTGTTGAAGGCAGAGTTTAGACTCATATCTGCGTATACCTCAGACCAAGTTATGCTTTTTAGGCACTCCCTGAATCTGGAAATATTTTCGCAACTGTAGTCCTTTCTAAGTACTGTGTATGTTTTTGGTTTTTCATTTTTCCTTAGCACAGGGAAACACAATAATTGAGCTGTATCGTGGTCGGATAAGTATAAAGGTAGTACCGTAGCGTTAGCGTCTATAATGTTACTAAGCATGTGGTCTATGCATGAGTTTTGGCGTGTTGGTACCTTAATATGTATTTTTAGGCTATGATTTAGACATATATCTTGGAGGTAATTTGATATTTTTCCTTGTTTCAGCGTATCGATGTTAAAATCGCCCGTCACAACAACTTTTGTATCAGACTTACGGTTTCTTAATAATTCATGCAATAGTCGGTCTAATTTGTTTAAAAAAATATTTGGATCAGATGTAGGTGTTCTATAAACGCATACAACCACTAATTTATGTAGAGGCATCTCTATGCCACAGACTTCAAAGCTCTTTTGTGTTGCGTACATTTTTAGTTTTGACATTTCTTTGTAGGTACTATTTTGTTTGGCTAAGATACAGGTTCCTCCCCTCAGTTTATCTCGACAAAACGCTGTTGCTAACTCATAATTATGAATATTTAAGTACTTCTCGCTACCAGATTGCAGAAAAGTTTCAGACAAACATATTAGATCTGGTTCATTCTTCATCTTGTTTAGTTCTTGTAATGTTATTTCTAGTAATTCCTGCTTTGCCATGACACTTGCAATGTTTTGGTGCAAAATTTTAAAAGTTTTATTACTGTGAGTTACAAAAAAATGGCTTATCTATTTTTTTAAAATAACGCAGTAAGGTACTTTGAGTTAAACGCATTGGCCTATTGGCATTAGATCCACTAATAGAGGAATTAGCCCCCGTTCGAGTCCTGCAAAAATAGTATGGGATTGTTCCCTTTGGATACTGTACCACTTTAGAGGGAACTTTTTCAGGCGCTGGCTTACTACGTGCTACTATTTTTTTCAATTGTTTGGGATTGAGATATTCATTTTCGTAGTCAATGCAATCTATTATATAATTAATCGAATTACATATTTGAAAAGGATTCCTGTGTTTACAGTCCACGAAATGACATTTTTGATTTTCATTACAAATTCTCTTTAAAGTTTTGTTTATGTCAGTCACACTTAGGTACATATTTGTCAATAAATTTAATACAATTATGTCATTATCAGGAAAATATTTAAGAGACCGTCGTAGCTGTGATGATAGTATTTTAATATCATAGTCGTTTTCGCCAATGCAGATTATAACTTTGTCTTTTGGTTTTAAATTTACGTTTTGAATATTTATGATAAAATCTGAAGACGGTGCATATGGTTTTGTTATTGCTGTGATAGCGTATTTCACGTATGGCGTGTTCGCTCGAGACTGAATTAGGGCGGAGGCGAGACCGGTACAGCGCTGGGTTCCTATGATGTATAACCGGTTCTTGTCATCTTCTTTTTTAGCGCATACTAAGCTCGTGGATTTAGTCCGTAAAGGCATTTGTGTGTTGTCTAAGGCTGTTGTCAATTTCTGTTCCAGGGTATTTATATATTTTTTTAGACATATTACCTGGTTTTCAGTATATTTAAGCTGTTTCTCTAAGTCTTTAATTTTTAGTTGGAGTGCCATGGGTGTGGTGTTTGTATAAGCTGTTTTTTTATATGCCGGAGAAACAAAACCAGTGTGAGAGTGAGAAGTGAGAGAAGAAGATAATACTGACTGTAGTTTGGACTGTCTATTTCGTTTTTCGGAGCTCTGGCTTGTTTGGCTAACGTTATGGGAAGATTGGCATAAGGCTGTCAACGTCTTATTTTCCTTTGTCAATTTGATTATTTTCTGTCGGAGATTGTTATTTTCTAATGTTATGTTATCGAATTCATTCTGTAGTATGTTATATTCCGTTCGGAGTCGGTTTATTGTGTCCTTCATTTCCTGTATTGCAATAGAGTCGGTTATAGTTTGGTCCAAATTTTTTGAAAGTGGTTTACGAAAGGAAACCACAAGCTCACTCAGATCGTGGGAAGTAGTCAGCACATGTGAGTCGTCAGGTTCGTTGGAATCGTGGGATAAAGTTAGTGCTTGTGAGTCGTCTATTTGATTTATTGGTGAGGCATTCAGTTGAGCAATACTTGTCTGCATTGTTTGTGAATCGTCCAGATGTACTGACACACTTGCAGGCGCCATTTCTGAAGGTTCCGTCTCAGTCGGCATAAAAATTGCACTAGAAGTAGAAGGGCTTTCGTAGGATTTTTTAGCTATTTTATATTTCCTTGTGGTTACGTGGGATAAAGAGGAGTAAGGTGTCGAAGTCCCTTTTGATTTTTGGCTACAGTCTTTGCACTTCCATTTACTTTTTGCTGCTGCATCTTTTAAGCGGTATAGTCTCTCCGAGTATCCGACGCAATCA
The DNA here is from genome assembly GCA_036936625.1 of Parnassius smintheus behrii. Taxonomy (NCBI): domain Eukaryota; kingdom Metazoa; phylum Arthropoda; class Insecta; order Lepidoptera; family Papilionidae; genus Parnassius; species Parnassius smintheus. The sequence continues at coordinate 24,815,510 of JAUPFT010000029.1, read as the reverse complement.
AATTCAAAGTTATTCCTGCATAGCGAGCATAACATTGTATTTTTTGGGTCAACCTTGCGCTTACATTTGGAACATGTAACTTGTAGTGTCATCTTACGGGCATTATCTGTATTTTTTAAATTGGGTTTTGTCATTTTGTCAATGAGAATCTATACAATGCGTTTAATTCAGTAATGTATTAGTAGATGTCGTTATTGTATCAGGGGCGACAGACAGTTGGCGCTTATTCAGGGTATTTCTTGTATGGAAAGCAGCGGCAGCTAGTGACGAGAGGACATGTTACTTAAGACGTACTTATATATTATGTCCGTAAACGTGAATCACTTTCTTCAATAATTAACTAGATGGCGCTTATTAATGCAATTGTTTATATGGAAAGTAGCGACGTCTAGTGATTAGTAGTAGTGAGATTAGATATGAACGTTATGATGATTCAACAGCTGATCTTTATTTATGTCAAGTTTGAATTTATAACGTCCGAATAATTAGAAAATTTAATTGTGTTGCCTTTTATAGAGTCACTCACCGAGTCAAAATGAAGTAAATTCGTGTTTATTTATATTATCGTCCATTGTAAGGACGGGTTATGTCGGACTCGCACCAACTAAATCCCATGGTGTTCCACCTTCGTCGTATATTGGCAGGGCCTCGGGAACGCTCTCGTCGCAGCCCACTTAAACACATCCGAATTGGGCTAACCAAGCCCACTCGGAGTGGCCTCTTCGGGCCCGCCCTACACCTCGGGCCAGCCAGGTGGGTTCCTCTTAGTTCACCGTTGGTGACCAAGCCACAGCTACTAAGCCCCCCGCCACGACATGGCGGAAACCCATTCGGGGGGTATCAATAAAGCCTGCATGTGTGTTTCTGTCTACATATTTTTTATAACATTTGTTAAGTAGGTAATTAGTAAGTGGATGCTATGGCCCTTAGACATTCATATTTATCTTCAATCAAGAATCAAAATTCAAAATATTAGTAACCCCTGAGGGCTATGATGGAATGCGTCAATTCCAGAAAAAATGCTCTCCGGTCTCTACACTCACCATACGAAACACAGCATCATTACTCTGCTATTTTACGCCGGTATTCTGTGAGAGGGTCGTCGTGCCCCGGTCGAGCCGACCCATTCGTGGTTCAACTACAATATAGCTGCAGCGTGGCTTTACCACGTAATTACATAACATGAATATAAAAAAAATTAAAGTAACACAAAAATTGATATATGACTGCGATTTCCCAAACATAGGAGCGACAAATATAGAAAAAGACGCGTGACTTGACAAAAAATTTAGTGCTAACCTTTATGGAAAAATGCCAGAACTGGAAGCTTTCACATTTGATGCCAAGACTTTTTTGGTATTTTTCTTGCTGTCGGTTTAACGATTACATACATTAACATAAACTTACAGAAAAGGAAATAGAAACGGTATTATTATCCTAATCAACAACCAAAATTCCACAGTTGGACGTGGGCCACACGTATTGTTTCTATGACGCTGCTCGCTGTTAACGTTCTACGGCTACTTTCTATACATACGGGATAATGATATCATCACCTATTGCGTCCATTACGTTCTTAGTACAATAAATACGAGCTAATTATATCTCCACCTCCACCGATCGTAAGTGTATACAAACCTCTTTCGACAAGAATTTGATAATAAAAATATAAGCATAAACAAAATAGAAGAAAAATATACAAGTATGATATGATCTACCACTAAAAACGATTCCTTTCAGAAAACTGTTGAATGAAGAGGATTGCAAGAGGACCTTTATAAAACGTGTGGTTTGGCGCTAAGAAAACAGTATATTTGTTATAATGTATATTATCTAGTGTCTGTTAGTCAATTGAAATCACTGCGTTAATGAGCTTAGATCATTGAAATATACGAGTATAGAAATCAATGGCTTAGATGGTTTATTGCTTTGATTATATACTTGTCTAGATAGAGTGTTGCGCTGCAATCGCAACAAAAACAACGGGCCAGATTTGAAGCGCTTGTGTGCGAATTACGCACACATGTATGCGTAGCTACTAATGTTCAACAAGCGCCAAGGACGTCACTGCTGATGCACGTGGGCGAACTGAGTGATTCCAGCTCTTGAATATTTCCCATAAAAGTAGGGGGGAAAATATATAGTTTTGAACGATCTCTAATTTGTTTTAAATTTATGTGTTGTCGTGAAGCGACAATAAAAAACTAAAGAACCTAACTTAACTACAACGAAAACAACCAAATAAAATAAATTATTTAAAAATTTGAAAAGTTTTACAGTTTCTTTTATAAAAAAAGGTATGAAGGTGATGATGGGATGTAATGAAGATAGTGATTTACAATATTATTAAAAAAAATAACAAAGATAAAGATACTGCAACGAAGTATGCACAGGCTATGCCTATGATAGGTGCACAGCTCCTGCTCTAGGTACACGCAGAATCTGGAGAAAGCACACGCAGCGTCTGGAGAAGGTACACGCAGCGCTTGGAGTAGACACACACAGCGTCTTGAGCAGGTACGCAGCGTCTGGAGTAGGTCCACGAAACGTCTGGAGTAGGCACGCATCGTTTGAAGTAGGTACACGCGGCGCTTGAAGTAGGCAAACACAACTTCCGGAGTAGACACACACAGCGTCCGGAATAGACACGCAGCATCTGGAGTAGGTCCACGCAACGTCTGGAGTAGGCACGCAGCGTTTGAAGTAGGTACACGCGGCGCTTGAAGTAGGCAAACACAGCGCACTAGTAGGCGGAGGCGTAGGCGTGGCTAGGCGACGACTTAAGGAGCGGGCAGAGGCTTGCAGGATCCCGAGGCAGTGCGGAAAAGGCCTTTAGGAGATGCTTCAAGTATCAAAGCTCAAGTCAGACTCCCCCATTCGCCGATTGTTCGGCTTATTTTTCCTTTTTGACGGATCTGGCATAAGAACGGAAAATTATTCTCATTAAATTTGAAATTATTTAAATTAAAAGCAAATTCTTGTAAATGGCCAAGAAGAAAGGAGTATTTTGAAGTAAAAACATCAGGCCGGTAATAATATTTGAATAAAAATTGCCATGACAACCTGATAAACAACGATGTCAAAACATGTCAAATTTTGGTTTTAGGCTCGTAATACAGAAACGGCAAGATTTAAGTGAAAAATGAGATATTATTTATATAGGAAAAAAAAAGTAGCGCAACAGCGCGCACGAAACCCGAAATTGCAGAGTTACGGAGAACTAAATAAAAGACCGAAAAAGGTAGACTCCATTGACACCGATTTAAAAATTGCTGATAGCATGAAAAATACGAAGTGAAAATGATTTGTTATTGTGTTCTTATGAATTAAAAATATTACAGGATCCTATGGAAATAAAGGTGATGCAAAATATCAAGTTTTGAGGCGAATGCAGAACATCAAAAACAGAATGGAAAAATAAATTTAAAATAGTGTAAAATGATATGTAAATATGTATAAGCATAACACTACATTTTCCCCCCGACCCTGGAAAATTTTTGACTCAGCAAAAATTTTGACATGTACATTCTAAAATAAACCATAAAAACACAGCTTTGCAGAAACAGACATCACCAGGCAAAATCAGATATACTATCTCTTACATTCATCATCTGCATTCAGGTAAGGGTGGAGTTCACATTCAATGACTACCACTTTAAAAGTGTGTTTTCGAAAGGACATTCAGGCTTATTTAAGGAGTTGTCATCCGCTCCTACGTGGAAAAAAAAACATTTTGAAAGGACATCCAGGCTTATTTAAGGAGTTGTCATCCGCTCCTGAGTGAAGATAAAGATAAAGAAATTAATCTTAAGCAAGCTTTAGTCGCTATGACTTAAGTAAAGATTAAGAACGGCCAGAGCGGTAGGGCTCAAAGCCAGAGATCAGCAACATCACTAACGAGATGTGTCTGAAATTGATATTTATACATATATACAAATTTACATATACAAACATATATATACATATATACAAATGTAGTGTCATGCAAAACAGTATTAGCTGGTTCCTCACATCTAATCTTCACTTCGTATTCGAGTTCAGTCTTGTTAAGGAATTCGTACTTAATAACCCTTTTCATTGCAAAGTTAAGTTTAAGAAATAAAAATTTAATAAAAAATTGTACCTCTTTAAGTTATCTAGAATAAGAATATTAAAGTGATGAATGTAAGTGAAGTGTTATATGTAGGTCTAAATATAATCCAGATAAGTTGAAAAACTAGATAAAGTTTTGTTTTAGAATTTGGAAGATTGTACCTCTTTAAGTTATCGAGAATAAACATATTAAAGTGATGAATGTAGGTGAAGTGTTATATGTAGGCCTAAATATAATCCAGATAAGTTGAAAAACTAGAAGAAGTTTTGTTTTAGAATTTGGAAGATTGTACCTCTTTAAGTTATCTAGTATAAAAATATTAAAGTGATGAATGTAAGTTAAGTGTTATATGTGGGTCTAAATATAATCCAAATAAGTTGAAAAACTAGATGAAGTTTTGTTTTAGAATTTGGAAGATTGTACCTCTTTAAGTTATCTAGTATAAAAATATTAAAGTGATGAATGTAAGTTAAGTGTTATATGTGGGTCTAAATATAATCCAAATAAGTTCAAAAACTAGATGAAGTTTTGTTTTAGAATTTGGAAGATTGTACCTCTTTAAGTTATCTAGAGTAAACATATTAAAGTGATGAATGTTATATGTAGGTCTAAATATAATCCAGATAAGTTGAAAAACTAGATGAAGTTTTGTTTTAGAATTTGGAAGATTGTACCTCTAGAATAAAAATATTAAAGTGAAAATGATTTGTTATTGTGTTCTTATGAATTAAAAATATTACAGGATCCTATGGAAATAAAGGTGATGCAAAATATCAAGTTTTGAGGCGAATGCAGAACATCAAAAACAGAATGGAAAAATAAATTTAAAATAGTGTAAAATGATATGTAAGTATGTATAAGCATAACACTACAGTGTACGTAAAGGAGTTTCTACACATGAATCACTAGTAGGTAAAATATATTTGAATTAAAAAATAATACTATTGAACGTTATTTATTTTTAATATTTTTAATATTTTTGTTTTGAATCACTTTTTTACAAGTCATTAAACTGAAGAATCATTGTTAATATTTGTTATAATTTTTATATAACAATTTGGTGTGTGTATTTAGACAATTGCGAAATATTTAATAACTGAAATGTACTACTGCCTTCATTTTCTTTTAAATTTACGGCGATATTTAACTTTCATCCTCTTCGTTGTCATCTTTTCTCACTACTGGAACAGTCGCATTGATGCATGCAGAACCTCTCCGCGGCTTTTACTTATTTTGTCTATTCACTTATATCTGCAAATAGAAGATGTATAAATAAAAAGTTTAGATGTCACAGTATGTATTTATAATTCATATATATAAGTTTTGGATCATGATAAAACATTTTTTAGCTAACGGTCAATTGGAAAAATTTAAATCAAATAACTGGCAACCCTGTGAACACGGCGTTACATTTTAGGATAAAACTACACTTCCTTAATTTAATTGTTTTCATAAATGTATAGTTATTTAAAGTTTAATTACCGATAAAAGGTAATTTGTTTAGTTGTTTTCAATCATCTGTTGTAATTTCTGCACATTTTTATAGCGCAAATCGTCATTTTTATATCCCACAGAATACGTGTTTACAGTACAATGAGAGTGTCGTCACTGAGCGGGCGGGACGAGCTTATAAGCCAACAGTTGGCTGATATTTTTTTGGACGTTTAGACGCTCGGACTCTCTATCTAGACAAGTATATAATCAAAGGTTTATTGCTTGCCATTAAGATATGGATAACTTGTAAAATTTTGGTCTGTTTTTCCGTATAAGTATCCGTACTATTTTATAGATTGACTGAACCAATTTCAATAAAATTTCACGATTTGATAGAGAGCAATACTTATAATTACATTGACTTATATATTACTTTCTTTTGAAATCATTGTATAATTATGACAAGTTGCATCAAGCTGTACGCAAATCTTCGACTAGAAAAGAAAGAAAGGACATGACATACCTACGAATAAAACGTGTAAACTGAGTCTGGCACAAAAATGGCAGCTTGACGTAGTGCTGCGCACTATACTTAATATCGATAATGTGGCGCTTATTTAGAAAAAGATTCTTTCGTGTGATTCCTTTCAAACACCCTTGTGTTCTTAAATAGTTTTTTTTTTTAATCATAATGTATAATTTTAATTTTTGTAATTGTGTTTAACGGACTGCAATGAACTAAAACTTAACTGGCTTTGAATTCTGCTCTTCGCCAACAAACGTAAACGTGCAATAACGTCACTTTTTTAAATTTTGTTGTCCAAATACCCAAATGCTACCCAACTTTAAACACTGTTAAGTTTCGTGCTGTCCCTATTACTGTAAGTTAAAGTGACTGAGACACTATGAGACTCAACGTTGAGTAACGTTTGAGTATATGAATGTGAGTGTTGTATCGTGTCTTTCACTGTGCAAAAATACCTTAACAGTATACCGATGTACCATCAATAGTATATAATAGTCTCTGCCTATCCCTCAAGACATACATGAGTGCTTATGTTAGATTTATGTAATGTATAAACTAAACCAACACCTATAAAATAGAAATTCGCAAGACTTGAAATGCGTCTCTTCCAACTTCCCGCATTCTAAATAATCAAAACGCACAAGGGAAGAGGAGCAAAGACGGAGATAAATATGACAAAGATGCAACCGTTCTAATTATACGCTATTTGCAGTTGATTGGGTTAAATTAAATAAAACAAAATTGGGTTTAGTTAAATTAAATTAGAAAATAATGCTTCCATGTTATAGCAGCATAAAGTAGTAAATGAATAGAATCCAAAATAAAATATTGTTATTCAAAACACATGTTTGCATGCATAATACTTATTGAAAGTTCTTTTTTTTTTTGTTTAACAACGGTACGGAAAATAGCTCCCTCCCGGGAAGAACTAGCAGGAAACCCATCGGTATTTATCCACCATCACCCACTTCATATTACGTTTCACATTTTTACTAGCGACTCGCTTATGTGACGTTATTTAAATTTAATATACATAAGGCTTAAAATATAACACTTTACTTACATACATACTTGCCTATATTACAAACTTAATTTCATAATCTAGAACTAGACACGCGGTAGCGTATCAAGCCAAGTAAAGTAAATATTATTACATAGGTAAAAAGTAAGATTTTTCGGAATTAACTACAGTGGTGATGATGGGTGATTGGTTTCTCTTATGCTGCCACCATATGGCAATATCGCCGATTTTTTATGTATAGATAAAATAACACTGACTGACTTAATTACAGCATGAAGCGTTAGTGGGCATGAATGAAACTCTCACAGAATACCAGCGCAAAATAACAACTTAAGGGTACATACACTAGTCGCTTATTCTTCCACACAAACGTAGTCCGGCGATAACTCCACTGTTTGATGGTGTATGTACGTTCAAAATAAAAAAATGATTTCAATTTGTCTCATCATTATCTAGCGCTGTATGGAAACAAAAAAGTAAAAAAAAGAGTATATTTCAAAGTTATAAGCGTCGAAAATTCCGAATTTCGACACTATTTTTAACACGTATTTGGGCGGAAATAAATACCATAAGAAGAACGAAAATTGCAAAACAGTTACCATACAGGGATAGATTAGTTGTTCAAAAATGCAAATAATTTTATTTTAAACAGATACATTCAATAGATTTTTCGTGACATCCAGACTACCAAAGGTCTGTTTATAAAATTTCGCGCGCCCGTTTTTGTTATAAAACATCTTGCCTTTCGCTACAAATTGTTTCCCCGATCAGTGGGACGGACGGAGGGGGGGCGCAGCGCGCACTCACACATACTCACTAGGTTAGCCACTGCTATCTGTTTATGGTTGTAATACCTACATATCTACATCTTTATTTAGAAAAATTGTTTCCTTTTTTTGTTTGTGTCCAATGCTGAAGCCGGGATGAATATAGCTGCTAAAATGTTCCCATAAGTTTGTTGAAGCACATTTAGTTAAAATTTGAAACAGGTAGGTACATAACAATGAACTTTCGATACAGATAGTACATTAGGTAGGTACTTAACTACTTTAATTTGCTAACTAACGAAAACATCTCATAGATAAGCACGATTATCGATAATCTTAAAATTGTCTATTAATTTAATTAGAATAGGTAATTTTTAGATTTTCGATAATCGTGCTTACGTATGGGAATCTCATATCCTAATATACCTAACGTTCAAATTAAAGGATTTTCTACTAGAAAAAGAAACGTGTATTTTTGGCTTTTTTTTATCGATAGTAATATGTATAGGTATTTAAATCTTGTAATCTCGGAAGCTCGGAAGTCCGATTCTCACTTGGCAAAATATTTGTTTATATTTAACCTTACCTCAGATATACTCATATTTTTTATATATAATTTACTATACTACTATATAAGCTACTACTAAATAAAATAGTAGTAGCTTTCCTATGGTATTATATTAAATTTTGGATTAGATTTAATTTATTACAGAATAACCTACCTTGGATATTGGGTTATGAATACAGATAAGTACACATAGGATTTAGTTTCTAAGTTATACCTACATATTTTATAGCCTTCGTTATGAATAGCGTAAACAGGCCAAGCCCCCTAGCGTACAAACGTTTCGTAACGAATTTCTTTCTACAATCGCGCCTTTTATTTGTTTGGACTGACCACCTGACTCGTTCAGTGATGCCATTCCCATATAGTGTTTAGTTTTCAACTAGCGTTATCTATCATAAAATAAATAAAAATTTTATTCATATTTCGCTAATTGTGTCTGTACTGTGAATTTGATTTACAATCGATCTCTAAATTGTAGTTTTCTTCTAATTACTTACCTTGCCTAGACGTGTTCTTTGGACTTCTGTAAGGAAGTCTACGCTGTTAGTATTCCGTTTATATACGTTACTATTTTGATAGACGTTTGTGCTTGTCCCTGCAGTGACACAATGCCTATTGTTGATAACTTTCTAAGTACTAAGAGAATATTTCAAACCGCTATTGAACACAAACAATCAATAAACAATTTACAAACTAACTTTTTTTTTATTTAATTAACCTATATAAAAGCCACACTCACATCAAAATCGCGCTGTCGAAAAAGCAGTTATCCTGACACTGGCTGACATATACTTCGGGGTCGGGGAGTTGCCTGCGGGCTATTATAGCTAACTAGCTATGGAAAGTAAATACCTATTTAGAATACATAGTACCTACAGCAATATTTGCATAACCTACAGTAAAATACAAAAACATAAAGAAAACATAATTATGTTACACTTTTTTGTGTTTGTTTTAGAAATTGTTATATTTTTTTCAAAAAAAGTTTTTTATGTTACCGTTTTATTTTAGAGTTATATCCCTTTAGTGAGTACAGGCGTGATATTACATTGTGTGATTGCGTAAAGAATGCATAGATAGGCGATAGCAGCAATCGCGGTTGATTTGCTGCCATTTATTGAAGAGTGCCCCCGATTTCTCCAAGATCCCATCATCAGATCCTGATCTGATCATCATCGATTACCGTGGGATTATCTGGAAAATATAGCCTTTCAAACAAAAAAAAATAATTTTCCAAATCGGTTCAGGCATATTCGAGAAATCGGGGGACAGAACATACATAAACAAAAACCAACGAATTGAGAACCACCTCCTTTTTTCGAAGTCGGTTAAAAAGTAGGTAAAAACAAATCAATGGAATTATTATATTGTTAGAAGAGAAGGTCTGAATCGGGAGCGCCGACGCCGCGCCGGGCTATATAGGAGGGCGGCTGGCGTCACTCGCCCACGTCCTACGCGGGCCCCGTCTTTGCCCACGCAAACCCCAATATTTTAAATGAACTCCAAATAGTTCAGAACCTCTTCTGTCGTCGAGCTGCGAACGCACCTTGGTACGTCCGTAATGCCGACCTTCATCGGGACTTAGAGCTCCCAACAATTCAACAATTCCTCAAAAAACTCTCTGAGAACTTCTTCAAAGCCTCAGAGTCGCACCCAAACAATTTAATTCGTGAGGCGGCTTCCTATGCAGCCCCACCCCCCTCTCGCTATCGTGTCCGCAGGCCGAGAAACTCTCTCTCGGACCCGCCTAATAAACTGTCAAACGACCTGAACTGCCTCCTGGCGGCTCAGGCCAACTCTAATTAGTTTAAATTATTGTATAAACCAGCATTAATTTGCCTTCGTAGGCACTCCCTCAGCGGCTCTTAGCCGCCTGCGCCCTCTTTTCCCAAAAGAGACCGGATATCGTGGTATGCGTAATGCATTTTCCGCCTCCCTACGTACAGGGTAGCCCTTTAATTGCTTCGGGCGCAAAAAAAAAAAAAAAGTCACTCGCCCCTTTTTGCCGACGGTCATCACGGAATGCGGAAGCTTTGCTCGAATACTAGCGTCATTATTTTAAATCTTGTTTTAAGCTTTTAAGTTAGTTAATATTTGTTAGGCCAAAGGCCATTAAAATCTTTTTAAAAAGTCAATCTGTGTTTCTATTTGTAACATCAGAAGTGGGATCAAAAGGCTGAAAAGCCGCTGTACGCCTATATTTCTGGTTTTATAAAGGAAAACTTAGTTTCCTTCAGTTGTTTATTTACTATTCGGGCGAAGTCTGCCTGATGCCTGCCAACGATCAACGTAACAAACAAAAACATCGTTGGCAGACTCCTTCACCCAATCCGATGGAGGAGATCCTGAGGAGGCTACGTGTGCTGGAGGACCAGCCCCGTGCGTCAGTGGAGACGCAAGCCATTGCAACGACCAGCGCCGGCCCTAGGCGTGCCCTCGAGCTGCCAAACACGACACCATCGGCATCGGCATCGGCATTTTTTTTTTTTTTTTTTTTTATAGAAGAGGGGGCAAACGAGCATGCGGCTCACCTGATGTTAAGTGAATACCGCCGCCCATGATCAACCGCAACACCAGGAGAATTGCGGGTGCGTTGCCGGCCCTTTAGAAAGGAGTAAGCTCTTTTCTTGAAGGTCCCCAGGTCGTATCGGTCCGGAAAAATCGCCGATGATAAACTATTCCACAGAGAGGTTGTACGTGGAAGAAAACTCCTTGTGAAACGTACAGTGGTGGACCGCCAAGCATCCAGATGGTGTGGATGGTATTGGGACGTTTGCCGTGTCGTGCGTTCACGAAATTTGGCGGCTGGGATTAATCCGAACAATTCCTCAGAGCACTCCCCGTGATAGATGCGATAAAATACGCAAAGAGATGCAACATCTCTTCGCAACGCCAGTGAATCGAGCCGATCGGAAAGCACTCGGTCGTCGACGATTCGAGCCGCTCTGCGCTGGATGCGGTCAAGTGGAAGGAGCTGGTACTGGGGAGCCCCAGCCCAGAGATGGGAACAGTATTCCATGTGCGGCCGAACCTGCGCCTTGTAAAGTTGCAGGCGGTGTGCCGGCATGAAATACTGTCCCGCTCTGCTGAGCACGCCAAGCTTTTTAGAGGCCAATTTGGCCTTCCCTTCCAAGTGACCACGAAACTGCACGTCACTCGATATGTCGACGCCGAGGATTCCGATACTGGCTGAGGCAACAAGGGGAGTGCCTTGAAACTGAGGGGATACGACAAAGGGGTTCTTTTTAGCGGTTAACGCGCAAACTTGTGTCTTCTGGGGGTTAAACTGGACTAGATTTAGTCGTCCCCAATCCGAGACTCTGTTCAGCAAAGACTCGACTTCAGACACAAGTTTGTCCCGGCACTCGGAGACGTTTTCCCGAGAAATATTGGCTCGGCCGGTGTAAAGAGCATCACCAGTGCTGTCATCTGCATAGCAATGAATGTTACGGGTATGCAACATATCATTGATATGCAGAAGAAACAGCGTTGGCGATAGCACGCAGCCCTGTGGAACACCAGCATTAATAGGCTTGCAATCGGAGCTTGCACCGTCTACAACGACCTTGATGCTCCGATCTGCAAGAAAGCTGGTGATCCAATTGCACAATTTCTCGGGAAGCCCATAGGAAGGGAGCTTCGAAAGAAGCGCTTTGTGCCAAACCCGATCGAAGGCCTTCGCAATGTCCAAACTAACGGCCAATGCCTCCCCCTTGAACTCTACTGCCTCCGCCCATCTGTGAGTGAGGTAGACCAGAAGATCACCAGCTGACCGACCACGGCGAAAACCGTATTGGCGGTCACTAATCAGCTGGTGATCCTCAAGGTACCTCATAAGCTGGCAGTTTACAATGGACTCCATTGTTTTGGAGAACAAGGAGGTGATGGCGATTGGCCGGTAGTTGGACGGGTCTGAGCGGTCGCCTTTTTTAGGGATCGGGTGGACGAAAGCCGTCTTCCACGATTTTGGGACTACGCCTAGGGAGTAGGAGTACCGGAAAAGACGCGTTAAAACCGGTGCCAACTCTGGAGCACACGTCCTCAGCACAATTGGGGGGATTCCGTCAGGCCCACTCGACTTGTGGATGTCCAGGGAGAGGAGTGCTTTGCGAACCGAGCGCTGTGTGAACTGCACTTCCGGCATGGAGCACTCACACCGCGGGATAGTCGGCGGCGTACTCCCCCCGTCATCGAGAGTCGAGTTAGACGCAAAGAAGGAGCCTAGAAGATCGGCTTTCTCCTTTGCAGTATGGGCCAGTGAGTCGTCCTCCCTGTGCAGAGATGGAAGAGATGGCTGACAGAAATTCCCCTGGACAGCCTTGGCGAGAGACCAGAATGCACGGGTTCCAGAAGGAAGGCGAACTAGTTTCTCGCCAATTCTGCCTATGTGCTCTGACTTTGCCTTGGCAATGACTCTTTTGAAGGACCTAGAGGCGGAATTATACTTCTTTTTTAGAGCGCTGGTGTTTACATCCCGGGACGCTGATGCATCAACCCAGGCTTGGTAGCACTCCTGCTTATAGCATGATGCTATTTTACAGGAGCGACCAAACCATGGCTGAGATTTGCCTCCAATGGGCACCACAGAGGAAGGAATAAAAAGTTCCATACCCTGAAGTACCACATCAGTAACAGAATCCGCAACAACGTTGGGATCATCCGGCGAGAAGCAAACCTGCCCCCAAGGGTAGGATGCAAAGAAAGACCGCATCCCATCCCAATCGGCTGACCTATAGTGCCAAACACGGCGGCAGCCTGCAGAATGCAACCGCGATTTCAGCGTGAGTGGCACAACACTCCGGATCAGACAATGGTCCGAGGAGCCTAAAGGGGCGTCGACGGAAATCTGATATCCGTCCGGGTGAGAGGTCAGCAGAAGGTCCAACAGGGAAGGTGCATGATCCTCCACATCTGGAATCCGCGTAGGCGAAGTAACCAGTTGTGTCAGACCATATGCCAAGGCAAAATCATGAACAGATCTCCCCGCATGATCGGTTAAACGTGAACCGAGCCATTCGGCGTGATGGGCGTTAAAGTCGCCGAGGATCACGATCTCTGCGGAGGGGATCTGCTGTAGCAACGAATCTGCAGCCATTTGGACGTGGTCGAAGAGTCGGTCTGTTTCGGCATTACCGCTGTGGGACCTATAGAGGCACCCGTAGACGCGCGGATGGTCGTCGCTGTCTACGCGTAGCCAAAGGATGGACAGGTCCGAACCTTCAAGTCTGCCGAGGCGTCGAGAACAGATGTCCTCTCTGACGTAAACGCAAACTCCAGCCCGAGGCACAAAGGAGTGTTCCAGTTTGTACCCCGGGTAGGAGAGATACGAAACATCAGCCGGAGAGGACACCTGCGTCTCGGTCAGAAAGAGCAGAGCCGGCCTCGCCGTCTCGAGATGGTAGTGGACGGCGTTTAGGTTGGAGTGAAGTCCCCTGATATTGCAGAAATTCACGGACAGCGTGGCAGGGGTCGCCTTGGTCTTGTTGCTCCGTTTGCCCCGAGCAGTTGTAGTCTTGAGCGGAATTTCGCCCCCCCCAGAATACGCGGGGCAGCCTGAGCACCCACGCTCAGAAGTGGAGAAACATGGTCGTGGATGCTCAGCGAGGGATTCTCCAGGGGTGCTGGTACCCTCCTGGGGTAGTCTATCTTTATTTAATTCCGCTACCATGTTGATGGGGGGGGGGGGGGGGTGATTTGGGCCTCCGGCCACCTGCACTCACCAGACGAAACGCGGAAGCAGAACTTCCACTTCACGCCGGTATTCTGTGAGGTCGTGGTACCACCCCGGTTTGAGCCGGCCCATACGTGCAACAGCAAAGCTGCCGCATGGCTCTACCACGTTTGCATTGGCATCGGCATCGGTGTTCGGGATGCCTACACCGCCGCGTGCGCCTGAGCCCTCGCGAGTGGGGTCGCCGCCGCTGACTCCACACACTGCCAACGTGGGATCAACGCAGTCTGAAGACGTGGTGACGAACGCCGTATAGCGTCTTTTGACCTCTATCGGCTGTACTCAGGTCAGATCTAACCGATATTTTGCCTCTGATTTTAAACCAAATGTTCATGATTATGCGCTATGCCCACGTTCTATCGATGTCGCGAACATGCTTTATGATGCAATGCGGACAGGGTCAGATAAATACTCCACATATGCTGAGTATGCTCGTAAACCACTTTTAAGGTTACGCATAGTTAAAGGTCTCAGTAGCGAGCTGCTTAGGGCTATTATCATTCGTGGAAATGCAGTTCCACAAATTCGTGCTATGGTTGCTAACGCCAAATTATCACCTGACTCTATAGTGGAGTTTTTATCGAGCTGTGTTAAACCTTCTAACAGCCATAATAGGAAAGTGTATTCTAATGGTTTCAATCGATTTGACCAACCCTCTAATAATAATAACTCAAACCGCAAACCGTTAAAACGTCAATGTGATCTCAAATATTTAAAATCAATAAAATGTTATGAATGTAAACAATTTGGTCATAAGAGTGTTAATTGTCACAAATGGTCAAATGCACCACCGATAAATAGTAACCAAAAAGTAATCTCGTTACCGACGACATCTCGTTGCGATACGTCGAAGTTTGCGTCTTGCAAAAAAAGTAGGCCATTCGGGAGTAACTTGTTTTGATAAGGAACGCGCAAATTCTCGCAATAATAATGGTGTCAATTTTTGTCGCGAAATCACGGATAGTAACAAAAACGCGACGTCACGACTGCGGTCATATCGGGAATACCATTAGACGTACTAATCGATAGTGGTTCAAGTGTTTCCTTAATGTCAAAAAATGTTGTTAAGCATTTCCCGTGTCAAGTAAAGCCTACGAATCAGTTGCTACGCGGCTTGGGTGGTATGGAAATAAGATCGGAATCATTTGTAACATTACCTGTCGAGTTTAGCGATATAACAATAGAAATTGATTTTTATGTGGTGGGTGCAATAATTTGAGTGTACCAGTCGTTATCGGTACAGACGTACTAAACAGGAAAGGTATTACATATGTTAGGACCGGTGATAGCCAACGTATAATTCATAGTGAGGCGACTGTAAACGATATTCTGCAAGTAAATTTGATTTCTTTGTCCGATCAAATTAATACTCGGTATCTGGAAATAATAGAGAACGATTACTAGAGATCCTCACCAAGTATTCCGATTTCTTTTTAAGTGGTACCACGACCACAACGGTGAAAGATAGTGAGATGCATATCAAATTAACAACCGATGTGTCCGTGTACTATAGACCCTACAAATTATCGCATGACGAAAAATTAAAAGTATGCACTGCACTATGGTGAAGGATTTTCTCAATAAAGGAATTATTCGCGAGTCCGATTCGGAATACGTTAGTACGATCTTGCTAGTAAAAAAGAAGGGCAGTTCTGATAGAATGGTCGTGGGTTATCGCGCACTGAATCGAATCACCGTCAAAACTAGATATCCTCTCCTCTTGATCAACGACGATATAGATAGTTTAGGTAATGCTCGCTGGTTTGGTTCTCTGGATATGATTTCCGGTTTCCATTAACTTAGAGTTGCAGAAGAGTCGATTCATAAGACCGCACCCGTTACACCAGAGCAGAGGCCCAGTATAATTATTGCAAGGTACACCTACGGTTTAGCAAACGCGCCGATTTTTTTATCAAAAGACTATCTCTAAAATGCTTAAAATCCTTCATTGATGCTGGAAAAGTATGGTCTATATCGATGACAAATTAATAATGACGGATGGGATTGACAAACACTTCGTTTTATTAGATTTGGTTATGAAAACGCTAACCATAATAGGTTTTTTAATTAATTTAAAGAAATGTACCTTTCTTACCAACGGAATAGAATACCTAGGTAGGATTATAAGAGATGGTCAGGTTAGACCAAGCTGTAATATTTGAAAAGTGTCAATAAAAAGGAGACGTTTTGTTGGTACTAAATCTTTAATTAAAATTTTGTTTTATTACAAACTTAACTCTAATATATCTATGTCGTGTGGGCTACAACACTACATCACAGAGCAATTACCACTCGAAACATGTGCTGCATTTTTTGAAGGTACTAGTAGTACGATTGCTGTTATATTTGCTTTGTTATTTTACATACCTAATAACCCCTCATCTGTCAACAGGCCTCTGGAATATTGGAGTAAACAAAGGCGCATATTATGTCAAGTGCCTTGTGGAGCTCGATCAGTTCTTATCTAACAGTTAAAACTATGTTTGTGATAAGAATGTGAACCCAATAAATTATTACATAATCCACTTAATTTGCAGTATTCTCGACTGACTTTAAACTTACCTTATCGGGTCACTTAAGTGAGGCATGTTATCGTAGAGCTTGTGGGGTGAAAGAAATGTGTCGAGAGCTATATTATTTTTATGGATTTATGTTAAATATGTTTTAAGTGGGTAAAGTAAAATGTTTGTCGAATAAAGGTTTGCTTTTGTGATTGTAACGACTTATGTGTATTGAAGTAGGAGGAGGTCGATTACATTAATTTCAAAATAGAATTGATAATTTGTTACGAAGGGAGCTGTCCTGATTTGTATGTAATTTGTTGGCTTATTTTATAATGACTCAAACGATGTATGCTTTGTTTATAGCTCTCATACGGGACTTTTGCAGAAATAGCAAATCTGATTACACGTACCGCGATCGCGCGAGTTCCCTCAGAGGTGCCGCGGCGAATGCGCTTGGTCATGTGTTGGTGCTGTGACAGTCGAGAAGATAGTCTTTCCCTATTCTTGAGCTAGATTATGTACCAAACAAGCCCGTGTTTACTGATTTTGACTACGTTACGTGTTGTATTCAGTGGAAGAGACCCGTGCGCATGGTATTGGGTTGACCCTGACACTGGTGGTTTCTGGGGTGAGTCGGTGGCGCAGCCGACAACAGACCTGTGTAAATCCAGCCATTATTAGGTATCTGGGGTGACCTGCTAGAGACTGATGTAAATCCTGTTTGCACACGCGAGTTTGTGCGGGGTATTCGGTTGCGTGGGAAGAGACCTGTGTAAAACCTATGTGACTTGAAACGCTTTTGTGTAGCGTTGATAACTGTTCATGTTGACTGTTCTGACTGACTGACTTGTTTGGCTAATTGGGTACATAATCTGACGCTTTATGAACTATATGAATTTAGATCAACTGTTAATACGCGATATAAATAAATGTCTCTTAGATTGTGTGTATCTTCTCAGAGATCGACGATGGTGACGTCGAACAGCCGCGGGACGCGGTGAGTGTTGCTGAGCCATCCACGAGTTCCTGCTGAGGGCTTCGAGCACGCAGCCCCGTCAGGAGAGGCCGTGTTAGAAGAGAAGGTATGAATCGGGAGCGCCGACGCCGCGCCGGGCTATATAGGAGGGCGGCTGGCGTCACTCGCCCCTTTTTGCCGACGGTCATCACGGATTGCGGAAGCTTTGCTCGAATACTAGCGTCATTATTTTAAATCTTGTTTTAAGCTTTTAAGTTAGTTAATATTTGTTAGGCCAAAGGCCATTAAAATCTTTTTAAAAAGTCAATCTGTGTTTCTATTTGTAACAATATAATAACAACATCTACTTAATTTCACATAAGAACTTTCATCATAACAACTAAGTACATAAATTGGGTTCATAATAATTTCGTTTCACACAGCAGATCCTAAGTTACAATAACACCAATTTGCTTTCTCTCTCCTTTCTCTTTTTAAAATACGTTACCCCCACAGTAGGATTTCCTCCTGTATCGTGGAGGCAGTTTACAAATATAAATTGCACAAGAACAAACATCCAGACCCGGAACAACTATTTGTAGTCCATACAAAATATTTGTTCCGTGGGGGATGCGAACCCGCGGCACCCAGCGTAGCTACTCATTGCTAAGCCATTGCGGCACGAGCCGTTTGAGTTTATGTTATTATTCTAAAATGAATCGCATAGGTACCTAGATACGCGATGATGCCGTCGCGCATTGCGTCACTCGAGTGCGTATGTGTGTGCGCACTAGCTTCTTACTGCTCATCACAGCGTCCATCCTTTTCGCACGAGATGTCGGCTGAGATAGCATGCATTTTTCCCCGCCCACCACTTAGTTCGTGCCATCGACTAGGGCAACCTTAATGCTACTGTGTTTTGTATGTTAAGTGTAAAGAACCGGATACGTTTTTTACCGGAAATTTCATCATAGTCATCAGTAGTGACAACGCATCTACTTTGGATGCTCAATTGAGGATAAATGTAGACTATGGGCCACAACTTCCACTCATCGTCAGTTGGACAGTGTGAAAATTTGACCCCCTTATTCAATAAGAAATCATATAACGCGATATTTTTTTTTTCATTATATTTAATATATTTTGTATTCAATATGGATTATAAATAATAATTATTGAAAGTCACTTTTTTTTCATTTACCACCAACATTCACATTATTCAGAAGATACGATAAATATAAAATACCGAAGTTTATCTTGCACTCTGTTTAGAGGATGCTTTAAGTATGCCGCCATCAGATGCAGGTGTAACGCTCTCTACGCGGTCAGTCGCTATAGACTCTACGGCGGCTGACCGCTAAGTCAGTACTTACCCACACCCCGACCTATTGACCCCCATTGACGAATATTATGTTAAGATAATTTTATCACTCAATAATACAAATTCAGAAAAATCCGATGAGGCATCTACAGATAACAATGAGGCACTGTTTTGGTGTTTCTGATAAATCAGTTTATGGCTCAGACGAAATAAAATTATGGTAACTGGGATATTTTCAGACAAATTAGAATTCTCATTGAGGAAGCCATTATTGAAAGGGGAAAAAGACATACTTAAGTAACTACCGGCCCATTACCCTAGTTCCTATCCTATCCAAAGTATATAAGAAGGTAATATGCATGAAAAACTTACATCGTTTTTTAGGGTTTCGTAGTCAACTAGGAACCCTTATAGTTTCGCCATGTCTGTCTGTCCGTCTGTCCGTCCTCGCTTAATCTCTGTGACCGTTAGCACTAGAAAGCTGACATTTGGTACCAATATGTGTATCAATCACGCCGACAAAGTGGTAAAATAAAAATTGAAAAAAAATGTTTTATTAGGGTAGCCCCCCTATATGTAAAGTGGGAAGTGATTTTTTTTTTAATTTCAACCTTAACGTATGATATGTTGTTGGAAAGGTATTTAAAAATGAATAGGGGTCTACTAAAATCATTTTTTGATAATGTCAATAATTTCGGAAATAATCGCTCCAAAAGTAAAAAACAATGTCCCCCCCCCCCTCTAACTTTTGAACCATAAGTTTAAAAAATATTAAAAAAATCTGGAAAGTAGAACTTTATAAGGACTTTCTAGGAAAATTATTTTGAACTTGGATGGAAACAACAGTTTTTGTACAAACTCGTAAGTGGGAACACTTCCTGTGACGGACGGGAAACTACGGAACCCTACACTGAGCGTGGCCCGACACGCTCTTGGCCGCTTTTTAGATAAATATCATATACTCAACCACAATCAATGTGGATTTCGGAAAAGTTAATTCCCTACAGATGCCCACAACAATTGCTATTGGATGTGTATGACAGTATGTAATAAGATACCACGGTAAATAAACACAAGTAATAGACCTACCTTTCAATAAATTTAAAAGAGAATTATACAATTGGCTTAGGGAAAGGCCTTTATACACTGTATATGTACAGGAATATTTAAACTACAAAACATAATAGCAATTTGACTAACATAAATTTACGATACCAATTGTGAAATATTAACTTCTTATCACCTATTTATTGACTACTTGTTGACATTTTGTTATTATAGACATTTTACTCAAAAATATTATTATCTAGTTATTTTACGGTTATTTCTTAAATTTACGCGAACACTACACATTGAATAAAACTAAATTTACGGATTCTATCGCGTTTATTTAACTGACTGAACTGAAAAAGACCCGTACCAACCGATATTTAAATGGTGAATCTCACCATCATCCTTCACAGTTAGCTACCGTGGGTAAATCTTTGTTTCAGAGAGCACGAAGGATCTGTGACATAAAATATCTGGCCGCCGAACTGCACCATGTCAAGCAAGTGTTGCAAGACAACAAGCTTAAGATCCCGCGCCTACGTCACAGTGACCGAGTGAAGCCGGCCACAGTCGAGCGTGTGCCTGCTGTACTACCATATGTCAAAGGAGTCACAGACAAGGTTGGCTACATCTTGAAGCGAGCTTCCATTAAAACATACTACAAGCCGCCGAAGAAGATTAGTCAATTTTTACCATGCGTCAAGTTTAATATCCCTCTACAAGATGCAGGAGTGTACAAGTTAGATTGTGAATGTGGTCTCTCTTACATAGGTCAAATAAAAAGATCCATAAAAACCCGCGTGAAAGAACATATAGCTGACGTGAAGCACCGACGCTCCGGGAAGTCTGCAGTTTGTGAACATGTTCAAGATCGTCACCACCATTACATCAGATTTGATAAACCACAAATCCTCGCAAAAGAATACCGATTCCTACCAAGGATGATACGCGAGGCTATTGAAATTAAAAAACATCCTAATTTCAATAGAGAAGATGGATGGGTGCTGCCACCTGCTTGGGATCCTATAATTAACAAAATTAAACCCAAACCCACGCATACCACTGCAAGACTTCAAGATACTGTAAGTTCGTTTTGCGTAAATCGGACCAAAAATTAATATTCAAAAACTGAAGGTGGCCGGGCTAACAATGACATTTGGACGTCAAACATCTCAGTCCCCCCCCCCCCCCCCCCGTGACCATGGTTGCAGTGAAGCACCCGAAACGTCGGGAATTAAAAATAAGTAAAATCAGTTAAATAAACGCGATAGAATCCATAAATTTAGTTTTATTCAATATTTTATGGTTGTAAGATTTGCGTGCCATTCATAATGGCTAATTAAGTAGATGTTTAATTATTATGACTATCTTCAGTGTACCTTAACCGAACACAAATAAATATTTAATTTCATTAAGTTTCAGACAATTCCTTGAATTTCGTGAATAATTATCAAAAAAAAAAACGGTCATGATGACCCAGTGTCATTGGCCGCGTTATTATTTATGTTATTGGCGCCGGATGAAGATTTTTTTCAAAAGTAATTATTTTGCTATATCAATAAATAAGGAAAAAAATTCTATTAAAATTTTGAATTTGTCTTTTGTTTATAAACAATTTCTTAACAAATTTTTTCACTGATTAATTAATGTCGTTGTTAGATGCCAAAACAGTTGTAAAATAACATATGTAAATAAAATTTTAACAACATTTCTTGAATTTCATTTCATTTTCATTCATTGTTTGTTAATTTCAAAAAAATGTAACAAAAATAATATAAAACTTTAATAAACTAATATAACGTGATCTTGTTAATTATGTATACAAAAAGTGCTCCAAGATGCGAAAAATTTATTGGTCAATTATTATATCGTAAAATAATTTTTGTGTCGACGTTTGTAAAAACAGAGACTAGAAAAAAATTATCAGTTAACAATTATATAACTTTTTGAAACATCGAGATATTTTTTTCCATTTAGGATTCATTTTTGGAAGTCCCCAGATGATACCAAATTTTTTTAAATTTTTAAAATAACATTATGCCTTACAAAAAAAATATTTTATCCAGTAAACTCTCTAGCGGTGTCGCGCATATACCATAACGGCTTTGCGGAGCCCTATTTTCGGCGTTAGATAAAAATTATAAATAATGGAGATAGAGTTGCGAGAGATGGCAGTTTTCTATTCCAAATATCCTCCTTTAAGGATCTATGATAGTGATTTTCATTATTCTTCATATTTTTTTGAGTTATTTCCAAAAAACTTGAGCCCATCCTTTTTAATTTTTTGTTAATATCAAATGCAATTTTTGTTTTCAGGAAAAAACACCGCCTTTTTCAGAATAGTATCAGGAACCGAATGAGCCATATCTTATATTTTAGAGAGAACTGGAATGATTTTTCCGAGAAAACTCACTTCTTGATCAGACTAATATAAATTTGACTAATTATGATTGATTTCTACTATAAATAATAATGAACATCAATATATAAAAGTAGATCCATACTATACTACTTTAGCTGCTTTTATCGATTTTGACCGAAATGTGTTGGGATAATTAGTTTTACATTGTGCTAAGTCAGGCGTTACCGTTGATCTAGGGCTTACTAACGGCACTAGGAATTTAATTAAAGCTCTGTTGCAGTAATAAATTTCGCTAAGTGACTGAAAGTGAAAACTGTTGTCCCAGATCACCATAAGACAAATATCTATGTAAATTTTTAAATTAACGCCAAGACTATGTCGTTAAACAAAATGAAAGGACAGGTTTAAACGATATTATAATTAAAATTAAAACTATTTATATAGTAAATTGTATCGACATCATTATAATCTGGACAAACTCACAGCTTTGTATAATCCTTAAAAAATGCCACAAAACAGGGTCCAGAGCCACCTGCTTCCATCGACGTCGTGCATGTCGTATCAGGGCATCACACCATCTAGTAAATGGCCGCTAATCCAAACATCCTCCCTCCCAATACTTTTTTTACGTAGTAGAGCCCTGTTGCAGTTATATTAGCAGTGTAGTTGTAGCACGAATGGGTTGGCTCGACCGGGGAAGGACCACGCTTTCACAGAATACCACCGTAAAATAGTAGCCTAATGCTGCTGTATTTCGTATGGTGAGTGTAGAGAACTGGAGATCCTTTTTACTGAAAACGAGGCATTCAATCCTTGTCCTCACGGGTGACAGCGCATCTGCATTTTGATTCGTAATTGAGGATAGATGTAGATGTCTATGGGCCACAGCAACCACTTACCATCGGGCGGATTATGTGCTCGTTTGTCACCCTACCCTAAAAAAAAACTTTATATTTTCAGACAAAAGTAGGTAATTTTAATTTTTTTAAGGTAAGGGTTTAAAAAGAACACAAATCACCCTAAGAATCAAGGGTATTTTTGACCATAAATAGTTACATCTATTCTTGATTAAGAATAAAAATGCCGATGCAATGTTGCTCTTGTGGGAATCTAAAATGCTTTCTTACCAGTAAAAAATGTCTCATATAGTTTTATCATCTGGTTGGTTTCCATAAATACATAATTGCAAGTGAAAATGATAAATATACATAAATAATATCATTAAATAAAGGAAATACATAAAAAATACATAAATAAATAAAACCCCAACCAGATGGAAGCCCTCGACGGGCGAGACCAAACAGCCGAGGGTTAGGGGGAAAGGGAAAGAAACTGGAGGACGACGCGGGTGGTATCGAGGAGTACCACCTTCTGCATTTGAGCCTAGAGCGGTCCGTCACGGAGTCCAAGTCACCTCTGATGACCCGAAAGGCTGACCGGGATTAGCACGTTCGCAGAGACAACTACAGGAATAATTTCGGTCAGCAGACCCCCTCCCCTCCACATTTCGGTCACCTCGTGAGCCAGGTCCAGATATTTTGTTTGCTTATCTGTTTCGGGATTCATGAGTTTCTCGTCATACGGAGTTTTTAAAAACACAAACACTCACGCCTATCATCCATAGGGGTAGGCAGAGACTACGGACTTCCATTTAACACGATCCTGGCACACTATTCTCGCCTTCCCCACATTCAAATACCTACGCATACATGTTCATCGTTTAAGGGTACTCTTAATTTAGCCCATTTTAAATATATCTCCAACATGTTCAATAAATTTTCGCCTGGGTCGTCCATTGCCGACTCTACAGATTTCTTTTGCCACTCTATGTCACATTTGTTATTAGAAAATTAGCTTATATCACTTTCAGATATGGTTTTACTTCTTCGCTTCGGGGTCTCTGCCATCAACAGTATGACCTATCCACCTGAATCTTTACTGAAATGAGTGCTTATGGCGAAATAAGATGCAGATGTATAACATGCTGAGAAAATGCATTTTTAGCAATCGACAAGTACAGCCAGGTACGACGATGAGTCTCAACTGCCTTATACGTTAAATTCTGGAAAAAAATTGATGAAGTTTATAAATATAATTTCATAAAAAAGGATATTGGGCAAAAACTTTAAGTAGACTAATGGTTATCATACTAAATAACATCTAAATAATATTTCCTACCATAATTATGCCCTCAATGATGCATTACAAATTTCAATCAACATTCTAGCGAATTAGACCTTAAAGTTTTGTGTTTCATAATATTTCGTATTATTTTTTATTTATTTATAAGACATCTACATTTATTTTGGATTAAGAATCAAATTGCAGTAGCGTTGTCATTCCTAGGGACAGAGATGTAATGCCTAGTTTTAAGTAAAAATGGTCTACGGTCCTCTACACTCACCATACTAAACACAGCATATTAAGCTACTATTTTACGCTGGTATTCTGTGATAACGTGTTCGTACCCTGGTAGATCCGACTCATTCGTGCTAAAAACAGAATATAGCTTTAGCGTGGCTATCACCTACGAGTACACTCCGCACTGATAAAGAATGTGATTAGACATGGCGGCTCATCGAGCCCGTATTGTTAACATGCACAGTACCAATAGCGAAAATGCGCTTTTAACGGTATGTCGTTATATAGTTACATTATTTGTTTGATTGGAAATTTACTATTAATTGGCAAATATTTGAAAGTTATGGTATACGCTAGTAACATTAATTTGATATTATAACATTTGTAACTAGCGAACCGCTGCTTGCGATCTATAAATGTGGCGTTATTTAGACTTAATGATTATCATTAAAGACCATTTACTTCATCTAGTTAATATTTATGTACCTATATAATTTCTAATTTTGATGATAAACATTTAGTGTAGATCACTTCTGGTATTATTCTCCATTTGTTCGTGACGTTTTATCAAAATCAGTTCATCCATTACGAAAATTGGCTCTGACTGACAGACAAACGAAAATTTTAAAAATGGTTGCTCATGTCTCAATAGAATGTAACTATTTTGTACAAAAATATTACGAACAAAAAATATTAACAATAGTTATGAAGAAAACGCTTAAAATGCATCATAGCTTACAAATTAGCGAAACCATATTGAATTTGTTTTGTAGATTATAGCATTTTGTTATCATTGATTTCAAAGTATTAAGATTTTGTTCGCTTGCTTCTAAAAGCATGACTTAAGAGCGGACTATATGGAACGAGAAGAGAAGACAACGGGGTACATGTTAGCCTTAAAAACAACAACTTTCTTTTAATATGTTTTTTATTTCTGTCTGCTTTTTTTTAAATAATAGCCATGCAAGAACTTTTATAGGCTTTAATGGTATACATAATATATTATTATGCGAAGGAAACCTATAATCACAACCACGTAAGGGGATTGAATCATGTAATTCCTGCGCAAGCAACCCGTGATAGCTTCTCAAGCATATTTGGTAGTGGAAAAGAACATTCCTTGAAGAACATCAGGTATCCATTTTTTATAGGTTTGTGGCAGTCGAGAAGCTAACGAGGATATTCCAATAATTTCACAATTTTTTTTTTGCCTATGACGTTACCACTGTGTATATGCATTTCGAAACAATCGTCGTCATTACAGCCTATCAAAAGTCCACCGCTGAATCATAGATAACCTCATGCATGGTAGGCCAGCAAGAGGGTATTTTTTATTTTTAGTTGTGTTTAGAACAATTTTTAATTTTCTTAATTAACCGTATATATTTCTGTCGCTGTCTGTCCAGGATAATCCTCAGAATGGCTGAACTGATTGTAACGAAACTTGACTAATAAATAGAGAACAACGCCAGGAGTGGTGCAGTCTTTATCTAATCCGAAAGATAAATCCTATCCCGGCGATGCCGGGGCAGGTCGCTATTGTGTTATAAAGCTTTAGTTTTTTTCATTTTATTGACCAGGTAATCACTAAAACCATCAAAACACTCCTTATAAGTCTTAAAATAATAACTTAAATAAATATCTTATATATAAATAAGGACCAAATATCACGAATTTTATTTACGCTTATAAGTGTATAGATATACAAACCCACTGTTTGATTACTCATATCACGCAGTATATAATTAACTGCTGAAAACTATATCTAAGCTTACAATCTACATGTTAAAGGTAAGTAAGCTTGTTACCAAATAATTACGCGTTAAGGAATACTTGGATATAAATTTCATATTAAGTTATTATATCTAGAGTTACAATGTTAAGTTAACAGTTAACATGTAAAAGGCAAATTAGCTTGTTACTAATTAATTTCGCGTTAAGGAATACATGGATATAAATTTGCTTTCCTGTTTATGTACTTTCGTTATTAAATAATTTTTTTTCGTTGTTTAACAATGTAATAACGCCATTATAATATATAACGGATTATTTTTAATCACTGTTACATCTTATTAGAGTCTACTGCTGAATATAGGTCTTTGAGACAATGTATGGTGGAGACATACGAGTGCACTGTCTCATAGCTCACTTGCCATAGTTTCCACGCTAGGCAAGCACGATGGCAACAGCAGGTTTTAATTTTCAATGGTTATCAGAAGGACGCTGCTGCTTATCTACAGACTTGCCTCCCTCTATCGGCCCCTGTGACACCCTCGGGGTTCGGGGTGTGTGGTAGTGGATAATCTGACGCCGCCACCACAATTTTAATTATGTTTTAATAGAAAATATTCGTTTGAAGCAACAGTAGCCTTATGGCTAGTTACGTACCGCAAACTCGAAATGTGGGGTCGTATACCCCGTTCGAATACTGACGTGTGTAACTGCTAACCCAATCATTTTAGGCTTACCAGGAGTGGTTAAATGGAAAATTAGTAATGTTAATTTTACTTTTTTTAATGAAAAAGATTATTATGGATAATTCAGTAAAAAGGAGATTGTTAAATAAAGATGATTACTCCGTAATTTTATTTAGTTAATAAGTAGTGTGTCATATGTATTTAATTTTTATTTTAGGCTTTTAATTATTAAAATTGAAAAGAAAATTAAAACTTAGCCTTTTTTTGTAAAGCTAATATAAACAATAAACTTACAGTCCACAGGTAGTAAGTGGTTACTTTAGTCAATGGCCATCTCCAGCCAATTTTAGACAAAGAATGCTGCGGTCTGCGTGGCTATTTTTGCAAATTTTTCTAAGATGGGAGACGCTCTTATACATCAGTGGGCTGATTAAAAGCAATAAGTAGAATAAATAAATAATATGTAATGCACTGCATCTCACCTCTCCATTAAATATTTAATACTCCATCGCCAAGTGTTATCAAGAGTAATCATACTGCCAATATTTAAAATATTTGAAATGAAAACTACGATTCAATACCCACAAATTAAGTACCTAACAAAATGATTGAATTTAGGTATATTTATTATATATCTTCCAATACACAAAACATAGCTGTGATCGAGCCCAAAATAAGATAGGTTTTTTATCAATAAACTTTCAGTAGGAGACCGGAGTCAGGGTTTTAGCCTTCGATCAACAATACCAACTAGATATAACGGGTCACATACAAAATCATAGCTAAATACTGTCCGCGTGGATATAAACTTAAACAACTACATTTATTTTCTAAAGAAATGAGATAAAAAATTAAAATAGTTTTAAGCTCAACCTAATTACAACCATCGCATCTAGTAATAAAGTCACAAATCTTATGGTCATTAGTCACATAAAAAGAACAAAGCTATACAATACTCCTATCACTTGGAAATGAAAAGACATAAATTAAATAACCTTTGGTGTGAAATCAACCCAAACATGTAACAAATAAGGTTCTTTTTCCCTTTATTGCCTTGCGAGCTACGTCATTTTGTTATGTTTCTGTTTTCTTCTTCGAATTTGGTCCAGGAAGTACTAAGTCGCGTTGAACACTAAAATAATTTATAATATGATCATAAGTTTAATTAAAATTATTTTTGTTGTGGGTATTTATGATTGTTGGTATACATACTTTCCACACTAGCCATTAAATATAATATAGTATGTAGTATATTGATTGCATTTAATTAACTGATTCAATATATATACATATATATATATATATATATATATATATATATATATATATATATATATATATATATATTTTAGTTTTTGAAAGTATATATGTTCGTAGTATGTATGTATCTATGTATAGTATATATATTATATACATATGTGTATTCTTTTTTATCATACCAATTTGCCCTACTCCTGTCATCTTCATGTAATCCTGTCCATTTATTGGTTGTCTGGAAGAAATTGCTCTCAGCAATAAGATCGCCCATTGCATACTTTTATAACGTGGTAGAGCCATGCTGCAATTAAATTAGTAGTGTAGTTGTAGCACTATTGGGTCGGCTCGACCGGGGAAGAAAGCTAGAAAATTGGCTTTCCTAGCTTTTTTCTAAGTAAAAAATCTAAGTATCTATTGGAGTTACACAAACAAAGACAAAAGTAGCAAATACCATTATTTAAAGTTTTGGTAACGAATTATTAAAAATTATTACAATACAAATCTACTTCATGCGTCCATGTTCCGTTTCACAAAAGTTTTCGCGTGTTTGGCAAAACATTTGTAGGGGTGGTTTTGGTCGGTAATTTTGTTTAAAATATTATTTGTTAGTTTAGAGCTTAAAATATAACATATTATACATGTAATTACCAAAAGTAAGACACTCCGGCCGTTAAATTAATTTTTCGGGCATTATTCTTGCAACTTTTAAATACACATTGCGGCATTGTGAAACGTGTTTACATTGGCTGTGCTGTGTTTCAAGTAAACTAAACGAAACAAGAGCTCTCGGCTCATGTGCGCTATTATTTACTTAGATGGATTTCTTGCACCGACCCGACATCTAGTTGGTATTGTTGATCGAAGGTTTTAGCGGCATTTCATTACCGTTAACCAAGAAAGCTGATCTGCTGTTGGTTCTGCATGGATCTATCGGACTATGCGAGTAAGGGTGTGGAGAAACGACGCGCTCCGCTTCGGGCGTTCTCGTAAACAGTCAGCGGCGCGAACGCAGCTTCAAGGGGCACTCGGTTTTTATCGGTTTTCTCCAGTTCACTAAGCATGGGCGTCTTCAGTTTTTATCTGCAACGGTTACATAACCGTTTTCTAGTTTTCATATCGTTATTGAAAACCGTTTTCAGATATCGATATCAATAGTAATGGTTTGTTACTGAATGAATACCAAACCATAACCGCAAACTGTACTACCAGTGCAGCGTGTATTTATGAATTACGTAGATTATACTAGATTAGAAGTCTGAGGTTTTAATGTTATTTTATCTTAGATGTAATATTTAAACATGTATGTTAATATATAATTTTTGTATATTCAATGTTATACAGTAATAAATTATACCGTCACTGTTACAGTTTATTAAAGTCCACTGCTGAACACATAGGCCTCCTCATAAATTGTATCATAGGTGGGATATTTGCCACAGTTGCCACAGTTGCCACGCTTGGCAAGCGGGTTGGCAACCACTGTTTTTTGAAGTGAAACTTTTTACGGGAGGGCTTTGATTGAAATATTGACCCGAAACCTTTTTGTATGACGAAAAGTGGTGGGTGTTAACACTACGTACGTACCGGGCATTCGATCGATCGTTCGAGTTGCAAACGCTTACATACCATAAAGTATATAGCAGTACAATTACAAGATTACAACGGGTTTTTGTTCAAATACTAAGCTTTTATTCTTTCTATTTAAGACAGTTACCAAGGTACACGTATTTATTTTAGTAAGATTAAGCTGAGCGCACTTCAGTAATAGCGCCATCTACTATGTTGTATAGGTAAAGATATTTTATGGAGCAAACATTGACTCTCAAGGTGGTATGTAGGATACATGCTAGATGGCATAAACCTAAAAAAAATTCCTGCCCATCTCCTGATTTGTTTCCCTATGTCGGCTTTTGCGACGCCCGCGGGATGATGATCGGGTACCGTAAAACCTGGCAACTTTGCCCTTGGGATTTGACTTTGCCCAGTTGGGTATTTTTTGGTAAACTTGATACACAGCGAATTTGACATAACTTAGGAGTATTTTTTTGTCTGTAGTATAAAATTCATTATTTTTCTAGCAACACTAAGTGATGTTTTGTCATCTATGTAACTTCAGTTGCCTGTCAGAACTTGTATAAGTTGGTAGTGTTTTTTGGTGGGCAAAAACCAGCACAAAAACTTTACCGAAAAGTGATAGTTGCAGTAACAGCAGGTAAGTAATTTTTTTACAACCGTAAATATATTTAAAATGGATAATATAGACTACTATTTACGCAAAAAATTTCATAAATTCACCTAGTATGTTGGTGGGCAAAGTCACACACTTCTTTTTTGAGCATTGTTGACAACATTGCCCACCAATTTATTACCCGTAGGGTTGTCATCTGTAACTTTTTCATTTGCTGTAATTTTTGTTAGTAGCACAAATGAAAGATCTCTGTTCAATTCGTGTTTGGATGACTTTTGATGGCTATTTGATGTTGAAGGTATTTTCAACATATAGTTCTACGCTTCTGCGTAATTCCGCATTTTGTAACCTTTTATTATTTGTTTTTATAGTTTCTTAGATATATTGTTTTTGTTTTTATAGGATGAACAGTAATAATAAATCAAATACATGTACAAAAATAAAAAGAAATAGAAGGAAACTAGGATCCAGAAATTACAAAAACTACTCTAAGGAAATGTTGGATATAGCAGTAGACCTATTAAAAAAAATGTTATTTCTAGTAGACAAGCCGAAAAACAATTCGGGATACCACGGAGTACCATAATAAATAAGGCAAAAGAAGTGCACATGAAAACGGTTGGGGAACAAAAACAACTAACAGAAATCGAAGAAGAAAATCTTGTAAATGTTCTGGTAGCTGTCAGTGACTATGGTTCTCCAATGATAAAGTTAGACCTGAACATGCTTGTTTTTAATTATTTAGCAAAAAATTCACGCAGTCATATTTTTAATGGAAAAATGCCCGGAAACACTTGGGTAGAAAATTTTTTAAATAGACATTCATCAAAATTATCAGTTCGAACTACACAAAATATAAAAAAGGTCCGGGCCGAGAAAGGTCTGCTAGAAATGCAAAATTTCTTCGATAATTTACAAGCGACGCTGAAGGATATTCCACCTAGTAACATCCTTAACTATGATGAGAATAATTTGTCTGATAACCCGAGTAATTTAAAATGCATTTTTAGAAGGGGCATAAAATACCCCGAAAGAATTTTAAACAGTTCTAAGAGTTGTGTATCGATTATGTTTACGGTGTCTGCAGCTGGTGACTGTCTTCCAACATATGTAGTATATAAAGCTAGAAATCTATATTCCGAATGGGTGAACGGAGGTCCTGATGGAACTCGTTATAATTGCACGAAATCGGGTTGGTTTGACTCTGCCTGTTTCGAGGATTATTTTAGAACAATTATACTAAAGTGGGCAAAGAATCTATCAGGACCAAAAGTCATAATAGGTGACAATTTGTCTAGTCACCTAAATATCGAAGTTGTGGAGCTATGCCATAAATATATTAGGTTTGTGTTTCTTCCACCTAACTCCACACATCTGACCCAACCTCTAGATGTAGCGTTTTTTGCCCCTTTAAAAAGAGAATGGAGGAAGGTACTCACAAATTACAAAATTCAAAATCCGGAACAGTCAACTATTAATAAAAAGCACTTTCCTAAACTTTTGAACGAATTATTAAAAAATATTAATCTCAGAGAAAGTAATAATATTAAAAGTGGATTTAGAGCCGGGGGAATATGGCCAGTTAATGCCCGAAATGTTTTGAAAAGAATACCTGACTATTTTGACGAAGAAGTGTACAGAATAGATTCCGCTTTATTAGATTACCTACAAAAAACAAGGTGTTCTAAACCAATGGCAGTGAAAAGGAGTAAGAAATTACGTACAGAACCAGGCAAGTCAGTTTGTGCCGCCATATTTTAATAAAAACAACTAGTAACAAAAGTGTTCAAAATAAGAAATCCAAAAGATTTGAAAACTATCAGGATAATTTTAATGATATAGAAAGCAGCAGGCAAGCTTGTGAGATAAATATATTAGAAGAAGTGACTACTGAAAGAGACATAGAAGAAAATGAGCTCGTATTGTATGATAAAATAGGATTTTTTTTTTAAAAACACACCTGAACATATTGAAACTACCCAGAAGATAGAACATGAAGGTATAGTTTTTCCGTCCAATAAATCTAACGAAATGCCTTCGACGTCAAATGAAAATGTTTATAGAAATAATTTACAAATGTTCCTATGGTCAAATATATCCCATGTGCTTTATAATCCAGATAGTCTCAGTAAAATCTGTATAACAGTTATAAATAATAATATGATTTCCTTAATAAATTACACTACTCCTCTATCACCAAATGATGTGCATTTATTAAGCAAAAATCGAAAAGGCGACAAAGAGAACTTGCCATTTATAGTGATAAATGATAATGATTTACCACCATGTTTGCAATCAACAAATCAAACAAATGTTACAATAACTTCCAATGTAAAATTAGACTGTAAGGAAAGAAAAACACAGAAAAACTTAAGGATCCAAATGGACGCTGGTGCTAAAGTTATTACGCAATCAGCACTGAAAATGAAATTATTTACAAGGGATAAAATAAATAAAATAAACAATGATTCAAGCGTAACGGACAAAAATAATGAATACATAAATATGCAAAAAGAAGAAAATACAACACGAAAACGAAAAAGTATGACTAGAACCACATGCGTAAAGCGTGAAAAAAGGAGTAAAATTAATAAAATCAAAATAAAATCAAGGAAAACAACATCTGTGAATAAGAAGAAATATAAAAAAAAATAGTGAATCAAGCTCTGAAATTTCCGACTTTCAATTGAGTATAGCAGAATCAGATGATTCGGAATATGAAACATTAAATGACTACATGAAAATGTGTTTACAAGATCAGTCGGAAAAAGAAAACTTGGAGCCGGACATCCCGTTTGGGATCAGTGATATTGAGTATTTCACAGGCAATGTTGATAATTTAAACGAAGGTGACTGGCTCATAGCTAAATTTGCTACGAAAAAAAGCGTCAAGCACTTTGTTGGACGGATTTTATTTATTATAAATAATATCCCTACAATAGAATTTCTAAGGAAAGTTAAAAATACTGCAAATAGCAAAAGATTAACCTTTACGTATCCACCTGTCAAAGATATTTATGAAATGCATCACGTAGATGACGTTGTTCTCGTCTTACCGCAACCAATAAATTACTAGAACGGGCCAAGTTATGTTCGAAGTTGATTTTTCTAGTTATAATATACAATAAACTTATTATAAAATATTAAGTTACTAGCTGTTCCCCGCAACTTCGCCTGCGTGGATTATTTTCCGCGAAACCCTAAAATAAAAGTAGCCTAAGTTGCTCCTTATCATATCAGTTATCCGCCAGTGAAAGTCTTATCTAAATCGGATCACTGGTTTTTGCGTGATGCGTGTCCAAACAGATGTTGTGTTAGAGTTTTAGTATAGTATAGAAGAATAGATAAATAGATGTTGTAAACTAAAGTTATTTTGTTAAGTGCAAAACTTACATGTTAAATTGTTATTATTATAATATAATGCAAATTCAGTCTGAAGTAAAATAAGAAACTCTTTGTTTATCTAT
Source organism: Parnassius smintheus behrii (assembly GCA_036936625.1). Taxonomy (NCBI): domain Eukaryota; kingdom Metazoa; phylum Arthropoda; class Insecta; order Lepidoptera; family Papilionidae; genus Parnassius; species Parnassius smintheus. Next base: position 24,781,488 of record JAUPFT010000029.1, on the reverse strand, counting down.
GCTTAAGTTTTACTTGATCTCAATTGTAACAATTGTTCCTATAAGACTTAGAATATTTTGTATAATAATTAAAACATTAAGAATAGCTGCTATTATATTTACGTAATTAAAATACTAATTATAGATGACATATTTGATTTGTTTATGTAATCATCTTTTAAAAACCCCTTAGGTGTTTTTGATATTATGTTACATTGAAGATTATTATCTTTAAGCTGGACCTATAATATAAGCTAGTTTGATTATAGTCGCAAGTAAAATTATTGGGTACACACTACACCTATGTTTAAGGTGTTCCTTGATTTCGATTTTAAATCGAAATCTAAAAATACCCAAAGAACCTGTGCTCAATAATATAAGTTTAGGTATTTTTAGTTTATTCTATTACATGTTGTACTTTTATTCCTTTTATTCTTTATTGTTAATCGCTACATAACTCAAACAAACAGTATATGTAGGTACACCGTTGTTCTTTATTTTATATCCATTATGATTGCACTTTTTGAATTTATTATGTCAATAAATATTTTATATATAAAAAGTTTTCATTTATTATTGGAATGAAGCATTTTTTTAATGGTGACAGCCCTTAGACGTTGATCGTTATTGTAAGAAAAATGTTCTACGTGGGTTTTTGACTTTGCCCACTCAATTTTAAAGGACAATGAATATGACTATTAAACTGATATTTTAATATAATACTGCATTGCTCTACATTTATGTTTAGCTATTTTAAGATTTTTGATACGGTTTATAATATCGGAAATATTTAAATTTGGCAAAGTTGCCAAAAATCTATGAATTTTTGCCCACCACATATCGCTGCTTTGCACGAATAACCGCACAAACCAAAATATTGAAAATATTGGTTTATAACACAGTCACTTGCAAAATAGTCCGTATTTTATGGTCAGTAAGACTCACATTCACAACGGCAAAACTGACGTAGTGGCGCGTAAAAATGTCGTTATGTGATTGGTTGATTTATCACGGCATATTTGTGCAACAGTCGACGATCGCCAGTTGCTATTATTGTTTTCGCGTGTCCACATCAAAACTTTCGGGAATAATAGCACATTACCAAATAATCGTGTGTTTAAATTGTAAATTTTAGTAATATTTTCTGCAATATTCATTCATTTTGAGTTGATTGATTATTTAAGTTAAAATTGTGACTGTTTTCGATCATTTTTTTGTTAAAAAGTGCTGCATTTAGTGCTACAACATTCTTCACGAAAAAGTAAGTAAGACAATAATACTTATTAAGATTTATTTGTTTCTTCATGATAGAAACAACAAAATCTTTTAACATGTTTATGAAATAGGTTATTATTGCTTAAAAATAAAGCTAAACAATTTTGAACCGAAAGCAAGTTAAGTTACTTTTAACGATATTATGTAATTATAACGTGTTTTGGTATTTTTTTGCTGCCTCTTGCGTGGCTTATTTAACTATATCACTGCTTTGCTTTATGTCCCGGGTTCGAATCCTGGTTCTAGCAGCAAACGGGGTAATCGTCATTTCTTATTTAGAACATTCTTAATTTAGCAACTCGGCGTTAGAAATTATGCCGATGAACAGCAGAAAAAACATAGCCGGCTTCGGGTATTACAGGCATGATGCTATGTTGTGTTGTGTTGTAGTATGATAGGACTGAACGGTGTGGTGTGGCATGGCATGGTGTGGTATGGAGTGGTGTGGTGTGGTGTGTTGTATTGTGATGTTGTTCTGGCATGACATGCCATGGCATGGTATGGCGTGGTTCGTTATTTTATAAAATGTTCTTATTATTTACAGTGCCGAATCCCCGTACCCTACAAATAATCCGGAATCTCAAACAAGATAGTAAATCTGTTATACAGAATGAAATACCTACGACTTCAACTTCCACACAATTCACTGAAAAGGAACAGTTCATTTTATCTCCCAAGCCTAACGATAATATTGAAAATAAAGATTTATCTAATGTTAGTGAAGACTTTTGCTCAGATGATAGTGTGAAGGATCCTGACTATGTAGATATCGATACACCCTGTTCTACAAAGAGGTCTCTTTTGAAAAATAAAAACCGAGAAGTTTTTAAAAATTTGTTGAGTGGAGTAGATTTAAATGAAAAACAATATGACAATTTCAGTAACGATGTTTCCACCATAAACCAAACAAGTTCACCTATACCTATGCCGATAGCCCCCATGCAAACAGAATCTAGTAGCAGCTCAAGCGATGGATCTGGTTCATCCAGCTCAAGCGATGGATCTAGTTCCTCAGATTCCGAGAGTTCATCAGACGATGAATTGAATAATGAACGTTTAACAGCAGTGGTTCAGTCTAGGGTAGACAATAACATATTTCCTGCAAGAGCTAGCTGCATCGAAGAAGATATTTCTCGCAATGATTCGATTGAGCCAGTAGCTTCAACTTCACGTTCTACACCTCCAACTTCTTTAGAACTTACTGCTGATACCAATTCTACACATCTTGGTTGTAAAGATAATATCAGCTCAAATATAGGACGGAAAAGAAAATCTACACCCAATAACTGGTTGCGTAACAAGGCAAAAATCCTAAGAAACTCTGGTAAGTCCTATATATCCAATTCTAAAAAGGGAAAAACCGTTGTGCCTGCAAAGTCTCTCAAAACACCGTGTACAGATAAATGCAAACAAAAATGTACACAAAGCATTACAGAATCACAGCGCAAAGAAATTTTTGAAAGCTTTTGGGGCATGGGAGATCTGCAAAGGCAACGGGAGTTTATTTTACGCCATCTTTCCGTCATTCAACCACGATACTCATACAAGATGCATAACAGTAACCGAGGGAAAAACAACGCTTTTTATTTGACCATTGATAATGAGAGAATTCGAGTGTGTAAAGTATTTTTAAAGCTACGCTAGATATAACTGATACCTTTATCCGAACTGTTATTCAAAAGAAGCAGAATTCATGTGGCATGTTAGATTTGGATAATCGTGGCAAACACAGTCAACATTTCCATTTAGATCCGGCTATTAAAGAAAGTGTAATTCAACACATCAACTCAATTCCAAAAATTGAAAGTCACTACTGTCGTGCAGACACAAAAAGGCTTTATATTGATGGTGGGAAAACTGTAGCAGACTTACATAGGGATTACGAACTCGACTGTCAGTCAAAAAGTCTACCAAGCGCCAATTACCTTATGTATTACAGGATCTTCAACGAGTTCAACATTAGCTTTTTCCAACCAAAAAAAGATCAGTGTGAGGATTGTACATCATACAGTAATGCCACAGAAAACGATAGGGTAGAACTGAAAGAAAAGTTTGATAGGCATTTAAAAGAGAAAGATTTGTCAAGGCAAAATAAAGAAGATGACAAAAAATTTACTCCTGATAATTGTATTGTAGCAGTTTATGATCTTCAGGCTGCAATGCCTTGTCCTAGAGGAGATGCATCAAACTTTTATTACGTATCAAAATTAAATACTTATAATTTCACAATATGCGATATCAAATCTAAAGACACTGCATGTTATGTCTGGTATGAAGGTGAAGCTAAACGCGGTACTATAGAAATAGGATCTTGTTTGCTTAAATACATACAGAATTTAAAGTTTAAAGCTCAAGAACTAGACTCAAAATTAGATATAGTTTTTTATTCCGACAATTGCTGTGGCCAGCAAAAGAACCAGTACATAATAGCTCTTTATGTATATGCAGTTTACCATCTCGATTTTATTAATTCAATAACCCACAAATACTTAATAAAAGGGCACACTCAAAATGAGGGTGATAATGTCCACTCCCTTATTGAAAGAGGAGTAGGTAAAGCTCTAAAGTCTGGACCCATATATACACCTGACCAGTATGTGCGTATTATAAGAAATGCAAAAAAATCTGGTAAAGCCTATCAAGTAAATGAATTAATACACGAAGATTTTTTTGATATAAAAGCGTTGGCTTCATCGATAGGTAAAAATTTTTCTAAGAATATGGACAAAGAAACGTTAAAGCTAGGAGACGTCAAAATTTTAAAGGTGGAATCTAATGACTCTAATTACTGTTTTTCCTATAAAACATCGTACGAGGACACAGAGTTTAAAACAGTCATGATAGATAAAATTGGTAAGACAAGAAACACTGCCAATAATATCACTGTTAAAAAGGCATACAGAGAAAAAATCCCAATATGTGAGAAGAAGAAGAAGGGTTTGCTAGACCTTATTAGGAAAAATATTGTACCAAGATTTTATAAACCGTTTTTTGAGAATCTCTAATTTTTATTATTAAGTGTACCTGAAGAAGACTGATTATGCGGTAGTTGTCCAATGTTTGATAGATTTTTTTGTTTATTGTTTTTAATTAACCGAATTATTTTTAAAATAAGCACAAGTTTGTTATTTTTTTTATAGTTAAGCATGGTTCATCATGTTTTTTAATTATTTTTAGTTTGTTGATTTTTTTTTATGTTTTTGGTTCATAATGTTCCTAAATATTTTTAAAAAGCAAAACTTTGTTAGAATTTTATTTATGTTCATGGTTCATAATGTTATTTTTCCTAATTACTTTTAAGAAGCGTGATAGATAGGTATTGTTGGTTCGATTTCTTTTATGTTTGTGATTCCTAATATTTTAATGTTAACGTGATCATTTTAATCTGCGTACTGGTAGCTTGATGACAGTAATAGACATACTGCAAATTGTTATAAAATGTGGACTATAATAATAATAAATAATAAATAAATAATAATAAAAATACTTTTCTACAGGTTTGTTTAATCTCTAAATATGATAAACAGAAATGTGTTACTCTACAGAAAAAATCGTTCCGAAGGCTTCAGCATAAAACAAATAAATTGATTTGTGTTTGAACACACTTTTCATTTATATTATCTTTATCGTAATTGTGTCATTATTACAGATTTTTTTTAATATCTTGTAGATCATATTACCAGTTATGCCATTGTAAAACTAAAATTGAGAACTATTCATATGTATTATTTTGATTTATGTTCCTATTCATGATAATATACAAAAACTCATTTTGTAACAAGTCGAATAAGTCATAGTTTTTAATTATTAATTAAGGTATTCGCAGCTCAAAACCTGAATTTTTAGATTATAATCATACCTTGATTAACATACTTTCGATTTATATATTCTACTCTTCTAATGATTAAAAACATGAAAAGTTATGACAGTAAATATTTTGTTTAATTTTCAAATAGCTACCCTGTAAAATGTGTGTTTTTGGATTGTGCGGTTATTCGTGCAAAGCAGCGATATGAATGTGTTTTTTACAAATATACAAACAACTTTCTGGATATTTTAAGAAATAAATATCGAGACATGAACTTAAAGTACTGTGTGGTACAAATATGGTATGAAACATATAACGGGTTTTCAAAATAACTCAAAAAATGCAAGAATATTCTCATTTTTAGGGCAAAGTTGGCATGTTTTACGGTAGTGAATAAAATTACGTTCATTCTATCCTTATTTATTTCTATAATTTTGTTACCCATTTTTTGTTTTTAATTGAGACGTAGGCTCAGAGTCTGATTTCAAAGTCTATAATTAAAGTGTATTCTAAAGAAGTAAACATAATTTATATACATTTATAAAAAATTATTTTAGTTAGTTTATTTATTAACATTTAACAATTATTTAAGTTGGCGATTATCCTTCATGCTTAACTAACCTTAGAAGCTTAAAACTAGCAGAAAAATTTTAAATTCGAATTCTCAATTCAATTTCAAAATTCATCTCTATTAACCGCAGGTTCACCTGATTTGCACTAGCCGCTGATTTGGATCCGGTGGAAGAAGTGGTCGGAATTATCTTTTTTATCGAAGTGAGACCATATTTCACTAGCCTTACGCGTTAATTTGTAAGTCTATATTCAAAAATGATTAAAAATATAATTCAACTAAAACTATACTATACTACCTATGCTATATTATATTTAGACTTTACACATAACTTGCTGAATTACAACTACCTAATGCACAAAATACACACAAATATTGCAAATAAATGCACATAACGCAACGTCAAAAATTAATAACTTAATGGATGTTATTAGGTATCTTAGCGAATGGCACGAGCACGAGCCACCAAGTGCTAGTCTAGAAAAAAGCAAATTCTAAAATTTCCACCCAAAATATATAAAACATAAACAAATATAATATGATAATACAAGTGCAAGTCTTGTATCTATTGTCCTAAAAATCATTTAAATTTGACAACTCTCACAACTACACAAACTTAAAAATTAGGCAATTTTAACCATTTGAAATTCGACCTTTTTGCTTTAGGTTATTATATCCAGATGTGCATTGCGTACCGTGTGAACCTAAAATTACCAAAAGAGAAATCCTCTCTTTCTATACGAATTTATGATACCGTCGCAAGAACAAACAACAATGAATATCAACAAAGGACATCGCATCGGCTTAGTTCGTGGGCTGTGTTTGCATATCGTTCAATGTTTGTGTTTTAAGCTTTACAAATCTAAGCTTTGTACCTAATGAGCTAAAGATCATTTGAAATTTGATAACCCTCACAACTACACAAACTTAAAATTTAGGCAATTTTAACTATTTAAAAGTCGACCTTATTGCTTTAGCTATATATTATATTTCGCAATGTGCACCGTTGTGTAATAACTACCAAAACATCGCAACGATATCCATATTCGCTTCATCTCTTTTTATATTTATTTAAACTATCGTTGCAAGAACGAGAAGCGATGAATATCAACGAAGGTCTTCGGTTAGTGGGCCGTTTTCAGTTTTGGGATATCGTTCCACAGTTTGCGTTATGCTTTTCGGTTTCGTTTTCGTACGTCGGTTAGGTATATGGTTTTGGTTCGATATGTGATAACGGTTTTGTACTTAGGTTTATCGATATGATATGATAGTTGATAACATAACGTTATTAGTAACGTTTTGATATATCGGTCTCATGCCTACAGCTCACCAGTCGGTCTAGCTACGCGAAGCCGAGAGGCTGCCCGTCTTACGCCCCGTTCACGCCTACGCGATACGATTATTGTTCACTCTTAATTGTTTTAAGTGTCCTTCAATACCTGACTGTAATAAACTGTTAACTGTATATGTGTGGTTTAATTAACCATCAGCCACATATATTTGGTGACCTCGCACGCGCGAGTGTAAAAACAGTGTTAAGACTTTAATTTCGCTATTCGCTATTTTCGAAATGAATAATAGTAAATTTGACGCATCGGCACCGACGCTGCCGGAATCGAGTGTATGCCGTGTCGGTGTAAAAGCACCGCCATTTTGGCCTGACGGACCGGCGTTGTGGTTCGCACAATTAGAGGGACAATTTCAACTGCAAAATATTACTGCAGACAATACGAAGTTCAATCATGTGATCTCCAATTTAGACTATAGATATGTAATGGAGGTGAAAGACGTAATTACTAACCCGCCGTCTGAAAACAAATATGAAAAAATAAGACCGAACTTATAACCAGATTATCAGCATCCCAACACAACTATTAGCGCACCAAGAACTGGGAGACCGGAAACCGTCCCAGTTCTTACGGCATCTAATAAATTTAGCGGGTAACGACGTTCCAGACGAATTCCTAAGATAACATTGGACAAACCGATTGCCTAACCACATCCAGGCTATTATCGCAACGCAGACAGGTACCAGTTTAGACGCCGTGGCACAATTGGCTGACAAGGTCAATGAGGTCATGTTCCCGCCGCAGGTGCAACACGTGACTTCAACATCGATGATCGCAGCGCCATCTGAGTTTGACGATTTGAGACGTCGCTTAGATGACCTATCTCGTCAAGTAACTTCACTGAGCATACATCGTGCGCGTTCAAGATCACGAAGGCGTACTTCTAGTTGCCGCAAACGTTCACGTAGCCGTTCTGCTTCCACCCATGACCAGTGCTGGTATCACTGAAAGTTCGGAAGCTCCGCTAACAAGTGTAGATCGCCGTGTAAGTTCTCCGGTCCCCAACCGGGAAACACCAAAGGCAGTCAGTGATGGTGGCCAATGACTGCCATACTTCCGGCCGCTTGTTTGTTACGGACATTAAGACGAAAGTGTGTTACTTAGTGGACACCGGGTCAGATCAATCATTTGGTCAGAAAAATCATTTGAGCAAAGTAAGGAAAGTATAGTTAAAGCGACTCTGTTAGCACACCCTGACCCACGAGCACGCACCGATGCCTCCGACAGTGCCATAGGCGCAGTGCTGCAGCAGAAATCTGGTTCAGAATGGATTTCTCTAGGATTTTTCTCAAAGAAACTGAACAACGCTCAACGTAAATACAACCCCTACGATAGGGAGTTGCTAGCAATATTTTCTTTGTTTTCTTTCTTTTTTTTATTTTCTTTTTTTTTAAAACGTTACCCCTACACTAAGATTTTCTCTTGTATCGTAGGGGCAGTTTACAAACATAAATTGCATAAGGACAAACATCCAGACCCGGAACAACTATTTGTAGGCCATACAAATACTTGTTCCGTGCGGGATTCCGAACCCGCGACCCCTAGCGCAGCCACTCATTGCTAAGCCACTGTGCCACGGAATCGTCTAAAATATACGAGAGCATATAATATTTTAGGTATATGGTCGAACTTAAGCCATTCACTGTGTTTACCGATCATAAACCCATCATCTCCGCCTTTAAGAAACATTCGAACAGCTGCTGACCTAGGCAATTTCGATACCTAGATTATATCGCCCAATTTACAACCGACATTCGCTACATTTTAGGAGAGAATAACGTCGTTGCAGATGCCTTATCTCGAGTAGATATCATAAGCAGTGCAGTCAACTAAGAGGATGTATGTACAACGCAGGAGACAGACGACGAACTTCCGCATCTTCGCCATCATACATCTTTGAAACTTACGTAGTTAGACCTATCTGGCACCGGAATGAAACTCTAGTATGATGTATCAGGTATGCCTCCACGGTTATACTTACCGAAAATGGTTACGACGCCAATCCTTCGATACGATTCACGGCCTGAGTCACCCAAGTGCGAGAGTCATGATTAAGCTGATGATAGCAAGATGCGTACGGCCTAATATTCGAAAAGACTGTCGACAATGGGCACGCACCTGTGTTGATTGCCAACTCTCAAAGGTAGCACGGCATACACGATCTCCAGTATATGCTTTTACTTCACCAACTAGCAGATTCGCTCACGTGCATGTGGATCTTATCGGACCTCTGCATATCTCCAAAGGATATCGGTATTGCTTAACCGTTGTTGACCGATTTACACGATGGCCTGAAGTGATACCACTCGAAGACATAAAAGCTGAAACAGTAGCCAATGCATTCGTCAGAGGTTGGATATCACGATTTGGTTGCCCGCTAAAAATAACTACAGATAGAGGCAGGCAATTTAAATGTTACCTTTTTAAAGAGCTTTCCAAATTAACAGGCGCACATCACATCACCACCACTGCTTATCATTCGGCAGCAAACGGACTCGTAGAGCGGTTCCACCGACAGCTGAAAGCAGCCATCATGTGTCATGCTGAGCAAAGTTGGTATAAAATCCTTCCATAAATTCTCCTCGGAATACGGAGTTCATGGAAAGAAGATATCGCATCCTCGTCGGCAGAGCTTGTAATGGCGAAGCTATAAGACTACCAGGCGATTTTTTCGACTCTACTTCCACAGCAGTCGTAGATTATAATAACTTCCTATCACGATTACGACACTATATTCAAAACTTAAAGCCGACAACGGTAACACGACATGGTTCAACAAAAGTTTTTGTACACAGAGACCTACGTAAATCATCACACGTATTCCTAAGACACGACACCATAAAAAAAGCTTTACAGCCACCTTACGCTGGACCTTTTATAGTGGTAGAACGTAGTGATAAACATTTAAAATTGATCTTAATGGTAAAATCACAACTGTTTCCATTGACAGACTTAAGCCTGCTTACCTGCTCACCGAGACACAAGAGAAGAACCTCACCATCAGAAGAACCTCCCCCCTACACCACTAGATCTGGCAGGAGAGTGAGGTTTGCTAATTCCTATCGACCGTAAAGGTCTCCGGGGGGGGGGGGGGGGGGGCTGATGTGGAGAAACGACGCGCTCCGCCTCGGGCGTTCTCGTAAACAGTCGGCGGCGCGAACGCAGCTTCAAGGGGCACTCGGTTTTAATAGGTTTTCTCCAGCTCACCAGTAGGTCTAGCTAAGCGACGCGGAGAGGCTGCCCGTCTTGCGCCCCGCTTACGGCTACGCGATACAATTATTGTTCACCCTTAGTTGTTTTTATGTGTCCTTCAATACCTAACTGTAATAAACTGTTAACTGTATATGTGTGGTTTAATTCACCATCAGCCACAAGGGAATAGAAAGTGTTCCTGTGCTTGCGCACGCACTCCTAATCCATTATTTGGTCCTGCATAAATATAGGAAGCAAAATTCAGTTGGCACTTACGTACATATTACCGAAAGGTTTGTTCATAATATCTCAATATCTGGAATAAATGGCTAGTCTCCATGGAGACATGTCGCCATGACTATGCTTCGGCCTAAAGGACATTATTGATGGGTCTATTGGAAACAGTAAGAAAAAAAATTAAATGTATTTTGCGGTCAATTATTACAATAAACACATAAATACTCAAATACCAAATTATTTTATATGACGTTTTATTTCTTTATTAAATCTTAACAACTTAAAATATAAATATAACACTAAAAATACAAAAAAATTATAATAGGTTGGAGAAAAATTTTGTTTGCATAAATTAAATATCTCTTTGGTTTTATTGTTTGTATCTGACTGGTTTTAATATAATAGGACATAAAGAAAAACATAGCGAAAAAATTTTATACATTCTAAAGTTTTATTACAATAAAAGGGAAAAATGCGTATCAAGCCACGAAAAAAATTTTGACATTTATGAACCAAATGTAATGTCAGTAGTACAAAGTTGGTTGAAGCGTTTTCAGTCTGGGAATTTTAATGTCGAAGGTGCTGTCTCTCTAGTCGCCCTCAAACGGATAAAGTCGATGCCATTATTGCACAGTGGAACAAGATCGGCATATTTAGTAGCTACGACATAGCCGTGAAATTGAAGATTGAAAAAGTATGGCTACACAAAAAAGCTCGATATTTGGGTACTACCCGACACGAGCACTGAAAGAAACCTTATAAATTGTGTATGTATATATTTGCGATTCTTTATTGAAACGTAATGAAACCAGTAAAGTGCGAAAAAGACGGATTATCAAGCAATAAGGTGGCTGTGTGATTTTAACCAACGGTTCAGAGGTTTTAATGTACTGAAATTGAATTGGATAGTAATTATTTTATGATTAATTATTATATTTTTTGAATTATTCTGTCATTAGAATTACATAATTCTATACACAACACTTACATAATTCTATACACGACACAAGTCCTTACAATGGGAGAGGACCATGTCCAGCAGTGAACTTTTACAGGATGAAGCATAAGAAAAAAAGCTTTCATAAAATATAATCTGTGTTTTAATAATTACCGTATCATAATATTATATTACAAATAAATTATCCCTATTGTAATGGATGCGTAGGGAATCCAGTATCCCATTTTGCTCACTACTGGTCATGTGCCTCTTCGTTTAAAGCAAGTCTTAATGAATAGGCACGCTTAGCAGACGGCTTTGGTGATAGTAGGACCGGAAGCCTCACACCGCCGGAATGGGTATTAAACTTCCACCGTAAATGGCATGGTTTTATTGTGATACATATTTAACAGTAATCATAAAATTATTATGGCATTTTCCATGGTCGTCTCTCACGACACTTGCATGAAAAAAGCGGGTGATGGTTCCTTATTTTTATGTCCTCGACAGTCGTTACTTCCGTGGAGTACACCTCATTTTTCAAATAACTCCATAGTGCTGTGGCTACACCTAACGAGGAACGTCAATGCCCATAAACGCAACAATTATTGCCTTAAACAACGCGATAAAATGAGTGGCAACACTTGAACCGTCAACGCCGTTTCCCGTTGAACGGCATTAAATTTGCCGTTGAACGGCGTTAAATGTTTTTAATGTTCCTTGAATTTCAAGCAAGATGGACGTTGACGCAGCTATTCTATATTTGATGAGTGTAAATTTTTATTATATGAATATATTGTATCATTGCCAAACGAAGAAAAAAGAATACAAAGAAAAAGAATAATTTAATGTGTGATTTCTTTCATAAACCCCTCGTAGGAACACGTCCTTTGTGCCAGCTCCGGACCTCAAAGACTTTTTATATTTGTTTAAATGGGTTCTATAATAACCCATTAGGCTTTCCTTTTTCTTTTTAATTTCTTCAATTGATGATTGAAAGGGTAGCAGTTGCAAAATACGTCGCCAAGCATCATATTGCGATGTACGATTTTTATAACTTTTAAGTCTCGGATCCCACAAACATGGCTCTGTTTGCAGGATCTCGAGAAACGTTGTAACTTTTTCGTTACTCCACTCCATCGCAGCCATACGTGTAACCCCGTGGCACTCACCGTGCACAATGAGACAAACGTAGTGTGGCCGCTTCAACGCGATAATTCGCGCGTTAATCCTTTGATGTACCGACACTCGAGTTATCGTCAAACGGGAAACGGCATTGTTAATGCCGTTGAAAATTATCGCGTTAATTCGTGGCCACACTTAAATTCAACGTCCATCAACGCGATAATTAACGGCATTTCTCCTTAGTGTGGCCGGGCCATAAGAAAAAAATTAACGGTGTTAGATCCGGTGACCTTGCTGGTCACCAAGAAGGTCCGTATCGGCCAATCCACTGCTCTCCAACATTTCAGTGAGGCGATGTCTGGCAGCCACCACTGAATGAGCAGGTGCTCCGTCAAGTTTATACCATAACCGTCTATTTTCCCCTAACGGTAATCCATCAACGTAATCCGCCACTGGGCCGTCAAGCAGTTCCAAAAACTTAGGCCCACTAAGGTTTCCTTCGATAAACACGGGATCAATAACTTGATCTCCGTGTATTCCAGCCCAAACATTAACGGCAAATCTGTATTGGTGCATAGACTCTCGACACAGTTGCGGATTTTCTTCACTCCAGTACCGTAAGTTCTGACGATTCCATATACCGTTGCGCGTGAATGTGCTCTAGTCAGTCCACATTATGTTAGCTAAAAAGTTAGAGTCATTAGCTACTCTGCTCAAGATCCATTGGCAGGAGGCTTCCCTGACTAGCTTATCTCTGTCTAATAAAGCATGTACCTTTACATATTTTAAAGACCGTTGCTTGTATTTTCTTAAAATTTTGTGAACAGTCTTGTGGTGAACACGGAATTGGCGAGCTGCTCTACGGAGACTGGAAGTTGGATTACGAGCGAAATAATTCAATATTTGTTCTTCCTGAGCCACCGCTACTCGCGGAGGAATTTCAACCTGACGCGGGATCAAATATTGACCGTCGCGTAATCTTTGGACTGCCCGTATAAAAATACGTGAGTCTGTAGGACATACACGTGTGGTATGATACCTCTCTCGATATGTTCGTATTGCTAAAGCCGCGTTTTGGTGGCACTCTCCGTAAATCAATATCATGTCGGTGTATTCCGAAATCGTGAAATGGACACGAGGCATCTTAAAACTTATAAAAGTTAAAATGTTAAAAAGAAAAAGCGTATAATTTGGAGCGAGCTGTTACACCACTTCACTAAGTTATTAAATATGTTTTTTTTTATCTGGCGTATTAAACGTGTCCTATGACAAATATAAAACAGTAAAAGTAAGCGTCCAATTTCGCACAAACTGTCACACCGCCTTATCACAACTATTATTATCCTATTAAAGTGTCCTATCAGAAACAAATCAAAAAACTTATTACTTTATAACTGGGACTAGGATGTTAATTTTTACATTTCTTTTAGTTATGTATGTTAAAAGAACGTTATGTAGGATATGTGTTTTCATTTAATGCGATAACTTCAAAGTTACTCTGTATATGATAGACCACATTCACAATCTTGTAGAAGGATATTAAACTTGCTTTGAGATTTAGACAATTTTGTCTGTGGCAACTGCTTGGTAATACAGCAGGCACACGCTCGACAGCGGCCGAATACACTCGTTCACTATGACGTAGGTGGGGGACCCACAGTTTTTTGTCGTGCATAATCTGCTTGACGTACTGAAACCCGGCTGCATGGTGTTTGCTGTCACAGATCCCTCTTGCTCTCTGTAACAAAGATTAACCCACGGTAGCTAACTGTGAAAGATGATGGTTAGATTCACCGTTTAAATGTTTGTTCGTATGGGTCTTTTTTCTATACGCAGTGTGACCTATGGTGTTGTCTGGATTTCGGATGACTAACATATGTAGGAAGGCTATGGAATTATCTGCTTATAGCTATAGAAAATTGACCCAGTGACCGAGTGAAGCAACACATCAAAAAAAGTTTGCGATCTGTTTTGAAGTTGGAAATCTTATTGTTACTTTAGACTTTATCACAATATCTTCTTCTTTTAAGGGTATTTACTTGATAACATGTAGTTAGAATATAAAACAATAAAACAAATTCGACTGTTTTTCCATATAAAAAGAAATTCAATCTAAACGACGTGACGAATGTGAAACGAAGACATGTGCTCCGAAGTTGGTACCGGTTTTAGGGCGTCTTTTCCGGTACTCCAACCAGTAGGCGTGGTCCCAAAATCATGCCAGACAGCTTTCGTACACCCAATCCCTTAAAAAAGGCGACCGCTCAGATCCGTCTAAATACAGGCCTATCGCTCTCACCTCGTTGTTCTCCAACAGTAACGGTACCTTGAGGATCACCAGCTGATTAGTGACTGCCAGTACGGTTTTCGTCGGAGTCGATCAGATGGTGATCCTCACGGTACCGTTACCATTGGAGAGCATTTTATACCTTACCCCCCCCCCCCCCCCCTTAACCAGGGAGAATTATTAAATGCTAATAGCTCAAAAACTAGGTATTAAGATATTAAAATGTGTGATTACATTCAGAGAAATGAGGCAAGTATTTTTGTCTTTCCAAAGAGAAGTAGTATCCCGATTAAGATAATGCAGAGATACCGTACCGTAACTTACTCCTCCTTGACCACTGGCCGGCGATATGCCTAATTGAAGGGCCGGGATAACGACAAGGTCGACAGATGTCGATAGGGCCATCCTATAGGATTTATCTTCGATAGTTGTTGGATATACGCGTTATTATTATAAATAATTGTAAAAAATAATATTGTCATATTCGTAGACTGCATTCCAGTGTTTTATTACTATGACATTTTTAGTTTAAATGATATTAAAATTTTAGAATACATGAAAATTTGGTATACAATATGAGCGAGCGAGAGAGTATGTCCTTATTTTTATAGATAGGGTGACAAACGAGCACACAGTTCACTTAATGGTAAGTGGTTGCTGCGGCCCATAGACATCTACATCAATCCCCGATTACAAATCAAAATGCAGATGCGTTGTCACCCATGAGGACTAGGATTGAATGCCTCGTTTTCAGTAAAAAGGGTCTCCGGTTCTCTACACTCACCATACGTAACACAGTAGCATTAAGCTACTATTTTACGCTAGTATTCTGTAAAATCGTGTCCTTCCCGGTCGAGCCGACCCATTCGTGCTACAACTATACTACTAATATAACTGCAGCATCGCTCTACCAAGTATAAATTTTCAAGTCAATCGACCATCTACAAGTTTGTGAAAATTACATTAAAAGAATCCGATAGGTAGATATACATAGATAATAGCTCGCGAAGCCAATAAGCGTATTAAACCAGTAATTTCTTTTCGTATTTAACAACAATTAACGAAGCAGATTATACTTTTATTACTCTACAGTTTAAAGTTAAAGTTAAAGTTAGTTTAAGTTAAATTTAATGTTAAAGTTAAAAAGCCGGAGATGGACAACTTTGAAGAAGCTTTCGTGGAATTAGTTAATTTGCATTTATTTAATTAAATTAATTATACACAAAGCCTAAATCCCGTCATTAGAAGGGGGACACTGAAAATAAAAGTCGTAATTTGAATAATAATAGAGAGCCGAGTTAAAGGATAGCGATGTATACAGATTGATTGTTCTGGGAAGAAAGAATTTTCCTTTTCTAGCTAACTATGTAAAATTAGGACGCAACTCTAAATAAAAATGAATATGATGTCTATTGTTAATCATATAAAATCTAAATTAAAATTTAAACAAGGTACATTTATTATGAATTTCAGTGGTGAGAAATTATCAAATTTTTGTAACGTCAGAGGTTCATGATACGGCTGCAAAATCGTTTAATTTTAGTGGTACAAAATTCTCATTGGTCGTTATGACACATATCATACGAATACAATATTATATATTCTTCACGGCATTACACTGTGGAAATAATGTTCATTTCTATAACAATGACAGTTGTTTGATTACAATCGAAGGTTGCGGCCAAGGGCCATATAATACTTATTTAAGATTATATGGCCCTTGGGTTATAAGGAAGCGCGCCGTCAACGAGTGGCCACCAATACCATACAGAGGAGTCGTGTCAACAAGTGCTAATTTTGAAATGTCTCACTTGACGTTCCGTGACCATCACACTTGACGACGAAGAAACACACCAGGCATTGACAGCGCGCCGCAAGCGCGTCCGCTGCAATCCGTCGGGGGTACACGTAGAGGGATCCGTCGCACCCGCCGCGGATTTCCCGGCTATCGACTATTTATTGATTTATTACTGTAAACCATCTCCATTGCTAGAATTTATTTGACATATCCTGTATTATATATTAACCGTGTAGTGGTAGTGTAAGAATGTCCTTTACCCGATGTGGTCTTGCGAGTGTTATAACCTCTCGTCTGTGAGGTGACCGGGTCCCGGTTAGTGACAGAATATGCGCGTTTGTGAAGCGACCGGGAGCCGGATCCAATAAGTAGTCCTTCGTCTTGCTTATATTAAGGGTTTTCGCATATATCTTTCTCCTTTTAACTCATTACGAAAGCATAATGCTTAAACATGTTAG
Organism: Parnassius smintheus behrii; assembly: GCA_036936625.1. NCBI lineage: Eukaryota > Metazoa > Arthropoda > Insecta > Lepidoptera > Papilionidae > Parnassius > Parnassius smintheus. The sequence continues at coordinate 24,764,472 of JAUPFT010000029.1, read as the reverse complement.
CTATTGGACCGCGTCTTTGCCGGATTACGTCATGTAAGAATCAAATATTATGAAGAGAAGTTCGCCGGTCACATACGTCTGACCACCTTGTTTAAGTGTGTTATAAAAGGTAACCAGCTGTTAAATAGGTTGATAAAGAAGAAAATACGATGGAAAGGTAAGTTATGTTTAATTTCTATGAATAATATTAAAGGTGTAACTTATTTTTTTGTAATTTTCGGCCTTTTTTTCAAACCTACTCTGTGTCGAACTACGAGTATGATTTTGATTTGGTTTAATTTTTATTAAAACACGTCTAACTTATTAATTTAATATCATGAACTAGTCGCCCACTTAATGAATTTAGCTTGGATTTAGTGTTAACATGTATTAATACTTAAAAAAGTAATAAATAGATGTACTTTACTTTCAAACCGGGAATCGGTCTCAGCACAGACATTGTTTGACAGATCCTATTTAAGACTAAGTATAGTATGGATATTCCCTGCGTGTTAGAATTTTTCAATCGACTTCACAAAGAAGTAGGAGGGTCGCAATACGACTGATTTTTCACGTGTTTGTTATCCAATTTTACTTCATTTACATTTACACACATTTTAAAATTTGTTATTATTATTGAAAAAATATTCTTCGCCTAATGGGATGAAATTAAAGTCGGTGTTTTTTTCTGTTGAAGCACTACAAATTTTTAATGTTTCATAATATTTTTGAAAAGTTATGTACGCTCATTTTTTATTTTCATGATTTTTTTAAATTTCTGTTTGGAATTTTTAATACTATTTCCGTTTAGTGTTTTTATTTGCTTTGTTCTGTTTTGAGTGCTCTCTTTTGTTTTTTCGATGCATAAGATCAACAACAAGAGGCGGACAGAGAAGAGGCGCCGGTGGACGCGGGGCACGCAGGGCCTCTGGTCCCCGTACGCGTGGTGGGCGGCCTGGTGGAGGTGGTGGCGGCTTACAAAGGCCTTCTTCTGACTCGTAATAGCGGCTTTTTATTAACACATAAATAATTATTATACAGTTAGTAATATATATATATATATATATATATATATATATATATATATATATATATATATATATATATATATATATATATATATATATATATATAATGCTCAAAATTGTATTTTAGGATATTCAGTGCCACCCTCGATGATATCTCGGAGACTCTGGCTCTGGAGAGAGCCATAACTTCTAAACGCCCACAAATTCTTCCTGAACCAAGACCATCGACATCGACTACGTAAATATTTACTTATTACGTCCTTTTATTAATGTATGTAGAAAATAATGCGTTGACATGTGATAATAATTTGGTTTTTAGAACACAACATTTGTGGTCGTCTCTGAAGGTAATGACATGCGACCCAGCTTCAGAACCAATCACACTGCCTGAGAGCCCCCCTACGTCTGCCACACTGTGTGCACGCTCTGGCCCCCCTTCACCCACTCTGTAATTATTGACAATTTTATGTATTTATTTTACATAAATATATAATAAATTAAACATAAAAACATTTGCAGGCACATTGAATGTGGCAGTAGCGGGGCCTATACGCCACATTCAATCGTAATCGGTGCAGCAAAACGACCCAGGTTAGTTTTATTATTGTAATTTTAGCAGTAGTATTAGTAAAAAAGAACTTATTATTATTATATATTTTTATTGACTTTACTATTTATATATTCAGAAATACTAAGGACCCCCCCCTGCTGGATCACAAAAGAGGCGGTGCTCATGACATGCAAAAATAAATACGTATTAAGATAAAATTGATCTCAATTTTAAGATTTGATCTATATATTTTTACAGAATTTCATCTTCGTCATCCCATCGCCCAAGACAGCCTCTTAGGGATAATGATATAAGCACAATACTAAACTATGGTACCTGAATTTTTTATTATTACATCTTCTGACGGAATTCTATCAATAATTTTAATGATGTAGTAATTAAGATGTTTTTGTTCAGGCAGTGAAGAGGACTCCGAGGACGATGGGGAGAACGATGATTTTACCACATCGCCAATGGTGCCGAGAGCTGCACGATTTTATTTTCAAGAGGAAGACGACGATGTGGTTAAAACTGATGCGATACCATCGTTTCAATGGCCACCTCAGTCGCAGCAGCCGCAGCAGTTCGAGGCCGTACTACCAATTTTTAACATCCCCGATCCCGAATCCACAACCAATCCTGAGCCCACAACCGATTCCGAACCCATAACCGAGCCGGAACCCACAACTGGGTTACAACCGTCATCAAAATTTGTGTTCAATTGGAGAGCGTTCTCGCAACCTCAAATTCCACCTGAGTTGAGAAGAGAACCTTTCTCCGACAGTAATTGTGGTCCCACTGTTTCATTAGCGACCCCATATGAAGCTTTTACTGCCATTTGGGATCGGCAAATAATGGAATACATAGCTAGTGAAACAAATAAATACGCACAGCAGCTGGCAACGTACATGCTGGAGGAAGGCTCCATACGCCCTAACAGCCGTATTACTAAGTGGCAGCCCACCGACGTCGATGAACTGTACGTGTATTTGGCTATAATTCTGGCCACTGGAATTGTAGTCAAATCACGTCTCGAGGAGTACTGGAATAAGACTGAGGAAATTTTCAGTACACCCGGGTTCTCGGCGTCGATGAAGTATGATCGTTTTGTGCTGTTGAGCAAATGTCTCCATTTTCAAGACAATGATAGTTGTAACCCGGAATTGATGACGCGTTCTGAGGCTAAATTGTTTAAAATTAAACCTATACTAGACCATCTTAATTCCAGATTCCCACAACTATATAAAATGTCACAAAATGTAGCTTTGGACGAGAGTCTAACTATGTGGAAGGGCTGGTTAGACATAAACCAGTTTATAAAAAATAAGGCTGCTTCAGTAGGAATAAAAACCTACGAAGTATGTGAATCCCAGACTGGTTACTTGTGGCGTTTCGAAGTCCACGCAGGGCAAGATGATTCCTCGACTCCACAAGAAGGTCCAATTTCTGGAATTATCCCCTCCTTAGTGATCAGGCTTTTAAATGGTCTTGAGCACAAAGGCCATACTATCTGGATGGATAATTTTTACAATTCCCCAGCCCTTGCGCGAGAGTTGAAAGTTCGGGGCTTTGACTGCGTGGGAACGCTTCGAACAAATCGCCAGTTTGTTCCCTCAGAAATCACAAACTTAAAAAAAAGTGACATGTCGATTGGTCAATTGTGTGGCTGCACCTCGCAGGATGTGGATATCGTGGTATGGAGAGATAAGAACCGTGTAGCTCTTATTTCAACATACCATGGTTTAGCATCTGTTAGGTGCGGTGACACTTTAAAGCCCTCGATCATATCGGATTATAATATCTGTATGGGAGGGGTTGACCGAAAGGATCAAATGATCGCCATGTTCCCGATTGAACGAAAGCGTACTCGAGTGTGGTACAAAAAATTTTTCCGACGCTTATTGAATGTGAGTGTTCTAAACGCTTACACATTACTTAAATCACAACACCAAATTACCCACCGAAATTTTCGTAAAACTCTGGTGGGTCAATTGATAGCACATCACACGACTGCACAAATAGTTGTGGCTCCTTCGGTTTTAGGGGGGCATTTTCCAGCACAATACGAGTTTGTTGCCGGCAAACAACATGAGCGGTTGCGACGTTTGTGCGCCGTGTGTAAAAAACGAACAACCGCTTATTGCAAAGCGTGCAATGTACCCCTATGTGTATTTACCTGCTTTGAGCCACACCACTCACCACAGTAAAACTATACAGAAACACTATCCTAAAACGCAGAAAAGTTATTTTATAATATTACATACAACAAAAAATAAAGAGTCGTATCCATATTTTTCTAACCTCATTGAGACTAAAGTAGTTGTTTTTTTACAATTTTTATCAACATTGTTCTTAAAATATTTCTAGGAAGCAAACTTATTTTCTGTTTGAATTTGATACCTTGATCTATGTAAATCTTGGTAAATATAACACTCTTTTGATAGTATGTACCTAAAACCAAAGAAAAGAGTTTTAAATCAGCACTGTGTTTTGTGCCCATTTTAAGTACCATGTTTGTTCAGCTCTTACTCAAGTTATATTAATCTTAGAACTATGTTGCTATTTTAACTTGTAGCTGATATGCTCAACTTAATGTAAACATAAAATGTTTGACCCTTAAACAAAGAGTCTTTTCAAACTATTGAGAAACATGACGGCCAATTAAAATACCAAACAGAGTGGTTGATTTTAGTCGCTTTTATTAAAACAAGTGGTGTGTAAAAAATGTATGATGACGTGTGATGTTTGTATTATTTTTTTGTTTCAAATATGTTTTACTATTAATAAAATAACATATAAAAGCTATTAATTGTTTTATTTGTACAATAAATAATAAAAATCATCAAATTTGGAGGAACCTACATTATGGGCTATATTTAACCGTCCAATTTAATACTAATGATAAAAAATTGAATACAATTTGTAGAATTGTTGTCTTGGAGTCATAATTTACTAAGAAATATCCATTATTCTAATTATAATTAGAGTTATTCCAATTGGTATGAAATAATTGCCCTCCACAAGCCCTGAATGTGTTGCGACCGGGAGCCGGTTGCACACATCTGACAAATGCGGCTTTTGACAGTACACAGTTGTAAGGATAAGAGGTATCAGAGAGAAATTAAACATAAAATGGGCATCAAGCCCAATCATAACTAAAAAAAAGTTACGATAACTCGTGACTAAAAAAATATCTCATCAGTTTGCAGGAAAAATAACCCAATGCCTTAGCAAAACTGTGGATGAATTAGAGATATTAGGTTTATATTTACATTTAAAAAAATACCCAAATAATGCAGTTTCACCCATATCAGAGATCCCACTCGCTATACCAAGGTATAAATATTGAGGAAGTTCGCACATTTTCGCTCCTCGGGATAACAGTAGACTCAACTTTTCAAAATAAAATCATGTAGAGAGAGTAGTAAATTGAGCACTTTTTGCTTATGCCCTGCGAGAACTACGTAAGAATACAAATGAACAGTGCCACCACCACGACGATGCCTGGATAAGATACGGTATCATATTCTGGAGTAACTCTAACGGGGTATACGAGGTATCCGTGCTCCAGAAACATTGACTTGGAATAATCACATTCGGAGCTTCAAGGATTCATGTCGAACGTTGCTCCCTAGATATAACTTCTTGTTATCTGTAACGTGCATGTAAATAATTGAATTGTGCCGCTTTGTCAGGAAAAATCCTCATCTTTGTAGTCTTTACGGCGCATGTCACCCTGGTTATAATCTGCTTGCTGCTGCCACACATCTCACATTGTTTAAGAATGGTCCCCACCATGTGGTAGGGAACGGAGCTGTAAGGGTTTACAAGCATTTTCCTAGTACTGTAAAAGCTCTCAAGTGTCGCAAATTTAAGATACTATTTAAAAAAATGCTTATTGTAAAAACCCATTATAATTTGATTATTTATTTCTATACTAAACTACTTCCCTCGTACAGGATGTCACATACTCTTTAGATATATTGTACCAACTTTATGATTTATGACATGCAATAAAGAATTTATGTAATTACGAGAAAAAAATAAAATACCTACGAGAAGCCGGGGCGAACCACTAGTTATGCGCCCCACTTGGCTATTCCACAGCTCACTCAGTCAGTTTCTCAATAATTATTTTGTTGGCAACATTTTCTATTCTGTGTGAATGTTTGAACATAGACTGTTATGTGCATGAAATGTCAACTGCATACTATCAACGCAATGGCAGCTACATTGGCTGTACGAACTTAAACAATGAATTTTTTTGTGTGTTTGTATCATATCCCTTAATCGAATACTGGAAAGTAACGGTGTGGTTATAACCGTTTATTTTTCTACATACTGAAGCCATATCGTTTTGAACATTCTAGTTTATTGTCTTATTTAGAGACGATATTAGGCTTCCAACTACAAATTTTCTCATTTTAAAAGTGAAAGATAGAAAATAAAAATAATAAAACTATATAAAATATAAAAACATCATAACGAAATAGAATCTTAGTAATATTTCGAATCTATGAAGTGGCAACATAATACACACATACATAAACACTCACGCCTGTCACCCAGAGGGTTAAGTAGAGACTACGGACTTCCATTTGGCACGATCCTGACATACCTCTTTCGCCTCCTTTACATCAATATATCTACGCATACATTTTATAAGTGAAAAATAGAAAATAAAAGTAATAAAACTATATAAAATATAAAAACATCATAACGAAACAAAATCTTAGTAATTATTCGAAACTATGAAATGGCAACATAATACACACATACATAAACACTCACGCCTGTCACCCAGAGGGGTAGGCAGAGTATTTCGCCTCCTTTACATCCATATATCTACGCATACATGCTCGTCAGTTAGGGGTACTTCTAATGTGGCCAATTTTCAAAATATCGCCAATTTGGTCGATAAACTTTCTTCTAGGGAGTCGCTTCCCGACTCTGCCGTTGGCAACACTTTTCACAAACATCCGTGTTAGTCATTGTAATTCAATTTCACAGTCACATGTAGCGCAATTTTGTAAAAAAATATAGATTCTCGTCAGTTTTTATTGATTTTTAGAAGAAAAGATCAGGTAAGTGACTAAATGTAATATTCATCGTATACGAGACTAACCTTGTAAATATATTACAAGACCAGGGTAAATATAAGAAGCCTTGATGGAATTTTTTCGGTTATTCCAAGTTAGGAAAATACTTCGCATTGTTTGTTACCGTAATAAAAAAAATACAAAAAATCTAGAAATAAAGGTGTCCGTCCGTTTATTGAAAAATAATTAGTACGATGTTTTAGTTTTAATTTTCCTACAAAATTTTATTATTAATTTACAAATATTTGAAAAAATGGATAGCCAAAGGAAACGTGAAATACTACTTACTAAAAAAATTGGAAAAAGCAGTTGATAGTTTAGCCGACTTATCTGATTTATCAGAGTATAATTCTGAAGATTACCCTTGCTAGGCTGATAGTATACATACTCCTTCTGATAGTTATTTAAATCAACCAGATGATTGCATAATAGATCAACGTCTTGAAAATTTATTTAGTATTGAAGATAATCTTAATGTCGATACACTGGGAAATGAAGCCGAAGAAGTAGATGAACCCACTACACAGGCACCAAAATCATTACTTTCCTTTTTATCTAAACCACCATCAAAAGAGATAGTTGACACAGCTATGGCAATCAATTTAGTTTCTGGGCAAAATATTAGTAATAACTAAATACAAGTACAAGAATCACGCACTCAGGAAAAAGACAGTGACTTATTTGCTATGGAAAGTTTAGTGGAAAATTACCAACAAGAGTTTCAAGAGTCTGTATAAATTTCACTTCATGAGCAAAATGATGGATAAAATATGATTTACAACTTTTTAGAAGATGGCCTACAGGACAATCAAGCTCCTTATGTACCGGTCACCCAGGGACCGGTCTCAACCACGTGAATGGAAGACGGTGGAGAAAATCCATGATATACCTATTTTTGAAAAAGTTTTTAAATCCAAGGGCAACTACATGCATAAATCTTCACCATTTGATGTTTTTGAAAGGTTTTTCAGTGATAAGCTGATACAGATAATAGTGGAACAAACACGTGGATATGCCCGTCAGAATAACAGTAGTAGTTGGAAATCAGTTACTAAAGAAGACATTAGGGTGTACTTAGGTATTTTGATCATGATGGGCTTAAATCTGCTTCCAGATATAGAAGTAATCTGATCTAATTTACTACAATAAATAAATCTCAGACATATTTCCAAAAGTCAGGTTTAAAAAAATTACAGAAAATATCCACCTTAATAATAATAATTTGCAACCATCAAGAGAATTGATCCATACGGAAAATTATACAAAGATTTTTTATCTCAAAACAAGTCACATAATTCGTTTATGCAGTCGGTATATATGAGTGCATGGTCAAATTTAAAGGCCGTAACACTTTAAAACAATACATTTCTAAAAAGCCCATTAAACGAGGTTTTAAGATATGGGTCCGTTGTGACACTAAGATTTTACCACTTGTTATATTAATGAAGTTGACGCCATACTTATAATTATCATTAACATTATAACAGAACTTCCCGGAGCGTCGGTGCTTTACGACAGCTTCTGCAGTCCGTAAACATGTTCAAGATAATCCCCGCCATTACATTAGATTCGATAAACCACAACTCCTCACAAGCGAACATTTCCTCTTCCTGTGCAAGAGTACTTCTATAACTTCGTACTGGGTACCCGTATAAATTTGAATTGTACACTGGAAAAGGGGACGGTATAGAAAACGAAGGTCTTGGCTACAACGTCGTAATGAATATGTGTAATGATGTGCATAAACACACATTCGCTTTTGACAACTTCTTTACTAGTTGTAATTTGTTATAAAAACTTTATGAGAAAGGAATCTACGCAGTTGGAACAGTTTGAAGTAACAGACAAAACCTTCCTGAAATGATAAAAAAACAACCTTAAGAGTTGAGATTAGCTAAAAACTAATTTTCAGTTGTTACAGCAGAGCCAATTACGGCAATAAAGTGGCTTGATACGAAAGAAATCACCGTACTTACAACTGCACATCAGCCACGCGACATAGTACTCGTAAAAAGGACCCAAAAGGATGGCTATAGAAAGGAAATTTTTGCCCGAAAGCTATTGCATCGTATACCCTCAGTATGGGCGGAGTAGATCTTTTCGGTCATTTTCATCTTCATATATATTCGTCGAAAATCACAAAAATTTTGGATGAGACTTTTCTTCTTTTTTCTTGATGCTTCCATTATAAATGCATTTATTACGTACAACTACAGACATGTTATGACTTTACACGGACTTCGAAAATTTAGATTACGTTTGGCACGTTCACTCGCAAACAACTACACAACTAGGAAATAACAAGTACAACAATGTCTTTTGCATAAAAATAAAAAAGGTGGTGTCTTCGGCGTACCAGATGAGATTCGCTTATTGAACGTGGGCATACACTTGCCAGTAGAAATTAGTACTTATTAAAGCAGATACTGCAGTACAGAAAAACTAGAAAAGAGAACAAAAATTCAATGTTGTACTTGTAAAGTTGCATTGTGTGCCAAAGGGTGCTTTAAATCGTTTCATACTGTCAACGATTTAATTTTTTTTTAAATTCATTGTAAAATTTTCATTTCGCTGTTCATTTCTTTTTTTAATAAAAATTCTCTAAACTGATTTAAATAAGTATCTTTATTTTTAAAATTATCCCTTACACGTAATATGTGGGACAATTTTGGCAATAAACTTTGTAATAAATTTCTATAAAGTAAAAAGGAAACCGGGAGGAACTAACTAGTTAATTTGATAAAATATTTGTTTTCGGATAATGGAAAATAATTTCCCACTCAAACGGCTATTCTGCAATGCGGTTACAAATAACGCGAAATTATTTCCCCCCGTAAAACTACCCCCTATCCACCTTATAAAATGTTTAATAACGAATTTTAAAATCTACGGATCAAACTCACCCAAAAACCATTCTCAGATTTCGCTTTTCGCAAAAAAAAGTGGTTAATGAATATATTATAAGCAAATTTTAGTGTATGATATGTAGAAGTATAGCCTTAGCATTCCTTCTTTATATAAACTAAACCGAATTTCACACTCCTACGACTCCTCTGTGCCCAATAAATAAAGGGGTACAAAGTTTTCCCTTTATGCAATAATATTTACGAGAAGATCTCGCGCGCCGGACGATTACTTTCACGCACCGCACTCCTTGCGTTATATTGATTATATTTACATAAAAAAATAATTAAAAATATTTTAATAATATTTTAAATTATTTTTTAATGTTGCTAGCATTTACAAGTGACGACGAGAAACGAAAACGAAATCCATTAATCGAATTTTAAATTCATAATAGAATTATATTACAATTATAAGAAAAAAAGCGCTCGGTAGAAATGGGGCGCCATAGTATTTCATTTTCTTATATATAAAAAAAGGAAAAAAGTGAACCCTCAGTAACATGCTATGAAAATAAATACTTCTGAGTTTAAGTTTGTTTAACGTTAATTATTTTATAGATGGTACTTGCTCATTCAGCATAAACTTAACTTCGTATCCGACGATATTGTAGTGAATTAAGGTATGACGTAGGGTAAAACCAGGACTGATGCCTCAGTTTTCGAAAGAGCCTCACTATTTTAATACCATATATATTGGCATAGATTATCCTTGTAATATAATTAGTTTAATCATTTTTATAGCCTTTAAAATCTGCATTTGTTTACCTATTACTGGTTATGCCTAAAATTAATTCCGGCGAGACAATTTGTTGGGAGATATAGCTCACTATGAAATTGCTTAGAAGGATCGATGCTTATGATGAGGAATAGATTCCCTTTTAAATAATCAACAAGAATATGTAGTTACAATGTAAGTTTTATATATTATTTATTATACAGAGTACATAAATACACAAATTTCAGGTCTTGATATCAACAAGACTAAATGTAATGATGTTGTAATATCATGTTATTCTAGTGTCCAATCCAGCAAAATGGATAAATTGAACAGAAGCTGAAATCAAAGCGATATTACGGTAGCGATAATTTCTTACGTAGAGGCTGCATCATCAATATACTATGTAGTACAAACGATGGCTTTTGTTTTGCACTGTAATAAGTTTTAGTTATAGATCTAACTCTGCACATGATCTTAATCTATTTTATTTATTTATTTATTTGCTTTTTAAGGGAAACATACAGTACAATAAAAATACATCATAAAACATATAAAAGTAATCCTAAAACCAATGGAGTTTCCACAGATATCAAATCTAACAAATAATGTAGAAAAAAATAATCTTTCCATTACAGCCTTTAAAAGTTCTCTGTTAAACAAAAAGGTCTTCCTCATAGGGGGAATTTTGGCAAAGTTGTCACGCTTGGATTAAGATATTATCGGGAAGTTGCTACTCCTCGTCTTCTGTATTAATTTCCATCTATTTTTTCCTACACAACACGTAGTTTTCAGATTTTTGCAAAAAAAAACGACTACTAAGTGATTTTTCTATAATAGAGCCTTGCGCAAAGCCGCTATTCCGAATTTAAAAGTGTCTTTCGGGGATGAAGACGCGGCCAAAAGCTAGTGGTAAAAAAATGAAAGAATTTGGCACATGTAACATTATGAGATAATACTAAAGATCGCTGCAAACGTAACGTGTTTTATCCCGGACAGAGCTGGACGAGAAACATTGGAACCGACGTGCCACGTCCCGTCCGTGGTTCCGCTGCATATGCACAGTTACTCCGTTGGCTACGCGGTGATGCGCGTGTTGTACCGAACGAAATGTATTATGAAAAACTAATTTAACGTGAAAAAAAAATTTTGAAACTAAACACAAAATATATAAAAAAAATAGTTTATATTATATTATAAATTTTATTTTCCAATTATGTTGTCAAAACCCACTACACGGTGTTGATGGGAGACTTCAACGCAAAACTAGGCACAAGAGAAAGCGGTGAGCTGAAGGTAGGGAAATTTGGAGTAGGGCAACGGAACCGAAGGGGCCAGCAGCTGGCCGACTTTATGGAGAAAGAGGGACTCTTTATGATGAACTCTTTCTTCCAGAAGCGGCCCCACAGGAAGTGGACCTGGTCGAGCCCCGACGGTTCGACAAAAAATGAGATTGACTTCATTATGACGACCAGACGCCAACTGTTCAGTGATGTCTCAGTGATCGCAAGGGTGAAAACTGGCAGCGATCACCGAATGGTTAGAGGCACACTGAACCTAAACGTTAAGTTGGAGAGGTCTCGTCTAATGAAGTCAACGCTCCGTCCCCCTCGTGCTCTAATCCAGAATCCCGAAACCTTTCAGCTCGAGTTACGTAACCGCTTCCAGTGCCTAGAAGATTGCAATGCAGTGGACGATATGAACGACAAGCTCGTGGAAACTGTCCATGCGGTCGGAGCTAAGTTCTGCAAGACCCGCCGCAGAAGAACACAAAAACTCTCCGATCACACTCTTAATCTCATGGCTGTTAGACGGGAGATGCGGCTGCAATCGTCAACAGATTTGACAGCATACAGGCAACTGAACAGACAGATCTCCAAATGCATGCGGCGAGACTTACGCAACTTTAATACTTCTCGTATTAAAGAAGCGATCGAGCGGAACCAGGGCTCCAAAGTCTTTGACAGAGATCTGTCTGCCAGAAAGAGCCAACTGTCAAAGCTGAAGACTGAGTGTGGCAACATCGTTTCCGGGACACCTGAGATTTTGAGTGAGATTGAGAGGTTCTATGGGCAGCTGTACACATCATCGTTGGAGCCACACGCAAGTGTGAGTAACGATCCAAGAGCAAGTCTTATCCGACACTATTCCGATGATATCCCGGACGTCAGTCTAAGCGAGATTAGAATGGCTCTCCAGCACCTTAAAAACGGCAGGGCCCCAGGCGAGGATGGAATTACAGCGGAGCTTCTGAAAGCGGGTGGAACACCGGTACTTGTAGTCCTTCAGAAGCTCTTCAATTCCGTCCTCCATGGTGGCACTACTCCAGAGGCGTGGAGCAGAAGTGCGGTGGTCTTGTTCTTTAAGAAAGGCGACAACGCTCTCTTAAAGAACTACAGACCGATTTCCCTTCTGAGCCGCGTCTACGTGCTGTTTTCGAGAGTCATTACGAATCGTCTCGCACGCAGACTTGACGACTTCCAGCCTCCCGAACAAGCCGGTTTCCGAAAAGGCTTCAGTACCATAGACCACATACATACCCTGCGGCAGATTGTACAGAAGACTGAAGAGTACAATCTGCCACTTTGCCTGGCGTATGTGGACTATGAGAAAGCCTTTGATTCCGTCGAAATTTGGGCGGTGCTACAGTCCCTTCAGCGGTGCCAAGTTGACTGTCGGTATATCGAAGTGCTGAAGTGTTTGTACAGTAGGGCTACGATGGCTATCCGAGTACAGAACCAGAGCTCGAAACCTATCCAACTGCAGAGAGGTGTAAGACAGGGTGACGTTATATCCCCGAAACTCTTCACCGCTGCATTGGAAGACGTTTTCAAGCTACTGGACTGGAAAGGATACGGTATTGACATCAATGGCGAGTACATCACTCACCTTCGATTTGCCGACGATATAGTCCTTATGGCAGAATCGCTGGAGGACTTAAGCACTATGCTCAATGACCTCAATAGTGCCTCCCAACGGATAGGTCTTAAGATGAACATGGACAAAACAAAGATCATGTTCAATGTCCATGTCACACCTATGCCGGTAGTTGTTGGGAGCACTATGCTCGAAGTTGTTGACGAGTACGTTTACCTGGGACAAATAGTCCGACTAGGTAAGTCCAACTTCGACCGAGAGGTCAATCGACGGATTCAACTCGGCTGGGCAGCGTTCGGGAAATTACGACATATCTTTTCGTCAGGTATACCTCAATCTCTAAAAACTAGATTGTACAACCAGTGCGTGTTGCCAGTGATGACTTATGGATCTGAGACGTGGTCCTTCACTGCTGGCCGTATGAGGACGCTTAAGGTCGCTCAGCGAGCTATGGAGAGGGCTATGCTCGGAGTTTCTCTGCGTGATAGACTCAGAAATGAGGATATCCGCAGTAAAACCAGAGTGACCGACATAGCCCAACGGATTAGTAAGCTGAAGTGGCAATGGGCCGGCCATATAGCTCGAAGAACCGATAACCGATGGGGAAGAAAGGTTCTCGAGTGGCAGCCTCGTACCGGTAGGCGTAGTGTAGGGCGACCCCCCACTAGATGGAGTGACGACCTGGTAAGACATGCAGGAAGTCGATGGATGCAGGTGGCTCAGGACCGTGCTTTGTGGCATTACTTGGGGGAGGCCTATGTTCAGCAGTGGACTTGTGAAAGGCTGTAATGATGATGATGATGATGATGTTGTCATACGAAAATACATGTGAAATTAAGTCTTGTCATCAAAATGTTCTTTGTAGAGAGTATGGTATGAGTACCAAGAGTGTGGTATGATTAGGAGATGATTAGATCAGATCAGATCAGGTACAGAAAATCTCCTTTTACTCTTCACTGTTGTAGCTTCTTTATCATCTGAAGCAAAAGCAATTAATGCTAATTCTTTAAATGAAAAATACATCTTTCAAAACACTAGCACATTATTCACTATACATATAGCACATGAGTCACTGTCACGATGCATATGCATTAAACTCCCGTCCGTGTTGACATACAAGCACGTTCCGTCTCCGTCCCGTGCACCTACCGATTCCGTCCTGTATGCAGCGACATTTAATGTTAGGTTTGCTAGACTCTCCGTTTTTAAATGGAACTAGCCTTCTACGTGAGCTTAAAAATATGGAAAAATATATTGGAAAACCAGACATGCCGTTATTTTTAATATTGACCATATTATATAAGGAATTTTTTTTATGGAATAAGGTTTACAAACGGGCACTCAGTCCACCTGAAGGTAACCAATGCTGAAACTCATAGACATCTACATTTATATTCATTTAACAATCAAAATGCAGTCACCCTTGAGGACTAAGATGGAATGCCTCATTCCAAAGGTTTCCAGTTCTCTGCACATAAAACATGAACCAAAGCCTTAAGCCTTTATTTTACTGGTATTGTGTGCGTGCGTGGTCCTTCCTCGGTCAAGCCAACCCATTCATGCCACAACCTGATATAGCTACAGCATGGCTCTATCAGACATAAAATACATACATACATACATTGAACGGTGTTAGTTTAGAAGCTAAGTGATTGCTGGAAATTTCAGTAGAAATTGAAAATTTAAAAGCAGATTTACCACAATTTATCTTAGCGGTGAAGAAAAACATCGTAGGGATTTTTTGAATATACTTTAATATGTCTAAGACACGTCATGAAGTTTCGTCGATAGCAAATAGATCAACGTGATGGACTGATGGATATCGAAGAGATTATGTCCGTCGGTCATTGAGAGCGGGTCCGTTGCTAGCAGTGGGATATTTAAAACTGCCGACGGGGGTACCGCTTCATTTTCCCCTTCTGCTACTGTAGGATTTTTTTTAATATACAAGCATAAGCGAGGGCAAACGAACATGCGGCTCATCTGATGATGACCACCGCCGCTCATTAACAACTGTAATACCTGGGTGGACTAGACTCTTTTGTTGAAGGTTCCTAAGTCTTATCGATTCGATAAAACCGCTGGAGGTAGTCGATTCCACGAGAGAGTTATGCGAGGTGCCTGTTGTAAATCGCACAATGCCTGACCGCCAATAATCCAGATAGTGTGGATGGTAGTGCGAGTTTTGTCGCGATGTGCGATGGTGAAAATGAGCGGCTGGAATTAGTACGAAAAATTCCTCCAAGCAATCCTCTTGGTAAATGATATTGAATATGTAAAGGGATGTAACATCTCTTCGCAGGGCGAGTAAGTCAAGCTAATTAGAAAGAACGTGTTCGCGGTCGATTCTAACAGCTCTACGCTAGATACAATCAACTGTAACGAGGTGAACCCCTCGCTTGTATGCGTGCATTGCAAGATGTTTATGTGAACATTCCTTTTCAGGTTTACTCTTTATAGAGGTTGGAAAACTTTAAATGTAATGCAAATCAAATACCATTTAACCTATGTGAACAAGTCACATAATTCATTCATAAGGCTGATATCAAAGAAAAAAAAGACAATAATCCATTCTGCCTCTGCTGCCTAGGTACAAAACTTATTCTATTAAAACGTCCAGTTTAAGTCAGCGTTAAGTAAACTGTCACACAAATCCCATGTGAACTTGTGGTTAAGCGACAAGGGTCCTGCTGTATTATTAAGCCATTTGATGGTTGATCGGATTAACCGCCACTTTATTGATTTCCAGCCCAAATTCTTAAAGGGGATTTCAAAGGGACATAAACTATTCAATCGGAAGACTCGCTGCATTAAGATGGTAAAATATTATGTTAGATGGACCTAATTTTTATACGAGCTTGCTGAATGAATATCCATTCTGTGTTATTACCACACTAAACACAGCAGGGGTGTGCTGCTAATTAGACTGGCATTCTGTGAGAGTATGGTCCCTCAGTGGAACACATCCATACGTCCTGCAACCTTAATACTGCTTCGTGACCATCAGATTTTATATTTGGCTCGATAAAAATGTTTCTCTTGTTATTATTATTCGGTGTTTAGTTACTAACGCAAGGTGGGTTAGTAACTAAACACTTATATAAAATTGGAGTGACTAAAGAACTTACACCCCACCTGACTGCAACGTGCTACTTCAAACAAATTAGGCTACACATGCATCATTACTTCAAGTGCTGATTTACCACGTTCTCGGTGAGTCTGAGAAATTTAAAAAAAATATTTAGAAGACATTTGAAGTTTTCCAACAAGCAATAGAGCAGCGCGGCGAACATTTCCTTGCCTAAAAACGCTCTTAGAGGTCTGTGGTCAATAGTGGGCCGTAAATAGGCTGTAATTTTAGCCTTAAATTTAATGCATGTTTTTTACTCAATGGTGGTGACGTAAAAATACTATCCTGTATCGTTTCGTACCGGTAATTTATATTTTTGTGGTTATCCGTGTAATTCATTTCTTATCGTTATAAATCCATCCATAAATAAACAACTGTCTCATATGAAACTTTTTTGGAGTCGTAAATTTTCTGCCAAAGATGTTATATTTCATTTTATAATGATAACTTGACATGAGTTTGAAGGAGTCTTGTGCACACGATTATATTAAGAATTGGTTTTCTGCTACTAAAACAATGGTCTAAATACTTCGCACACACTCAGTATGCAGTAGTCGCACTGCCATTTATTAACTGGTACCAATATGTGTATCAATCACGCTGACAAAGCGGTAAAATAAAAATTGGAAAAAAATGTTTTATTAGGGTATATATGTAAAGTGGGAAGTGATTTTTTTTTTAATTTCAACCCCAACGTGTGATATATTGTTAGAAAGGTATTTAAAAATGAATAGGGGTTTACTAAAATCACTTTTTGATAATGTCAATAATTTCGGAAATAATCGCTTCAAAAGTAAAAAACAATGTGTCCCCCCCTTCTAACTTTTGAACCATAAGTTTAGAAAATATGAGTAAAATCTGAAAAGTAGGACTTTATAAGGACTTTCTAGGAAAATCATTTCAAACTTGGATGGAAACAACAGTACCCACTACCGGGAGCAGTTGCAGGAGCGCGGAACCTTTAAACTCATAAGTGGGAACACTTATTGTGACGGACGGGAAACTACGGAACCCGACACTGAGCGTGGCCCGATACGCTCTTGGCCGGTTTTTACCCCTGGTTGAGTGTGAAGTTTAAGTACCTGGAATTTTTTTTTTAAAAAGCTTTCGCAATTAAATTCAAATTAATATTGCTACAATATTGTTTGTAAACAATTGATACTTAGGTTGCTGATATGCCTCTAGGTGTATGTACACTTAAGGGGCATTTAGTCTATTTCACAGCGCGTAATCTTCCCTTTATACCTGCTAATAAAGAATTAACTTTGTTGAAAGCGTCTGTACTATTATGTAGAAATTATATTAAAAATAATTATAGCGATGCAAAGTTACGTAAGTGTATCCTTTTAACAGTTTAATTTTCACCAAGATTCTGAAATAGTGTACAGATTTACTCATGCTTATATTTATCTGATTATATCTGATATCTGTATGGAGAAGATATTTTAGCTTGCTTTTCTTTATGGCCCATTATCATCTATATCCTGGATTAAAAATTAAAAATATATATACACATTAACCCATGACACTCAACTTCCTGTTCCGCGCTCACGCACATATTTTTCTTCTTTATTTTTTAATAACTTATTTCAGTCAATAGCTAGACGCACACACATATATCTAATCATGCAGTTGTTGGCAAATAATTTTACATGCGCATGTGTTCCTGCAATAAGTTGACCATGGTTTTGATTTATTTTCAGCGTCACTTGAAGAGAATGCAGAGCTACGTTTATCGTTCTATTTTAGTATGAGCTCCTGTGGACTAAGATGGCTCTCTGTCACTTAACATATAAAACACATCAGCATTTTGTTGATGAATGTAAATTATATAGATATTTAATTCTAAGGTTATTAAATAAATTCCTTTATTTATAAAAATCATTTAATAAGTGTTTTCATATAATTACAAACATTTCTTAATTTAAGTCTTTTTTCCTTATGTTTTTCTGACATTTTTGTTCTCCCTTCTTTAATTATTTTTTATGTCCCATAGATGTTACGAATTGTACGAATTGTGAGCGTAAAAGGTTTAAAAATTAATAGTGATAAACCACAAAGTAATACACATAAAAATTGGTTAAAAATTTAATTATGATAACATGTATTATGATATTAGATATATTCATGGATTAGTAATGTTACTTAGCAATATAGTGGGTGCAAAGAACCGGTGACACCGCATGACAACGCATTTACTATACGCAATTTGAGTCTTAAACAATGATTGGTGTCGGTGTCTGTGGACCATAGCATCTCCTTACTTAAAGGTAGACTATATGATCGTTTGTCTTGTTGTTCCTGTGAAAAAGAATGTACCAGTTAAAATAGAGACATTAACTCATAGACTTAGAATATACTACACCATCTCATCTAAATGTCACGCTGCAAATAATGTTGTGAATATTTAAAGAGAATAGCAAACAATTGGTAAGGAAGTGTTTCAACACGAGTTAGGTGTATTTACACTTTCGTTAATAGCCTATATTTTTATAAAAGTACTATAAAGATCCACGCCGCCTTCGTACGGGTGATTTCGATCTCGACAACCGGGCGCCGGGTTCAATTGTGAATGTAAACCATGCTCGAATTAACTTAATCACCGAACACGAACCGAATCGTATATCATAAATAATGGGAATCTAGACTTCAGAAATTAATTATTGTTAAAACGTCGATAACGCCGGTATCAAAATAATGATTAATGATGTCCAAATTTCGGTCTCAATGGAGAATGCTGGATAGAAAAACCTACGTTCTGCTGTACTAGTTATTTACTGTTATTGAGAATTTCTTGGTGGAAACACCCAATAATTAATTTGGGTTGACCCGGGAATCGAATCCGGTAACTCACGATCCGCAATCATGGTACACGAACAAGTATTTTATTTGGTCTTTAAATTAATATTTTCTTGTGTTACTTGAGAGCGGATAATAAATGTTTTAATTAAGTATTGACTATATAAGTATAAACGTGACTGCTGACTCATGACCATTGGTTCATGGTCTAGGTATTCAATTCTAGACCATACACCTTGTTTTCCTAATGTTCACAAGATTCTTGTACCACAGGCTGTCACCGATTTCTTCTATTCTTCATTTATAGTTCAGGCAGTACTCCACTAGAACACATAACTTACATACATAGATATAATAATCCAAGGAAAATAAAATCTGACCTTTACTATTATTTTGTTTTGTATATTATTTATGTAATGTGTATATCTGGATATATACAAATAATATAAATTTTATATATGTATTAGTTTTCCTATGACTTGGTCCACATTGTAATCAGAATTGAAATTTTTGTTACTACAACCCAACATTGAATGTTCTACAATTTTTTTTATAAAATTCCCAGTAGTATTACTAGTAAGATCACGTGGTAAGGCTACTGTCAGTACCTCAACTTTTTTGCATGGAGTTCTAATTGTTTATGACCTGACACAGTAATCATACTGCTACATTAAAGCAGGAAAGTAGGACCGGGCACTAACGCAGGCTATCGCTATGACAGCCTGTGGGATGCAGCCGGGAATGTGGCAGAAATTTTCGGGTCTCACTCACAAAGCAGGTTGGTTTCTGGTATGTTATTTTGTGTGTATGTTTTGAAAAGTCCCGCTGGGTTTCTTTATGATTTTTTCCCAGGACATAGAGTGGTAAATAATAAAGTGACTTTAAATAAGTATTATTTATATTAGGTTTTTTATTTTCTTCGTAGATAAACCTGACTTACTACACTAATTTCAAGTTATGTTTTATGTTTTTACATTTGTTTTTCATCTTTTTTTTCTTTACCAGTTGTTATCACAGTTCATCAATTCGAGTTATAAAATGTACCCCAAATTAAACAATACATTAAAAAATTAATTACCTCAAAATTTTAGATAAAAAATTTACCCGTTTTTATTTAATTTCGCTAAAAAGTTGAAAAAATGCCTAACGAATATTCTTAATTTATTATTTAACATTAAATTACATGATATTACCTACAAATCCTAACAACAATGTTTGTCGTTATCTCAAATATGTGCCGAACTAGAAATTGTTCAAAATTGACTAATTTGGTTAAAATAGAGGATAGCGCAGGTAATTTTTTTACCTGCGCAAATCTTATTGACTCGTTTTTATTGTGCAGTGCGCACACTTAGCTTAGTCGCCTATTCATTGTCAAAATGCCGAAACTCTGTGATTTGGAACCATCGGGTGTTGTTGACATGCACTTTGTGTATGGTTTCTGTAATTGGGAACGGGCGAGCTACCGTTGCCGAGTACAGACGACGATTTTCTAATAGGATCGTCCTTGGATGTCGGTCGTTTATTACCATCCATCGACTATTTAGTGAAATGGGTGTACGTCGGAGAAGAAAGGAATCTGTACCACGTAGCCAAGCCGTTCATTACGTCATTTGTGAAGAAGTGCTAAGGTTAGAAGCAGGTGACCCGATGATAAGCACTCTTCGAATTGCAAATCAGCTGGGTATAAGGAAAATGAGAGTGTGGCGCGTACTGAAACAGGAAGGACTTCACCCTTACCATTTTCGAAGTACTCAAAATTTACAGTCAGCGCGTATATTCATATATTCATAATAAAAACTATCCACGTTGGATTGATAGAGGTGGTCCAGTAGCATGGCCTCCAAATTCTCTTAAATTAACGATTATTATTTTTGAATTAATTCAAGAATTAATTTCATCTAACGGATTAAATATGCAGCTAAGCGTATGGTTCTCAGCACGGTGGGCCCACGAACTGAAAACTTGAAATACACATAGCAATAGATGACACATTGCGCCACATTAATTATTTTGTCCCTGAACGAAGATTAACACGAATGTGTGTAAATTGTAAGAGCAAGCCCCCGTCTTGCGTGCAAGCAGTCACGTCTCACACTGACTCCATTTTGAAATAAGGAAATCAAATTCATCCGGGAACGATCCAATCCGCTGATATTTTCATCTAAAGTCGCGTGGCATTAACATAAAGCTGTGGGTCAGTTTGTCAAAATTACTTGACATTTATTTAGAATTTGTAATATTTAATGACAAAATTAAATAACATGTTGTGTTATTGTAATAACTTCGTTACAGAGTTTCATCATTAGGCCGTTTCTAGATCAGCCGGTACGACAGCAATGCAACACGTGCTCTTGATTATTGATTTTAGAGCTACATGGAACAAAAAGTTGATGCTGTGCCAACAACTGGAACAGAGAATTGATGCTACTGCTACAGAAATAAGGGCGAATTTTTCGGAATAGCAAAGAACGACTCAAAGAATGTCAGTTAGAGCCTTAGTCTGTATTACGGTCAATGGCAGTAATTTCAAAAACGTTACAAATTAATTACTGTTTTTTAATTAATACTTTAAATTTACACTTTTTTATAGGATAGGGTGACAAACGAGCACACATTCCACCCGATGGTAAGTGGTTGCTTTGGCCCATAGACATCTACATCTATCCTAGATTACGAATCAAAATGCAGAGGCGTTGTCACCCATGAGGACTAAGATGGAATGCCTCTTTTCCAGTAAAAAGGATATCCAGTTCTCTACACTCACATACGAAACACAGCAGCATTATGCTACTATTTTACGCTGGTATTCTGTGAGAGCGTGGTTCTTCCCCGGTCGAGCCAACCCATTCGTGCTACAACTATACTACTAATATAGCTGCAGCATGGCTCTAGCACGTATAAAAGTTGTTTTTATTGTTCCATTACATAAAAATTATTATATCAAAAGAAAAAAGCTATGTTTGTTTGATAGTAAGACACTTAAATGTGACACACCCTGGTTTTAAAGGTTTACTTTATTTATTATTGAAAATGGGGTGCATATTTCAAGAGGTTCATATTTGTACTTCGAAAAATGCTTGAGATAGCTAGAAACATTGTTATGAGATTTTGTAGGTAATATCACGTAATTTTGTAATAATAAAATAATAATATTCACTGTAAATTTCATATAATAATATTCAACTTTTAGCGAAATTAAATAAAAACGGGTAATTTTTTCTTAAATTTTGAGATAATTAAATTTTATTAATATCTTGTTAAACTTTGGGTACATTTTATACCTTGAGGTGATAAAATGTGATAACAACTGGTAAAGAAAAAAAAAACAAAAGTAAAAACAAAAAACATGTCTTGAAAATAGTACAGCAAGTCAGGTTTCTCCAAGAAAAAATAAAAACCAAATTAAGAAAACAAACAAATAGATAAGACTTATACTTTTATTGTATTTGTTGATAGTTTTGTCCAAATAATCAAAAGACGCCCGGCGGCCACTTCGCGCTGGGGCACCTTTTTTATTGAATATAAAAAGTTTCTGTACTGTTCTGTCTGTTCGATTTAATTCATTAAGTAATATCGATAATCGTAGTTTATGTAATGTTATATACGTTACAGCAATCAATATAATAATTATTGGAGCTTGATTAACGAACGTACGCATGAATTGACGTTGTATATCCTCTTGTCAAGTTAAAGCTATTGTAAGCCCTCTGTTGATGAAATTTTCAGACATGAAAATCATATTACCGATCAGTTGAGCGAAAGCTACGTGTGCATATTATACGGTAGAGGCAAAATGTTTAGAGTTACCTTATAAACCTTAAGAGATTATTTTTGATGTTCGTATGTGGAAAAAATATAACAATTTCTCACTGAAACATAATATCTCCTTCATTTTTGATAGTTTTTGTGTGATTTGATAATTACTCACATATTTTATTGCGTTTTTATATGATACGGTGACAAGCGAGCACACAGTCCACCTGACGGTAAATGGTTGCTGTGGCCCTTTAGATATCTTCATACATCATTATATAAATCATTTATGAAATATCATTTAAAAATACTTGACATTTTAAGGAAATTTAGAACCAGTGAAAAACTCTTAAAATACCCACTAACGATACGTCCATTAATCCAAATGGAGTGGTAATCGCCCAAAATCGTTCCGTGAACGGTAAAAAAATATTCCATTTGGATGGACTTCATCCATCTCTGGATTTCCAAACGAATTGAAATTCTTGCGTCCATCCATGACATGATCCGCGGCCGTCCGTCAATTTCAAAAACGTGCGTCACGCCAAATGGAAGCTCTCCGAAGTGGCAGTGAATGGACGAACCTGCGTCCATTTTTTGGAGGTTATTGTGTCAGTTTTAGTTTGGATGTTGTTGGTGGTGGATATGTGCTCTGTTTGTGAAACATAAACCGTGTTTTGAATTAAATATATTTTATTATGTAAACTATGGGCTGTGATATGGGTGACAAGTGAATACAGAGTCCACATGGTGTTAAGTTGATACACTAGCCCATAGATTGAATATATAATCGAATAAGAATTAAAATGTAAATGCGTTATCATCCCTGTAGAACTAGGTAGCGTGCCTCGTTCCCCGTAAAAAGATTATCCGGTTCTTTACACTCAGCATACGAAACATTTTTTATAAAATGGGAGTTTTTTACTCCTATTCTATAAAAAGCACACATTCCACCTGGTACTGTGGCCCATAGATATCTACAAGTATCCTCAATTAAGAATCAAAATATAGATGCGCTGTCACCTTTGGAGACTATGATGGATTGCGCCGTTTAGTTTTTTTTTGTCTTTTCAATGACATAAACACTGCCGTTGCCAATAATAAAGTGTAATAATAATTATAATGTCCTCCAGACTGAATTTCGGCCACGGCGGCCTGCCTCAACGGATGCTAGCCATCAGCGCAGGATTGCAGCAGCTACAGTCCGCGACCAAAATGAAGGATACAGCCCAAGGTGCTTCGACTCAATGTGAGGAAAGGGGCCATCTTCAATCCAGCTGCCCAAAGAAAACTGAAGGAAGGAAAGTTGATCGATATTGAGAGGTTAGTGCGGCTAACAGCACTGCCCCGCAGTAGCAGGGTAACGATGCATTCTCAAGAAGACTTTGTCTTGAAGATTGCAAGCATTGTACTAGGCAAGAGGGCAAGGAAGTGGTATCTGTGAGGATGCTCAGAACAGACCACCTCAGCAACGAGTTCGGATATCAAGCCAATTCTGGAATGGATATAGACCATTGCTCCCACGCCCATGTGGAACATTGTCGTAGCGATGAGTTCGACCACGAAACGCTATTTTGCCCAATGTGACAGCTTGATGATTCAAGATGGAGTCCTGTGTCGTAAATGGGATACTGGTCATGGTGAACGCTGTCATTTGCAAATGGTTTTTGTTTTTAAAGCTAAATCACCGGATGACGGACAGCTGTATCAAAACTAGTTCATGAAGTCTTCTGTCGTTTTGGAGTTACTATGGAGATTCACAGCGATCAAGGAAGGAGTTTTGAGTCTCAAATATTCCAGGAAACTTGTCGAGTTATGGGTACTCATAAAACAAGAACAATTTCTTACCACCCACAATCTGATAGAATAGTAGAACGATTTAATCAGACGTTGGAGACGTTCCTAGCAAAAGTTGTGAAAAATCGGCGACGAGATTGGGACAAGCATATTCAACTGTTTTTGTTGTCATATCGAAGCGCTGTTCACGAAAGTACATCAGTGACACCAGCCTTCGCAAACTTTGGAAGAGAATTACGGCTGCTTGCAGACCTTATCACCGGAATACCACCTGATGCCCCAAGCAGTATAACCGATTATGCAAATGATTTGCGGTACAAAATGAATGACATTTACTAACTTCGAAATTATCCGATTAAACAAATACGTTCTTTGCATATGTGGAATCTGTTTCGCGATACGGACTTATTATTAAGGCATTCATTGCCCAAAAAAATGTATTAGAGCAATATGTGGCACTGCACCTGATTAGCCTTGCAGGCCGCTATTTATATCTCTGAAAATACTACCCCTCCCATGCCTGTATATTTTTGAAATTACAAAATTTGTAAAACAAAACATGTATTATTTCAGACAAGCGAAAGAGATTTATACTCAAAATACCAGAAATGGCAATTACAGACTTGCTGCCGAAATTATACCCAAGAGCGCTTGGTTTAAAAAAATGCTACTGGATGTGTATACTTATATTGAATAAAATACCCCAAAATATAAAATACTTACCCCTTAATAGATTTAAAGGCGCCTTTTACAGCTGGCTAAATGATCATTGTTTTTATAATGTGAATTACTACCTAATTTTGACATGATGTGACACAACAGTGGTTCTACATTTTTAAATGGCATTTTTAATTTTAGTTATATTTAATATATTTATTCAATATATGTATAAGTACTAGTTTTGGTAATTTGTAAACAATGACATGCTATGATAATAATATTTTAATTGGATTCGATATTTTAATATCGTAAACTTAATTATAAAAAAATGTATTTGCATGCTATACATAGATGGCTGAAAAAGCTCAACTACACTTTACAATAACCACCTAAATGTGTCCGTTTTCATAGCAAATAAATCTTCATTGCATTTCATTTCAATACAACTTCTTGTCCCGGAATGGATCTTTATACTTACTTATACTTATACTTTATACTTTATACCAGCTTCTTCCACTTGACCGCATCCAGCGCAGAGCGGCTCGAATCGTCGACGACCGAGTGCTTTCCGATCGGCTCGATTCACCGGCACTGCGAAGAGATGTTGCATCCCTTTGTATTTTCTTTCGCGTATACCATGGAGAGTGCTCTGAGGAATTGTTCGGATTAATCCCAGCCGCCAAATTTCGTGAACGCACTACGCGGCAAACGTCCCGATACCATCCACACCATCTGGATGCTTGGCGGTCCACCACTGTACGTTTCAAAAGGAGTTTTCTTCCGCGTACAACCTCTCTGTGAAATAGTTTACCACCGGCGATTTTTCAGGACCGATACGACCTGGGGACCTTCAAGAAAAGAGCTTACTCCTTTCTAAAGGGCCGGCAACGCACCTGCAATTCCCCTGGTGTTGCGGTTGATCACGGGCGGCGGTAATCATTTAACATAAGGTGAGCCGCATGCTCGTTTGCCCCCTATAATAGTAATTATTATAACCAGTAATAGTAAGTACAATAATTAGTTATTTAAATCAATTTACGGGTAAACCATAAATATAAAAACATCTGGCATCCGATGGAATGAGTGCATAGTCCTTTCAGTATATAGCAGGGTGGAGCGCACTTGTATAGGCTTCACTAACTGGAAGGGATTCAAGGAGTCCCTAGCTAAAGCTCTGGACTCACAGGACTCTACCATCTCCATACCGTCGGACTTAGACAGTCCCGAAAAAATCAACACCGCGGTCGATTCACTCTCCACCCTTATTAAATCCTCCCTTAAGGAGAACGAAAGGGTCGTCCGGGTTGCTAACAATAATGGGCTTCCCTTACATATTAGCAACCTATTAAAAGCCAAAAAAGCTGCTTTCCGGAGAGCAGAAAAATATCCCACCCCCGAATATAGGCGCGCGGCCAATCGTCTTCAACGAGAACTCCGCTTCCGCCTCTCTGAATTTCGAGATCTCGAAAAGAGTAAGCTCATGGAGAATATCTCTCCATCTCACACAGCGTACTATCAGATGGCTAGAGCCCTCCGCATAGACGCTATCACCCACACTCCCCCTCTCTCCCGTCCCGACGGCACGGTTGCCATCGAGGACGAGGAAAAGGCTGAGTGCTTTGCAGATAGCATTGCCGCTCAATGCTCTCCTAGTTCTCAACCCGTCGACCCCTCACACGTCCAGGCAGTGGAGGATGAGGTCCGTCGCCAGAACTCACCCCCTACGGCCTCCGAACCTATCTCTGTGTCCAATGATGAGATTTCATCCCTCGTCAAAGGACTTAAGCCTAAAAAGGCTCCGGGCGCGGATGGCATCTCCAACAGCAGGTATTAACCTTTTCATCTATTATCTTCAACGCCTGCTTCAACCTTAGTTATTTTCCCTCTACGTGGAAAGAGGCAACTGTGATTGGAATTCCCAAGCCAGGCAAGCCTCTCAACCTCCCCTCCAGTCATCGCCCCATTAGCCTCCTCAAGGAAATGGGCAAGCTCTTCGAAAGAGTCATCCAAACGCGTATGTGGCGCTATCTGTTTCCCACAGACGGCGACCCCCTTATCATTCCCCATCAATTCGGTTTCCGAGCCAAACACTCATGTCCCCAACAAGTTCACCGCATTGTGGAATATATCCTCAGCGGTTTCTATCCTCATCGTCATAAGACCATCGCGGTCTTCTTCGATATAGCCAAAGCTTTCGATAGAGTCTGGCACACAGGCCTCATCTACAAGCTCTACAAAATAGGTCTCCCCGATCGTCTAGTTCGTCTCGTGACCTCCTATTTGAAACATCGTACCTTTCGTTTTAGACACGAAGGCACGCTATCTTCACAGCGAACTATCAAGGCTGGTGTCCCTCAGGGCTCAGTACTTGCTCCTCTGCTGTACATCCTGTTCACCAACGACATTCCCATCCCGTCGAAAGGTGTTCAACTCTCCCTCTTCGCAGACGACACTGCCGTCTACTGCAAAGGTGTCTCACTACTCTTCATACGGAACAAGATCCAAAAGTCAGTTCATGACCTAGGAGCTTGGTTCAAAAAATGGCGCATCGATGTGAACCCGGAGAAGAGCTCCGCCGTTCACTTCGATTATAAACGACGCCGTCTCAAAAACACTCCACCAATACGTATGCTAGGGACACCTGTCCCCTGGCATACGTCCGCCAAATATTTAGGTGTCACTCTAGACACAGGGCTCACTTTTAGGCCCCACGTCAAACGAGTCACCCGTCACGCACGGTTTTATCTGAGTAGGCTCAACAGTATGTTGGGCAGACACAGTAAAATGTCCCTTCGAAACAAGCGTACCCTTTATAAGGTCTGTATACGACCAGTCATGTCCTACGCGGGCCCCGTCTTTGCCCAAGCAAACCCCAAAATTATGTATTAACGAACTCCAAATAGTTCAAAACCTTTTCTGTCGTCGAGCTGCGAATGCACCTTGGTACGTCCGTAATGCCGACCTTCATCGGGACCTAGAGCTCCCAACAATTCAACAATTTCTTAAAAAACTCTCCGAGAACTTCTTCAAAGCCTCAGAGTCGCATCCAAACCAACTAATTCGTGAGGCAGCTACTTATGCTGCCCCACCCCCCTCTCGCTATCGAGTCCGCAGGCCGAGAAACTCTCTCTCGGACCCGCCTAATAAACTGACAAACGACCTGAACTGCCTCCTGGCGGCTCAGGCCAATTCTAATTAAATTAATTATTATTATATTAACTAATATTATTTTGCCTTCGTAGGCACTCCCTCAGCGGCTCTTAGCCGCCTGCGCCCTCTTTTCCCAAAAGAGGGTCGCTCATGATAAGGCACAATACAGCTTAATCAGCCAGTTGCCTGTCCCCAAAGGCGGTTTTTAGTAGGTATCACTTAGGGTCCCCGGTAGGACAGTGAGTCCCTCATAACCACGATAGACCGGTTATCGTGGTATGCGTAATGCATGCCACTATGATATAAATTGCAAAAGAGTTGCACAGTGTTGCCTATGGCGTCATATTTTTGATCTACCAATCGCGCATTGTTTTACCATATAAAGTCATTGGCCGAGAGTTTCGCGAGAGTGCGGGACGTGGGTTAATTGTGACGCATCGTTCTCTGCGCAATTAGTCATGTAGATAGATTTGACATGAAACAAAGTAAAAAGTAGTGTAATGAGTTCAAGAAGTGATTATTCGTCGCCTATCTTCCGTACTTGTTGTGAATTACCAAAAAATGTGCTGCCAACCTAAAGTGATGTGATGAAATATTATGTCTGTATCAGTGGCACGATGTGCGGAAAAGGGACGACAAAATTTAGTACAGGCTACTTGTGATATTGTTGCAACTGAAATCGAAAACATCTGGATACGAGCCTCTTTACCAATAGTACAACATAAAACAATAGTGTTAAAAATAAGATCCTATCATGACAAACATCGCGCCCTTCTGAAATCCTACCAAAAGAATAAAGAAAACGAAAATTATAAACAGAAACTAGAGAAGTTTAAGAAAGACTGTGACGTTTTGTTTGATATTACATCTTGTAAGTGCAAGTCGTTGTCGACATGTTCTTGTGAGAAAACTCGTAAAATTCCTAAACAAGAACACGAGTTTGTGCTCGATCAACGTGGCGAAAGAAGAATGATGATAGATCTCTAGATAAAAAAGCTACACTTAAGAATATAGCTTTGTCTGTCTGTCTGTCTTAATGTCCCCGGACCTAGTAAATTCCCAGTGGTAGCTATGACATTAGATAGACGGTGCTGGTGCTGCCGTTGTGTCGGCTACGTTGCAAGATATCGGTCTGGTTACTGAGAGTGACACGTCAAGTGTTATCGATCGTAGCAAAATTCGGCGCGCTCGCGCACAAACGAGAAGTTCAGGGGCTGCATTTAACGTGCTAGATGGCGATGATGCATTGGTTTGTATATCGTTTGATGGCCGCAAAGATAAAACAATGTTATAGGAAGATAATCGCAGAAAAACCGTTGTTAAAGAGCACATAACCTTGGTAAAAGAGCCGAACTCGCAATACATCGGGCACATTACACTGGCCACAGCAGATGCACTCACAATTTCAAAAAAACTTTATCTTTACTTAGCGTTGAAGTGTGATTTGAAGCGAATAATAGCAATTGGGTGCGACGGTACGGCAGTCAACACTGGCAACGAGGCTGGAATCATTTGTCTTCTAGAAAAGAAACTTCATCGCCCTCTTCAACGGCTCGTGTGTCTATTGCATGCCAATGGACTTCCTTTACGACATCTGTTTGAGCGTCTTGATTGGAAAACTACAGGACCAAGAAGTTTCACAGGCGTCATTGGTAAAGCGTTGAAGGGTTGTGAGAATTTTCCAGTGGTTAAATTTACACCCATCGCATGTAAACTACCAGATATTTTAAAATCACGTAGTGATCTCAGTACAGATCAGCTTTACTTGTATGAAATATGTGACGCAGTTAGCAGAGGACAATGTGACGTAAGTTTAGCCAAGTGAAACCCCGGAAAGTTTGTTCATTCACGGTGGCTGACAACAGCTAACAGGATACTTTGACTATATGTTTCCACTAGTGAACCTTCACATAATTTGCGTATCTTAGCAGACTTCGTCATCCGAGTGTATACTCCGATGTGGTTTGAAATTAAAACAAAACTATTTTGCGTGTACGGATCGAAACACCTGCACAAAATGATTACATTATCGAGATACCTTACTGCAAAACTTATGAAAATAGTTGACCCTGTGCTTCAACGCAATGGGTACTTCGACCACAGCGAAAAAATTTTGCTTAATATGCTTGCTGACGAACCATATCAAAGAATTAGCACTCCGGCGCATTGTTAAATTACGAGAGCAGACTTCGGGCTTGGCGCCGATACGAGTGTTTAAATTACCATCATTTAACTTCTCTGCCACTGAGTATACAGATTTGATTGATTTGAGCTTTGTATCGGAGCCTCCCCTGATCAAACAGATACAAACCAACGTAATTTATAGAGCTATTCGGAATATTGAAATAGTCGAAACGGAGATTCTCCCTACATTTCGCAAAATACCATGTGTTGGCGACGCGCCTATAAGAATATTTCAGTTTATTAAGTCAACCGATGACGAATAACTTTTCAAAGACTCATTGTCCAATAGAAATGTTCTGATAAGAAAATGCTTAGTTAAATCTTAAAGAAATGTTGAATTATTGATATGAAGGTCTTGGGTGCAACTCCCAGGCCGGACTAGTTTACTGTTTTTTAAGTAATATCTTTCAATAAATTCATATAGGGAATTTTATGATATAAATTATGTTACCGGATTTGTTCCCCGGTTGAAATCGTCTTTCCAACGATGTAAATTCAAAGGAATATTAAAGTGAAGTTAGAGATCGGATTTGTTCCCCGGTCGAGATGATCACTCTGTGCATAAACAGAATTAACGGAAATTAATTGCATAAGTATTGTCTTGTATAAGTATGATATGTTTTGTACGAAAACAAATGCCTATTTGTTATGATTGATTAATGAGAACATTCACTTGTATTGTTATCTGATAAGAAACATGATAACTGATAAGAATCCTATCAGAGATAGTTTCCTACAGTTCGAAAATTATGTAGAAGCACTTATTTACCTAATATAGTTAAAATTGGTGTATTTCAGACTTTCATTTTTTCTGATAGCCGAGAGCCGTGCAAAGTTAGTTGTTCAAATAGTGTGAGTTCACGTAAGCACGCTGGCCACGCCCTTAGGAGGCCGAATATGTAAAAATTTAAAATGTTTGTAATTTCAGCAATTTATGTAAAAATGACTTGTAAAACATTTCAGGTTGATTGTACGTGCTAAAAAGGTGAATTCTATGTTATTTTTATGTGAAAATTCCTGTGTATAAGTGAAATAATGATAGTTTTGTATAAGAAATTTAAAAGTGTTTTAAATAGTGAAATAAATAGAGAAAATGTAAATTAAACTATTGTATTAGTTAACATATGTATAAATTCAAGTGGGAAACATTGTTTTAACTTTCTGTGTTAAATATTTAAGAAATTTGGACTTTGAATTTGTGATTAAAATGGGCATATTTTGTTTAATAAATAAAAGGGTTTTTGTGATACGAAAATATAATGTATATCATAGTGTAGATATTGTTTTGTGCTATCTAAATAGATATATTGTATTTATGTATGACTTATGTGAATAAAGAAATTAAGTGAAACGTGAGAGAGTAATAGAACAAATTCATGTAATTAAGGTGCGCAGGCACGCGAATGGCGCGGCTCACTTTCGCGTATAGCTCTGGGGGTAGCTTAGTGAACGGGTTTTATTGCAATTCAATGCTCTCATCAAGGATCTCCTAGGTGTGCGTCGCTTGCAGTTATACAGTGGCTGCAATTGACCGCCGGTACGACATATTCCGCCGAACGTTGAGTCCCGTGATTCCGTGAGGCTCGAGGTCACCGGCCCCTGGGTGATTCTTGGGCACTTTATGCGTTTCGTGCATCCTGTGCTTAGTCGCGTATAAAGTGCCACCGTTGCACTTCCCCCAACCCTTTTCGTTGTAAAAGGGGTAGGCAGTGCCCCATGAGACTACGCCAACGTAATTTATACTTAACCATCCGCGTCGCGCATCGTGCCGAACGGCTGGGACTTAGACAGGGCCATTAGTAGATTACCTGACTGACTTTAGGTAGGTAAGTAGGTTACCAACATGTCCGATAAGGACAAAGGGGAACCTCCACCTAAACCGAAGCCAAGAAGACCACCCGACCGTCCTGGTGTATTAGAACGTCCAATCGCGTACCGTGATATTTTTTATCCTGAAAGGACTAGAGTAGTGTCCTCCTACTCTCAGATCCCGACAAGGAAACCCTCCTCACCGGGCAAGGAGCCCGCACCGAGGACCGCGCTCTCGCCCATCGTACCTGAAGGTACGACTGGGCGGGAACCGTTCCCACAACCCCAGCGGGCCAAGAAAACCCTGAGGAGACATACGCCTCCAGAGACAGCAGCATCCCTCCAGGAAAAGAGGTGATGCTTCGGTTCCTCCGACTCCTCGGATTACTCATCATCCGAGGGAGAACTAGAACGCCAACTAGAAAAACCGATTAGGAGAACACCACCTCAATCGCCATCGCCGACTAAATCCACCCCCCCCCCAGAACACCGGAACACACCAGCATGGATGCTGCTGATCTGGAGCAGGGAGGAGAAGGGTCATACGGATGGAGTGCCACCACGTATGCAACCCTAGCACCTAGCACATCTGCCGGACACTCACCGTCCGCGCCTACCACCAACCCGTCAGGCCGGCCATCGGATGATGGTCAGAGGCCTTCCACCATCTATGCCCAACTGGTAGCTGCCCCGGCAGTACCAAGGACAAAGACTGCCGAAACACCTAAACCGCCGGAAGAATCGGCTAAAAGGTACCCACCTATTGTAGCTGAGTGCTTGCCGGACTGGACGAAGCACTTCGAGGCACTTAATAAGAAGCTGGGCCACCCATCGAATGCTCGTCTATTCGGCAAGGGGGTAAGATTCACCCCCCAGAGTCCGGAAGAATTCCGGACGGTACAAAAGTACCTAATAGAGATGACTGAAAAAGTACTAGCTATGTCCTGGTACTGCTACACTTCCGAGGAGGACAAGCCCACGAAAGTGGGCATAAGAGGACTACCAGTGGGCACGGATCCAACCGCGATAGAGGGGGCTATCAGGGCAAAGGGGTTCCCGATTAGATATGTAAAAGTGATCCCCCCCCGTAGAGGCAGACCTGGGTGCCTCTACTTCGCGCAGCTGGACCACCTGAGCCTGGAGCGCCTTAATGAATTATACCAGATCGACGAGCTCCTATTCATGAGAGGAGTCGTCATAGAGGCCTGGCAAGGAAGAGCGGGCCCTTCACAGTGCCACCGCTGCCAGGCCTTTGGCCATGCGTCTACGAATTGCTTCAGGCCAGTGAAGTGTGTTCGCTGCGCCGGAGATCATATCGCCAGTAACTGCCCAAGGGGTAGAGAGGAGGAACCGCGATGCGCTAACTGCGCAAAGAACCATACCGCCAACGATCGCCGCTGCCCAGTCCTGAGGAGGATTGCAAGGAAGCAGGGGATCACTCTGCCGGGACTACTCCCAGAGGAGCCCAAGAGGGTCCCCCAAAGTCGTCCCAGGGCCGTGGTCCAGGAAGACGGGTGGACTACAGTCAGAGGAAAGGGAAGGCAACCTGCCCCCCCTCCACCCGTCACGGCACCCACAGAAACGGTGATGCCCACCATTACTACATCAAAGGCAACCACCGGGGCGACTCTTCAGCCCCCCGCTAATGACGCCATAGAGCGCCAAACCTCTCAGAGGAGTAAGCGGGGGAGGAAGAAGAAGAAGAAGGTGCAGCCTCCTCCTCAAGCAGCAACCTCTACCCCAACCCCAGCGGTAACGATAGCCCAGGCGCAGGTTACCAAGGATGATAAGAGAACCAGAATGGGTAGAATGCCAGAAAGGGCTCTATCAGAAAATAGAGCCCGTTCTACACATAGAGCGCGTTCTGCCCATATGCAAAGAAATGCAAACCAACTCCCGAGACTAGCGCCAACCGCTCATACAGCTAGAACACCTCCAGCCGGCTTCGAGACTGCTGACGCCATCCAACGTTTGGTTGGCATAGCAATCGAGGTCGGCAGTCAAGTCCTGGCGGATATCAGAGCCGGGACAGATCCGATTACAGCGGTTATGAAGGCGCTGGCTAATCTACTGGCTCGGCACTACAGTGGAGGAGTCTAACCTGCGCCTCCTCTACTGGAATCCAGGTGGAATCCAGCAGAAGTTACAAGAACTCCGCACCGTCGCCCAACAACAAGACGTACATGTCATCTTACTGGGAGAGACGAAATTAAATCCGAGTACTCGCATTAAGCTGCCAAATTATCATATATATAGGAGGGACGAAGTCACTTCTCAGGGGGCCGCCTACAGAGGGACAGCGGTCCTAGTGAGAAGGGACATCGTCCATCAAGAACTCGATTTACCGGAATACCAAACGATGCGCTCTATCGGCATAAAAATGGAGGCGGCGGGCGAGAAACTTAGGATCTACGCAGCATACCGCCCGCCAGGGACTCCATTTTGCTCCTCAGACGTCCGGACGGTAATGGAAGGCGAAATACCGACCATCATCGCCGGGGACCTAAACGCCAAACACCCGGCGTGGGAATCTAGATTGATCAACCCACCGGGTCATGCACTATTTGAAGATGCCGAAAGATACGGCTATGACGTCTTGGGTCCCGAAGAACCTACACATGTTCCAACGGATCCACGAAGTCGTCCGGATGTATTGGACATCGTGCTCGCTAGGAACATCAACTACCCGATAGTGGTAGAGGTGCTGTACGACCTGGACTCACAGCACCTCCCGATCTTAATTACCCTTGGCCTAAAGGCGGTGACTACGCCGCCCAGAACAGTGAAGACACGTGTCGACTGGAGGCTCTACCACAAACACCTGCAGGAGAGACCTCCAGCACACCACCCCCTAAACACAGCGGACGACGTAGAGGCCGCAGCCACAAACATGACAAAGGCAATACAGGAGGCCCTCAACGCTGCCTCTACGATCATCCCGATGTCCACCAAAAGGGATGATCTGCCGCAACACATCTGCGTGCAGATTAAGAGAAAAAGGGCACTAAGGAGACTCTGGGCGCGTACTCGCTGCCCGAGAATCAAAACAAAACTGAATACCTTGTCGGAGGAACTGTCGGTTGCAGTCCAGGCACACAGAGGAGATGCCTGGGAGCGGCGCATATGGAAGGCGGAAGAGCATGATGCGTCGCTCTATAAACTGAACCGACAGTTAACTAAAGCCAAACCTCCCGTTTGCCCGCTGACCAACAACGCGGGCGAACGTTGTTACGATGCCAAGGGTAGAGCGGACATCCTAGTCGAGCACTTCGAGGAGCAATTTATGCCGAACCCAGCAAGTGCGGAGTACTTGGAGCTTCATGCCCAAAAGGAGAGTCGCGTACAGGAGCTCCTGTCGTCGCCCGCGCCGCCTCTTGCAGGAGAGTGGTTCATCTCCCCCGCTGAACTGCGGTGCACAGCAACCCGCCTGCAACCGAGGAAGGCGCCGGGCACGACGGGATTACCAACGCTGCACTCCGACAGCTGCCTCACAGAGTCCTAGTAGAGCTTGGTCGACTCTACGATATTGCGGACATCCCACTTCCCGGAGGACTGGAAGAAAGGCAAAGTAATCGTCTTGCCGAAACCCGGGAAGGACAGGCGTAGAGCTGCCAGCTACAGGCCGATCACGCTGCTACCACACATAGCTAAACTGCTTGAAAGATTGTTGCTAAGACGCCTCCGCCCGTGCATCCAACTTCGGGCGGAGCAGCACGGATTCAGGAGGGGTCACTCTACAGCAACACAGCTGACCAGAGTGCTGCACCTGCTTGCGGCCGACTACAACCGAGGCCGCACTACGTTGGGCGTCTTTCTCGATATTGAGAAGGCGTTCGACAGGGTGTGGCATTCTAGGCTACTTTATAAATTGGAAGAACAGACCAGTGTCCCTCCTGCTATGTTGCGGCTAGTGGCGTCTTTCCTGGCAGACAGGAAGTTCTACGTCTGCGTAGAGGGCGCCGAGTCTGCAACCAGAACCATCAGAGCCGGCGTTCCTCAGGGCAGCTGTTTGTCTCCAGTCCTGTACGCGGCTTATACCAACGACATCCCTACCCTGGCAGGAAGGCTGCAAGAGTGGGAGGATGACGTGGAATTGGCGTTATATGCGGACGAAAGCGCTTATTTCACCTCGTCCAGAAGAGCCCACATTGCCACTGCCAGGATGCAACGTCTCCTGGACCTGCTGCCACCATGGCTAGATGAGTGGAGGATGGTCGTCAACGTTGGTAAGACGACCGCTCTGCTCACGCGCCGCCTCAGGAACCTACCACCTCAACTAACCCTCAATGGCCAGCAGGTCGCGTACGAGAAGGCCGTGACCTACCTTGGGTGCCGGATCGACCGGGCGCTGCGCATGACTGCGCACGTCGACCTCGTCGTCCGCAGAGCACGATGTGCGCGGGCGATGCTACGTCCGGTCCTGGCATCCAAGTTACCACTTAACACCAAAGTGCGTGTATATAAAACATACATAAGATCTATTATCACCTATGCTGCTCCGGCCTGGTACGCGCTTCTGAGCGAGCCTCGACCGACCGCACCGACCGCAGGCCCAGCAAAATATGGCGTTAAGAACCATCGTCGGTGCGGGTCGCTACGTCCGGAATGACGTCATAGCGGCCAACCTGAAGATCGAAACCATACAAGAATTTTTGGCCCGGTTGGCGCGCGGTATGTTCGACCGTGCAGACAACGGGCCACATATACATCTAAACAACTTTGCGCCGCTACACACTCGCCCTCCGGACGGGCGACCCTATCCAAGAGAACTCCTCTCTATATCGATTAGAGAGTCGAGTAACAACCCTCAATGCCGCTGAAAGGCCAACTCCGACTTTATTAGATAACCTCCTTTTTTCGTAGTCATTACCGACTACGAAAAATTACCGATTGCGACAAAAAATCGTATACACTTACAATGCCAATAGAAGGCTCCCAGGACCGGTCCATAGTGGTAGACCGCGAGGACAGCACGGGAAATGGGGGCTTACCCCGAGGCCCGAAACCTGCACGTACATCAGTGCGTGAAGACGACAATCCTTCCTTGCAATTCAAGGATCTCCTAGGTGTGCGTTGCTTGCAGTTATACAGTGGCTGCAAATAACCGCCGCTACGACAAACTCCGCCGAACGTTGAGTCCCGTGATTCCGTGAGGCGTCGAGGTCACCGGCCCCTAGGTGATTCTTGGCACTTTATGCGTTTCGTGCATTCTGTGCCTAGTCGCGCATTAAAGTGCCACCTTTGCACTTCCCCCAACCCTTTTATTATAAAAGGGGTAGGCAATGCCCACAGTGTGGAAAGTCTCTATAACAGTATTACCACCATCCGCGTCGCGCATCAACATCTGCTGCCGACCGTTTGCAAGATAGATAGGGCCTTAACTAGATTACCGCTGACACTGACTGGTAGGTTAGGATGTCAGGGAACGATAAGGGGGAACCTCCTCCGAGAGCAAGAAAACCACCGGATCGACCAGGCGTATTGGACAGACCCATCGCCTATCGTGACATATTCAACCCGGAGAGGACGAGAGTAGTCTCGTCTTACTCCCAAATACCGACCCGGAAACCTTCGTCACCGGGGAAGGAGGCCGCACCTAGGGTTGCACTCTCCACCATCGTACCTGAGTGTACGACTGGGCGTGAACCGCTGCCCTCACAACAACAGCGGCCTAAGAAGACGCCACGAAGGCACACACCACCGGAGACCGAAGCCTCCCTCCACGAAAAGAGGCAGTGCATCGGTAACTCATCTGATTCACCAACATCATCAGAAGATGAAGAGCCCCAAGCAACGACTAGGAAGAAGGTCCACACCTCACCTCCTAAGTCGCCATCACCGCCACCTATTTCACCGGACCGACGTAGTCACGACTCGATCCAATTCGAGCAAGGAGGTGAGGAATCATACAGCTGGGGCTCGACAACATATGCAACCCTAGCTGCATCGGCCGGAAGATCATCCCCGGTCCAAACCACCAACCCGTCCGGGTTAGCTCAGGATGATGGACAGCGGCCGTCAACGAGCTATGCCCACATGTCTGCGGCCCCAGCAGTACCACGACCGCAATCGGCGGAACAGCCTCAGAAAACTGAGAAAGAGAAAGAGAAGAGATATCCGCCGATTGTCGCAGAATGCCTCCCAGAGTGGACCAAACATTTTAAGGTCCTGAATGAGAAGTTGGGCCACCCACCTAACGCCCGTCCGTTCGGGAAGGGAGTTAGGTTCACACCACAGAGCCCGGATGAGTTCCGTACCGTACAGAGATATATGGTCGAGCTCTCCGAAAAGGACAAAACCATGTCGAGGTATTGCTACACCCCGGCAGAGGAGAAGCCCACTAAAGTGGGCATCCGTGGCCTGCCTGTGGGCACCGACCCAAAAATGATCGAGGAGGCTATTCGGGCAAAAGGCTTCCCCATCAATTATGTAAAGGCTATACCACCACGTAGGGGCAGACGGGGCTACCTCTACTATGCACAGCTGGAGCATCTGAGCCTGGAACGGCTACAGCAACTATACCAACTCGACGAGCTCCTCTATATGAGAGGAGTCGTCATCGAAGCCTGGCAGAGGAAGACCGGACCGGCACAATGCCACCGTTGCCAGGCTTTCGGACATGCTTCCGCTAATTGTTTCAGGCCAGTGAAATGCGTTCGCTGTGCCGGTGAACATATTGCCAGCCTTTGCCCAAGGGGTAGAGAGGAGGAGCCAAAGTGCGCAAATTGCGCCAAGAACCATACGGCCAACGATCGCCGCTGCCCGGTCCTGAGGAGGATAGCCAGGAAGCAGGGGATCGTCTTACCTGGGCTACTGCCGGAGAACCCAAAGAGGATCCCCCAAAATCGCCCAAAGGCCGTCACCATTCAGGAGGACGGGTGGGCTACCATCACCAGAGGGAAGGGTAGGCAATCAGCCCCCCCCCCACCCCCTCCTGTAGTACCATCAGAAACGGTTGGTCCCACAGACCAAAGGGCAACCACCGGGGCGACTCTCCGACCTCCTGCCAACGACGCCACTTAGAGGCAACCCTCCAGGAGTAAGAGGCGGAGGAACAGGAGTAGGAGAATGGAGCAGCCTCCTCCTCAGGCTGTGACCTCTACCCCTACAACCACAGGACCGATAGCCTCGCAGGCGCAGGTTGCTGCAAAAACATCAGCACCAGCTACGGCAATTAGAGCGCCAGAAAGGGCCCTACCGGAAAGCAGAGCCCGCTCCACACATAGAGCGCGCTCTGTGCAAGGGAAGACTCAAACCAATGCCCCGAGACCAGTGCCTTCACAAAAGCGTAGTGCAGAACGCAGACCACCAACTTCCGACTTCGAGACGGCTGATGATATTCACAGATTAGTAGGCATAGCCATCAAAGTCGGAACACAAGTCCTGGCCGACATTAGGGCCGGGACAGATCCCGTTACCGCCGTCATGAAGGCGCTGGCATCACTACTGGCAAGGCATTATGGAGGATAATAACCTGCGCCTGCTATACTGGAACCCGGACGGGATTCGTCAAAGGATCCATGAACTCCGCACTCTCACTCAGCAACAGGACATCCAGGTGATTTTGCTGGGTGAAACTAAATTAAGACCTACAACGCATCTTAAGCTGCCTAATTACCACATATACAAGAGAGGACAACGATCCTGGTGAGGAGACAAGGAGGGACAGCGATCCTGGTGAGGAGAGACATCGTCCACCAGGAGCTGGACCTGCCAGACTTCCAGACGATGCGTTCAATCGGCATAAAAATGGAGGCGGCGGGCGAGGAACTTAGGATCTTTGCAGCATACCGCCCGTCAGGGACTCCATTTCACTCCTCAGACATCCGGACGGTAATGGAAGGTACGGCACCCACCATCATCGCCGGGGACCTGAACGCCAAACACCCGGCGTGGGGGTCCAGAGTAATTACCCCGCCGGGTCGTGAACTCTACGAAGATGCGGAAATCAACGACTATGACGTTCTAGGTCCCGAGGAACCGACGCACATCCCTAGCGACCCTAGGAGGCGTCCGGATGTATTAGACATCGTGCTCACTAGGAACGTCAACTACCCAGTAGTGGTAGAAGTGCTGTATGACCTGAATACACAACACCTCCCGATTCTGATAACCCTTGGCACTAAGGCAGTGACTTCACCGCCTAGAGCCGTCAAGATTAAGATTGACTGGAGGCTCTACCACCAACACCTGCAGGAGAGACATCCAGTCTATACACCGATTAACTCAGCGGACGACGTAGAGGCCGCTGCAACCGGACTAATCACGTGTATCCAGGAGGCCCTCAACGCGGCCTCTACGATCATCCCTCTCACGGGGAGAAAAGAAGAGCTGCCGCTAAGACTACGCGTGCAGCTCAACCATATAAGAGCGCTGAGAAAGCTCTGGGCGCATACTCGCTCCCCTAGAGTAAAAAGGAGACTCAACACCTTGTCAGACGAACTGTCGGTTGCAATACAGGCCCACAGAGGAGAGGCCTGGGAGCGGCGCATATGGAAGGCGGACGAACAGCATGCGTCGCTCTATACATTGAACCGACAGTTAACGAAAACACGACCACCTGTTTGCCCGCTGACTAACAACGCGGGCATTCAAAGTTACGATGCCAAGGGCAGAGCGGATATCCTAGCTGAGCACTTCGAGGAGCAGTTTATGTCGAACCCAGCAAGTGCGGAGTTCCTGGAATTTCATACAAGGAAAGAGAGCCGCGTGCAGGAGCTCCTGTCGTCGCCCGCGCCACCGCTTGCAGGAGAGTGGTTTATCTCCCCCGCTGAACTGCGGAGGACAGTAACCCGGCTGCAACCGAGGAAGGAGCCGGGGCACGACGGGATTACTAACGCTGCACTACGACAGCTGCCCAATAGAGTCCTTGTAGAGATAGGTCGGCTCTACAATGGAATATTTCGGACATCCCACTTCCCGGAGGACTGGAAGAAAGGCAAAGTCATCGTCTTGCCGAAACCCGGGAAGGACAGGCGTAGAGCTGCCAACTACAGGCCGATCACGCTGCTACCGCATATAGCTAAACTGTGCGAAAGACTATTGTTAAGACGTCTCCGCCCGTGCATCCAACTTCGGGCGGAGCAACATGGATTCAGGAGGGGTGACTCAACAGCAACACAGCTGACCAGAGTGCTGCACCTGCTTGCGGCCGAACACAACCGTGGCCGCATATCGTTGGGCGTCTTTCTCGATATCGAGAAGGCGTTCGACCGGGTGTGGCACACAGGATTACTCTACAAGTTAGATGTTCAAACAAGTATCCCTCCTGCTATATTGCGGCTAGTGGCGTCTTTCCTGGAAGGCAGGAAGTTCTACGTCTGCGTAGAGGACGCAGAGTCCGCAATTAAGACCATAACAGCTGGTGTGCCACAGGGCAGCTGTCTATCTCCAGCCCTGTACGCGGCGTACACTAATGACATACCCACCCTGGCAGGACACTTGCAAGAATGGGAGGACGACGTCGAACTAGCGCTATTTGCGGATGACAGCGCATACTTCACGTTGTCCAGAAGAGTCCACATAGCAGCTGCCAGGATGCAACGTCTGCTGGACCTGCTGCCACCATGGTTGGATGAGTGGAGGATGGCCATCAATGTTAGCAAGACGACCGCTCTACTCACTCGCCGCTATAGAAACCTACCACCACCGTTAACCCTCAGAGGCCAGGAGATCGCATATGAGAAGGCCGTGACCTACCTTGGATGTCGGATTGACAGGATGCTGCGTATGACTGCGCACGTTGACTCTGCTATACGCAAAGCTCGATGTGCGCGGGCAATGCTCCGTCCTGTCCTGACATCCAAGTTACCGACAAAGTCGAAGATAACCATTTATAAAACCTACATAAGACCCTTGCTAACATACGCTGCTCCGGCCTGGTATGCACTCCTGAGCGATCGTCAGGAGCGGCGACTTCAGGCCCAGCAGAATTTGTCATTAAGAACTATAGTCGGTGCGGGTCGCTACGTCCGTAATGACGTCATAGCGGCCAACCTCAAGATAGAGAGCCTTCATGAA
This sequence comes from Parnassius smintheus behrii, assembly GCA_036936625.1. Classification (NCBI taxonomy): domain Eukaryota; kingdom Metazoa; phylum Arthropoda; class Insecta; order Lepidoptera; family Papilionidae; genus Parnassius; species Parnassius smintheus. The sequence continues at coordinate 24,722,013 of JAUPFT010000029.1, read as the reverse complement.
TTCGTGGTCCGGCTGGCGCGCGGTATGTTTGACCGTGCCGACAACGGGCCACACGAACACCTCAACGGCTTCGCGCCGTTGCATGCAAGGCCGCCGGACGGGCGACCTTATCCAAGAGAACTCCTCCCTATATAGATTAGGGAGTCTGAGTAAACCCCTCAATGCCGCAGAAAGGCCAACTTTGACAAATAATTGTGTTATTTAAACACAATTATTAGATAACCATCTTTTGCTTATAAATTAACCGACTGCGACAATAGTCGTTATAACAACGCCTTTAACATCAAGGCGCCCAGGACCAGCACACTGTAGTGTGCCGTGAGGAACATCCGGGTAAAGGGGTACACCCCGAGGCCCGAGACCTGCATGGCTATATGCCTGCAGAAGACAACAACGACGATTGCAATTCGTTCGGGGAAATAGTTCGGAAATCAAACCAGCAGTCAATAAGAAGAAAGAAAAAGTGTAGGGAAGTGATAGGGAAAAGTGATTACTCTCTCACGGAACGGTTTGAAGATAATTGCTGTTTTATTCCCAAGTAATTCATCCCTCAAAGTTATACAGTCCACATCGAAGAATTAAGGCGTCGGGACCGGGACGACTTCGGAAGACCCGTAATCCCCGTCTGAACCTACTTGCTGAAAAAGAAGAGGTTATCGCCCTTGTGTGTTACTCCGTTGCGTAGATCACATATGTTGTTCCCGAACCCAACGTAGGCGTTTTAGGAGGCCGGATCGAGAAAAGCCTCGATTCCTCCCTTCTGTTTCTTAATCGAACGTCGATTCCAGTTTGGATCTTTTTCAATTGGTCCTTGCGTGCCGAATCTTTTTCACCATGCCACTCACAAGCTACTGAAAGATGCATTAAGCTGGTAACTGAGTCATGTGCTGCTGTGTGTGGACCAGATAAGCAAGAAGGATGGATCCGAAACAAGATAAAATCGTGCAATATCATGCCGGTCTTCAACACAAAAAAAGAGTTCGTAGCCTCGGTCATAGCTCACCAAACGGCGGAAAATTAATAAATTTAGATGTTTTTATTTCTCATTTTAATGGAAAGTTCCTTATTTTTTGTATTTTTTTTTCACTCTCTATAATGTAAAGTGTTAAATTATTTAATTAAACATATGATTTTCTCAATTTTTTGTACCTGTTTCACATTTACCAAAATCCCTTATTTTCAGGATTTTTGAAATTTTCAATGGCCATGCGGTAGTACTTCCAGTCAAAATTCATGTTTGCTGTCCCCATATATTCTGAATGTATCAGTACAGGGCACCGTTTCCGTACTCCGCCGTATCTAAAATGTAAAACAAAAGAAAACACTCCACCCTAGTATATAGTTATCAAAAAATTCGTTTATATATTTATTAACTGTATTAGACGTACAGAAAATTCATCGAGATGCTTGCAGATTTATTCTTCTTCTAGTATGTATAAACAAGGTAATGCCAGTATTTTATAGTGTTTAAAATATGGCTTGCAACTATCGGTAGTTTTAAGCGAGAGAGAATTTTTCATCATAAGTGGATGCACTTATGATGAAAAATTCTCTGTCTTAGGAAGAATCAGAAAAAATTTCCTACAAAATAACACTTTATAATTTATCAAAAATTTAAATTTGGGTACTTAGAAGATATTTTCGACAAAAAAGATCGCACAATTAATTAAAAAAAATATTTTGTTACAACATTGTTCGTAAGCAATTGCTATTTAGAACCATGACATATCTCAAGGTGTATAGTGTATACACTTAAGCGACGGTTATTCTATTCACTTCAGAGCGCGTAATCTTCCCTTTATACCTACTGATTAATAATTAACTCTGTTGAAAGCGCCTGTACTGTTGAATAGAAATTGAATAGCGTTGCAAAATTACGTCTGTATCCATTCAACAGTATAATTTTCGTCAAGTTACTGAAATGGTATACAGATTCACTCATGCTTAGAAATTTAATATTTGTATAGAGATGGTATTTAAGCTTGGGTTCCTTGAAGGCCCATAAACATTTATATCTTGGATTGAATATGAAATCATAGATGCGTTTCCATGAAATCGTGCTGAACTTCCTGATACGCGCTCACGTACACATTTTTCGACCTTGTTTTTTGAAAAAAAAAAAACATTTAAGTCAATAGCTCAACGCACACACACACACACACACACACACACACACACACACACACACACACACACACACACACATCTAACAATGCTGCTGGTTGCGAATAATTTAACAAGCGCATATGTTCCTACAATAAGTTAACCATGGTTTTGATTTGTTTTCAGCGCCAGCTACGTGTATCTTTCCTTGTTAGTCTGAGCTCCTAAGCACTAAGATGAAATGCCTCTTCATAACTAAAATGGCTCTCCGTTTTTCTACTTTTACCTTTACCGCTTACTACTTACGAGTGAAACACACAAGCATTATGGTCTTATAAAGTCGGATATATACATAATTCAAAAGGCCAGTAAATAAATTTCCTTACTTGTAAATTAATATTTCTTTTCAAATAATAACCACAATTCTTAATTTGAACACCGACGCAGCACATTTCATCAATCACTCCTTTATATTACGACAAGTCCTGTTTTCATATGTTTATACCGCTATTTTTATTCTCCTATCTTTTTTACTTTTTTATGTCCCGTGGTCGCTATATGACCTGTGTGATATAAATACCTACAGTCGCGCGGTACCTCAGATTACATACGCAGTCAGAGCTAGCGCGTTGTAGGCGAGCGATATATGATTATATGATTCACTAAGAATTACAATTTTTTAACACTGTTTACTTAAATAGATTTTTCAGTTAAAACTTTTATAAATATTTTTGTTTATTGTTTGGTATAATGTTTAATTATAGAATAAATGGTATAAATTTTAGTGCACTTCATACGTTTATTTTTATTCATGTTAAAAGTTTTAAGCTTGAATTGAATTTATTTTTATGTAGAAAAACAATTGAATTTGTCTTACTATTTTATATTCTTATTCTAGTTTTTAACTAAAGATTCTAAAAAGAAGTAGAAATTATAAATTATAGTCTGCCGTATCAAAAAAGATATCGTTTTTTCAAACTGATCGCAAACTTTTTTTGACGTGTATATGTGTTACCCTTTGATTTAGGTACCCGTCTATCTTTCTTTGATGGTTTAGGGTTTTTTACTAAGATAGTAAATACTACGTGTCCACTACCCAGTGCTGGCTGGTTATCGAAACACGGGACCTGTGTTTACGGTAGTATTATCTATACACTCCAGATGATATTATCGTGGTATGTAATAATGCACACTAAAGAGGGACTTGCAAGTTTCAAACTTAAAATAATAATAGATTTGAATTTTAACTGAATACTAAGTGTAACCGCACACACGTAGCAGTAGGTCAAAATTTTTCAATATATATATATATATATATATATATATATATATATATATATATATATATATATATATATATATATATATATATATATTGACTGCCTCGTTGATCTAGTGGTTGTAGTAGTACGACTACTGATCATGAGGTCCTGGGTTTGAATCCCGGGTTGGGCCAAAAAAATAATTATTGACTTTTTCCGTCAAGAAATTCTCAGTACTTGCCCGAAGTCAGGAAGTTGGCGGTATCTCAACCCCGTGCCTCAGAAAGCACGTAAAGAATAAAAAAATCCGGCCCAACTTCGGTTTGAAGGACATTATTATATATATTAAAATTTCATAGAATGCAAGCAAAATTTTATCGATATCAGTCGGCATGGTTGGTTAAACAGTTACAAAAAATTGTTTGCGCCGAAAGGCACATTTAGTTAACTATATTAGCTGGTAATATCTTTCCTTCTCACTTCCTACACGGGCAAATCCAATAAGGGGCTAGTTTGCTGGCGTCATTTTGTTCAATTCTATGGGACACGCGCTAGCCATAAAAGGCCTAAAACACGCCGCCGGCGCAGACCAGAGTCGTTGACGTGCCCTCGTCGCTCGAGCGGTTGAATCACTTCAGATATGATAGCACCTCTGTGGCAGTCGGGCAACAGAACAATTTCGTAGTAACCGCTTGCAGAGTGCTATTCGTCGTCTAGTGCATTTGCGTCGCGCACCACCGCAGTTGCAATGCCACCGACCTCGAGTCCTGAGTAAAAGGCAGTCAGAAGACTCACCCCGGTGAGTGTTCTCCCATATATTCCTATATATTGAGCTGTTTTTTGTCCTTTGTTTACTTTTTCCCAGGCAGCTCATGTTTGCTTATGTACAAAAGTACCGGCTAAATATAATAAAGCAAGTTCCAGCAAGTGTATTTTCTAAAATTCGCCGCGTACCACGTCCGCCATTTTGTTTTGGTAATAACTATCTACGTATATGGGTGAATCCTGACATTCGGTATATTCGGTTGATTCTCTTGGCGGAATTTATTTATACAGATTTTTTATAATTAACAATGTAACATAAAATTTTACTTAATTATAAACACATTTAACGAATAGGCATCACTTTTGGCCGGATGGTTCCTAAAATATGGCATTTTAAAATTTTTGAGTAGGCTCTTTTCTTGAAGGTGCCTAAGTCGTATCGGTCCGGAACAATCTCTAGTGGTAGTCGATCACACAGTGGTGGACTACCAGTCATCCAGATGGTGTGGATGATATCGGGAGTTCTGCCGCGATGTGCGTTCATAAAATTTGACGGCTGTGATTGATCTGAACAATTCCTCAGAGCATTCCCCGTGGTAAATGCGATAAAATACATAAAGAGATACATCACTTCGCAGTGCCATTGAGTCAAGACGATCGGAAAGAGCTTAGTCGCCGACGATTCGAACGGCTCTAAGCTGAATGCGATCAAATAGAAGGAACTGGCACTGGGGAGCCTCACCCCAGAGATGGGAACAGTGTTCCTTGTGCGGCCAAACCTGCTGCTGCTGCTGCTGAGCACGCCAAGCTTTTAAGAGGTGACCACCAAACAGCACGATATGAAAAATAAATATATGTGTAAGAAATAATACGAAAGCTTTCTTTTTTACAGAAAATTAGAAAATTTTTGATTTATAATCATGAGCTTACTTATTATGAATTTACTTTATTTACATAAATTAATTTAATAACTCAAATAACAAGGGAATCAATGCCAATGGAAAAAAGTGGGATGTTTTTGTCAATTGTTATAAAACAATATGTTTTAAATAGTAACAATGAAATAAATAAATAATGATCATTAAAGCTGTTTCAATTACACCCGACAAAAAATCACTAAAACTCAAAAAAAAAAAATTCAAACGTGGTCAGGGTTATCAACGACCTAGGAAAAACCCCCGGGGAATCATATCTTTACTTTTGTAATTTCGTCCTGGACCAACAAGCGGCGCAATCTTCCGCAACTACGTTCGAAGCTTCGAAGCGCTACAATAGCATCGCTCATGCGACGACGCGGAGGCACTCCTTTTTTCCAACATTTTACTAGGGATGTTTGTAGTTTTGTGCCGCGCCACGGGAACCGCTGTTCAGTCCCGGACAAAATTTATATTTTAATTCTTAATAAAACTGTTATAAATACACATACGGTATATTTTTCATAAATATATCAACAACAAACCTGGTAGTGATTACACCGCTTGTTTATTTTAATTTCCGTTCATAAGTAAGTGTTTTGTTGGTAAAATGTTCGTGAAATGTGAAGCGGACGAGCCAGGGGTGTCAATATTTAGACCTTTCGGAATTTTTTTTCACTATTTTGTACCAAATTAGACTCATAAACTATCGTGCCTCAGTTAGATCATATACTATAGTAGCATAAAAAATATTTTACTTTCTAATTTTAATATTATGCGTACTTTTTTTCTCCGGACAACGTAAATTGAGCCTCTCTAGATTTACCCATATACAGTCCATTTTCGTCATTCGCACATCGAGATTTCGGGGTCTTATTCCCGGATCGAACCCGCGATCCTGTGGCCGCACCATTTTCTGGCCCTTCACTTTGGATTTAGAATTAGCAAACAGTAGCGTCATCAAAAATAAATATCATTAAAACCTTCCTCTCAAAAATGCATGTTATATGTTTAGCCAACTTTTATCGTTACAACAGTTTCAACTAACCTCGCATAAAATAATCATTGAAGTTTTCAGCTTTTCTTTAATGATTAAAGTTACAAAAACGCGGTACGACTGAAAAGTGTAGACCACCATAGTTATGAACGAAAGAAACATTAGGTAATAACTAACAAAATCATTTATTCCTGCTGAGCAAAACCAATTATTAATATTTACTGGGCCCCCCCAAGCTGACATAAATGAGTGTTTTATGTTACAAGTGAGTTTGTTGGTTTTTCCTTATGTTATGCAGCAACTAAATGACAGAACTACGTAATTTTTTATATGGATATAGTTTATAAAAGTTTGTAACCAAAAAATACACAGTTCATATAGCTAGAGCGTTATTCTGTGAAAATTATCAAACACATTTTAGAGAAATTTAATTTGAAAATATCTTAGGTTCTGAATAAAATATACTTTTATGCCGGATAAATGCATGGTTTCTGTGGGACAAATTTTACTATCAATTAATTTCTCTCTTAACATAATTCGTAACGCCCAACCGATTTTAGTATAATTCGGTAAAGGTGTATTCTAAGTCCTATATAACTAAAAAATAAAAGTATTTATGTCGGAGAAATACGCAATTCACGATAGTTTTAAATTCTGTTAGTTAAAAATTTGCAGACACCACAATTTTCGAATCAAATAATTACATCTCACTTAGCTGTGCAATAAATACAAGGTATGCGTTGCAAACAAAAATGCCAACGCAACTAACCTGCTTAAAACCTAGATGGCGAAACTGCGATTTGCTCACCTGGATCTCCCATCGTCGCCGATATATTCAAGGAAGACTCTGAGGAGAAAGCCCTCCTAACTGCACCTGTGTCTTTAAGGTTCTCTGTCGGTTGTAGACGATACTTTCATAATTTTACCATCAGAAAAAGTAACAGCGTTTTAAGAACATCTTAATTCCATAAACTCTAAAATTAAATTTACTATGGAGTAAGAGGACACAATTCCTTAGCTTTCCTAGATGTGTTAGTCATGTGTGTAGAAAAAACACCCATACAAACCGATATTTAAATGGTGAATCTCATCATCGTCTTTAATAGTTAGCAACCATGGCGAAGTCTTTGTTAGAGAGAGCACGAGGGATCTGTGGCTGCAAACACCTGGCCGCCGAACTTCAGTACGTGGACAGCTTCTGCACAACAACAAGCTTCGGGTCCCGCGCCGTCACACAAGCCGGCCACAGTAATGATCTATGCGTGTCCTTTAAGTATTTTTGAACTCTTATAGTTTATTCAACGTGATGTGACAAACGGACACAGACACTGTTGAAACTAGCAAAAGATTTTCTTTGACTTTTTATCATATATACAGAACAGAAGACGAGGAGCAGCAAATAACAATATTAGTCAGAGGTACCTAATTAAAAATATTATGTTGATTTGTTTTATAATCTGACGTCGAAAAATAGTTTTTAAAGCATTTTTCATGAGAATCATGTTTTAGCTGACATTATCACTACCAATTGCATTAGAAGTTACAGCTGTAATATTATTTTAACGTCACAGTCAGCAAACTGACGTAGAACAAATTCAGAGAAATCGGGAGTTAGCAAAGAATTAAGATGATTTAAGGTTCTAGATTTACGACTGTTAACGTGACTAGAACTTGAGGAAAACTGCTGATTAGGCATTTCAATGTTTAAATAAGGAGGAATGGAGTCTTTTTGCTTCCTATCAATTCCCAAGCCTTTGAGAAATTTTCAAACCTTATTAGGAACATATTCATCAATTGTCTTATAAATGTGACGTCGTTGCGCATCTCTACACATCGTGTTGCAGCGACTCCTAAGTATTCTGTACTTCTCACGATTTTGTTTTGGTAATAACTATCTACGTATATGGGTGAATCCTGACATTCGGTATATTCGGTTGATTCTCTTGGCGGAATTTATTTATACAGATTTTTTATAATTAACAATGTAACATAAAATTTTACTTAATTATAAACACATTTAACGAATAGGCATCACTTTTGGCCGGATGGTTCCCAAAATATGGCATTTTAAAATTTTTGAGTAGGCTCTTTTCTTGAAGGTGCCTAAGTCGTATCGGTCCGGAACAATCTCTAGTGCACAGGGGTCTTTTTTAAATTCGGATTTGGCTAGGTTTCTTCTTGACATTAAGTGTTTGGTTTCATTTGTGAGCTAAGGATCCAGCGGATGCTTAAGTTTAATTGGTCATAAAGGTGCATGCTTGTCGTATAACTGCATTAAAAATAATTTAAAAGACGCACTTGTTCGTCAACATCAGAGGCCACATCAATTATCGACCAGTCTATGCTGGCAGCATCATTTTTAGAACAGTCTACGTCCATTTTAGCAAAATTACGTAGCAGAAGAACACGAGACTTGACTTGATCGTAATTTATAAGACAAAACAACAGATCGTAATAAAAAAAGCATCAGCATTATACTGTCCGTGTTTGAATATATAATCTGAAGAGGAAAGAATCATTAAATCAAGAAGAGAAAGTGTGACTTCAATAAAACGATGTTCTGCTGCAATTTCAACAATTGAGTTAAACGATATGCTGACTATGGGGTAACGAATATCTTTACGAAGATCTGGCAGATGGTGAATTAAACCACACATATACAGTTAATAGTTTATTACAGTATACACAAGAGTAGAAGGAACACGGAGTAAGAGAATAGTCGAGACACATCTAATTAGCGAGAAGTACGAAACTATAAAAATTATAGAACAGTCAGATATTGAAAGACACTTAAAACAATTAAAGGTGAACAATAATCGTATCGCGTAGGCATGAACGGGGCGCAAGACGGGCAGCCTCTCCGCATCGCGTAGCTAGACCGAATGGTGAGCTGGAGAAAACTGAGTGCCCCTTGAAGCTGCGTTCGCGCCGCCGGCTGTTCATGAGAATGCCCGAGGCGGAGCGCGTCGTTTCTCCACAAAGATATATGGCAACCCCAGCACCAGTTCTGATGAGCCGATCATTACGTAACATATGAAAACCTGGGATTACATACGAAATGGATGATAAACAAAGCAAGCCAAGTTTCAGAGACCAAAATTGCATAAATGTTTTTGTTGTTTAAACTTTTCAGCATATCAGGATAGTGTGCGGGAATGCTCTGTGCATTTATGTGTATTACATTGAATTGATAGAGAGAGAGAGAGAGTACTATGAAAACTGTCATCTCCGTCATCTGAAGTACCCGAGGAGCAAGTCTCAAAAGAGCTAGAGCCTAAGTTAATGTCAATTAGGGAAGTATTAATCACAATATATTGAAAATAATATAATACTTAGAAAATGAAATAATATTAAGATTAAAAATATGGATTAATATATATATATTTATATATATATATATATATATATATATATATATATATATTATTTCATATTATATATATATATATATATATATATATATATATATATATATATATTATTTCATATTATATATATATATATATATATATATATATATATATATATATATATATATAAATATATATATTAATCCATATTTTTAATCTTAATATTATTTCATTTTCTAAGTATTATATTATTTTCAATATATTGTGATTAATACTTCCCTAATTGACATTAACTTAGGCTCTAGCTCTTTTGAGACTTGCTCCTCGGGTACTTCAGATGACGGAGATGACAGTTTTCATAGTACTCTCTCTATCAATTCAATGTAATACACATAAATGCACAGAGCATTCGAAGCGCTACAATAGCATCGCTCATGCGACGACGCGGAGGCACTCCTTTTTTCCAACATTTTACTAGGGATGTTTGTAGTTTTGTGCCGCGCCACGGGAACCGCTGTTCAGTCCCTGACAAAATTTATATTTTAATTCTTAATAAAACTGTTATAAATACACATACGGTATATTTTTCATAAATATATCGACAACAAACCTGGTAGTGATTACACCGCTTGTTTATTTTAATTTCCGTTCATAAGTAAGTGTTTTGTTGGTAAAATGTTCGTGAAATGTGAAGCGGACTAGCCAGGGGTGTCAATATTTAGACCTTTCGGAATTTTTTTTCACTATTTTGTACCAAATTAGACTCATAAACTATCGTGCCTCAGTTAGATCATATACTATAGTAGCATAAAAAATATTTTACTTTCTAATTTTAATATTATGCGTACTTTTTTTCTCCGGACAACGTAAATTGAGCCTCTCTAGATTTACCCATATACAGTCCATTTTCGTCATTCGCACATCGAGATTTCGGGGTCTTATTCCCGGATCGAACCCGCGATCCTGTGGCCGCACCATTTTCTGGCCCTTCACTTTGGATTTAGAATTAGCAAACAGTAGCGTCATCAAAAATAAATATCATTAAAACCTTCCTCTCAAAAATACATGTTATATGTTTAGCCAACTTTTATCGTTACAACAGTTTCAACTAACCTCGCATAAAATAATCATTGAAGTTTTCAGCTTTTCTTTAATGATTAAAGTTACAAAAACGCGGTACGACTGAAAAGTGTAGACCACCATAGTTATGAACGAAAGAAACATTAGGTAATAACTAACAAAATCATTTATTCCTGCTGAGCAAAACCAATTATTAATATTTACTGGGCCCCCCAAGCTGACATAAATGAGTGTTTTATGTTACAAGTGAGTTTGTTGGTTTTTCCTTATGTTATGCAGCAACTAAATGACAGAACTACGTAATTTTTTATATGGATATAGTTTATAAAAGTTTGTAACCAAAAAATACACAGTTCATATAGCTAGAGCGTTATTCTGTGAAAATTATCAAACACATTTTAGAGAAATTTAATTTGAAAATATCTTAGGTTCTGAATAAAATATACTTTTATGCCGGATAAATGCATGGTTTCTGTGGGACAAATTTTACTATCAATTAATTTCTCTCTTAACATAATTCGTAACGCCCAACCGATTTTAGTATAATTCGGTAAAGGTGTATTCTAAGTCCTATATAACTAAAAAATAAAGGTATTTATGTCGGAGAAATACGCAATTCACGATAGTTTTAAATTCTGTTAGTTAAAAATTTGCAGACACCACAATTTTCGAATCAAATAATTACATCTCACTTAGCTGTGCAATAAATACAAGGTATGCGTTGCAAACAAAAATGCCAACGCAACTAACCTGCTTAAAACCTAGATGGCGAAACTGCGATTTGCTCACCTGGATCTCCCATCGTCGCCGATATATTCAAGGAAGACTCTGAGGAGAAAGCCCTCCTAACTGCACCTGTGTCTTTAAGGTTCTCTGTCGGTTGTAGACGATACTTTCATAATTTTACCATCAGAAAAAGTAACAGCGTTTTAAGAACATCTTAATTCCATAAACTCTAAAATTAAATTTACTATGGAGTAAGAGGACACAATTCCTTAGCTTTCCTAGATGTGTTAGTCATGTGTGTAGAAAAAACACCCATACAAACCGATATTTAAATGGTGAATCTCATCATCGTCTTTAATAGTTAGCAACCATGGCGAAGTCTTTGTTAGAGAGAGCACGAGGGATCTGTGGCTGCAAACACCTGGCCGCCGAACTTCAGTACGTGGACAGCTTCTGCACAACAACAAGCTTCGGGTCCCGCGCCGTCACACAAGCCGGCCACAGTAATGATCTATGCGTGTCCTTTAAGTATTTTTGAACTCTTATAGTTTATTCAACGTGATGTGACAAACGGACACAGACACTGTTGAAACTAGCAAAAGATTTTCTTTGACTTTTTATCATATATACAGAACAGAAGACGAGGAGCAGCAAATAACAATATTAGTCAGAGGTACCTAATTAAAAATATTATGTTGATTTGTTTTATAATCTGACGTCGAAAAATAGTTTTTAAAGCATTTTTCATGAGAATCATGTTTTAGCTGACATTATCACTACCAATTGCATTAGAAGTTACAGCTGTAATATTATTTTAACGTCACAGTCAGCAAACTGACGTAGAACAAATTCAGAGAAATCGGGAGTTAGCAAAGAATTAAGATGATTTAAGGTTCTAGATTTACGACTGTTAACGTGACTAGAACTTGAGGAAAACTGCTGATTAGGCATTTCAATGTTTAAATAAGGAGGAATGGAGTCTTTTTGCTTCCTATCAATTCCCAAGCCTTTGAGAAATTTTCAAACCTTATTAGGAACATATTCATCAATTGTCTTATAAATGTGACGTCGTTGCGCATCTCTACACATCGTGTTGCAGCGACTCCTAAGTATTCTGTACTTCTCACGATTTTGTTTTGGTAATAACTATCTACGTATATGGGTGAATCCTGACATTCGGTATATTCGGTTGATTCTCTTGGCGGAATTTATTTATACAGATTTTTTATAATTAACAATGTAACATAAAATTTTACTTAATTATAAACACATTTAACGAATAGGCATCACTTTTGGCCGGATGGTTCCCAAAATATGGCATTTTAAAATTTTTGAGTAGGCTCTTTTCTTGAAGGTGCCTAAGTCGTATCGGTCCGGAACAATCTCTAGTGCACAGGGGTCTTTTTTAAATTCGGATTTGGCTAGGTTTCTTCTTGACATTAAGTGTTTGGTTTCATTTGTGAGCTAAGGATCCAGCGGATGCTTAAGTTTAATTGGTCATAAAGGTGCATGCTTGTCGTATAACTGCATTAAAAATAATTTAAAAGACGCACTTGTTCGTCAACATCAGAGGCCACATCAATTATCGACCAGTCTATGCTGGCAGCATCATTTTTAGAACAGTCTACGTCCATTTTAGCAAAATTACGTAGCAGAAGAACACGAGACTTGACTTGATCGTAATTTATAAGACAAAACAACAGATCGTAATAAAAAAAGCATCAGCATTATACTGTCCGTGTTTGAATATATAATCTGAAGAGGAAAGAATCATTAAATCAAGAAGAGAAAGTGTGACTTCAATAAAACGATGTTCTGCTGCAATTTCAACAATTGAGTTAAACGATATGCTGACTATGGGGTAACGAATATCTTTACGAAGATCTGGCAGATGGTGAATTAAACCACACATATACAGTTAATAGTTTATTACAGTATACACAAGAGTAGAAGGAACACGGAGTAAGAGAATAGTCGAGACACATCTAATTAGCGAGAAGTACGAAACTATAAAAATTATAGAACAGTCAGATATTGAAAGACACTTAAAACAATTAAAGGTGAACAATAATCGTATCGCGTAGGCATGAACGGGGCGCAAGACGGGCAGCCTCTCCGCATCGCGTAGCTAGACCGAATGGTGAGCTGGAGAAAACTGAGTGCCCCTTGAAGCTGCGTTCGCGCCGCCGGCTGTTCATGAGAATGCCCGAGGCGGAGCGCGTCGTTTCTCCACAAAGATATATGGCAACCCCAGCACCAGTTCTGATGAGCCGATCATTACGTAACATATGAAAACCTGGGATTACATACGAAATGGATGATAAACAAAGCAAGCCAAGTTTCAGAGACCAAAATTGCATAAATGTTTTTGTTGTTTAAACTTTTCAGCATATCAGGATAGTGTGCGGGAATGCTCTGTGCATTTATGTGTATTACATTGAATTGATAGAGAGAGAGAGAGAGTACTATGAAAACTGTCATCTCCGTCATCTGAAGTACCCGAGGAGCAAGTCTCAAAAGAGCTAGAGCCTAAGTTAATGTCAATTAGGGAAGTATTAATCACAATATATTGAAAATAATATAATACTTAGAAAATGAAATAATATTAAGATTAAAAATATGGATTAATATATATTTATATATATATATATATATATATATATATATATATATATATATATATATATATATATATATATATATATATATATATATATATATATATATATATATATATATATATATATATTTTAAGTTAATTACTTGAACAATTTACGTACAACAATACAAAGTTCACCCACCAGGAGTACTTATGATACAAAAATAATAATCGTTCATTAACACTTCTATATCAATAGAATACAGCAAATTTACCTACTTAAACTTCTACTAATACTTATGCCGACAAACCAGCAACACAAAAATATGTAATATTTAATTAATAAAGTTGAACTAAAAATGTAAAAAATAATATTCGCGTGTTAACGGAATCTTTTAACGTTATTTTCTTAATTTTTTATGTTATTCAGTTCAGGAGACAGAGCTCCTTATTATATAGACAAATATCTTGTTATCGGTTGGTAATATACGTTATTTTTTATATTTTTTTATTTTAATTTTTACCAACTTGCAGACTACCAATTAACTAGAAAATTTGCGGTCGTTGTAAAGACCAATCACAATACAATAACTCAATGACCAGGGATCACCAGCATGAAATAAAATAATTATCTGGATCATCACAGCTCATGATCAATGCATATTTTTTTAAACTCTTATACTTTATTCAACTTGATGTCACGCCCGGATACAGTTGAGAGTCAAAAGATTTTATATGACTTTTATCATTAAAATTAAAAACTGTTGTAATTCACCCTTAAATCTAAAATATGTAAAATTATTTGTTTTATGGTTGATAAGGAAACTGACTAATCTCCTTTGGCAACTTGTAGTAACATATTATGGAGGCCCGTTTCAAGATGTAGCCAATTGTGTTTGGGACTCCTCTGACATTTGGTAGTATAGCAGGCACACTCATGACTGTGCTGACACTCGTCACTGTGACAGAGACGCGGGTCGGGTGATACTTGACGGATGGTAGAAACTGACTTATCTACTTCGGCGGCTTGTTGTGTGTTCTTGTGGAAGCCAGCTTAAAATTATAGGCAATATTATATGTGACTCCTCTGACATATGATAGTAGAGGAAGAAAATTCTAATAAACAGCTACGTGGCGTGGTCAGTGGCTTAGCAATGAATTATAGCGCTAAGTGCCGCGGATTCGAATCTCGCACGGAACCAGCATTTGTATGGCCTAAAAATATTTGTTCATGGTCTGAATATTTACCCTTATGAAATTTATGTTTGTAAGCTGTCTCAACGACACAGAACAAAATCCTAGTGTTGTAGTTACTTACATCCTTCTCTTACAATAGACACGAGACTATAATTATGGGGCTGTGGATATTCTTTTACCGCCACTTATTACATATTCTAGTTCGATAATCTTTTAAACGTTACACTTTCGCTTTAAAGAGGTTAAATGATTTAAAAATAGCCTGGAGAATATTTTTTCTGTTAATTAAATCAAAGCGAGTATCTAAATTGTTATAACATTTATGTACCTTGCACCATCCCGTGCAATAATTAAATCAGGAACATTTTTACTTAAAACCAGCCTTTTCCAAAGGAGACGGCTGAAGTTGCCTTCCTAAGATTTCTGTAAATAAAACGTCGAGACAGTACAACGCTACAAGTGCATGAATACGAATCAATTAACAGAAATTTGCAGCTCATTTATCATTTTAAATCATTACCTTCAAGTCAGGAAGTTTTGTAAATGATGGATATCACGTACACTGACCGCGTTTTTTAGTGTGGTAATAGGTTATAATTACATAAATGGTAATGATTAAGTTTATCGGTTCCTAGCTATCCCGCGACTTTATTCGTAATTCCGAAGGGTCTTAGCCAGTAAAGAAGTCTTATATTCTAGTAAACTTACTTGGCTTATTGTCTCTTACCGCCTATTGAAAGAAGGATGTTTTAATTCTAGATAGCTTCATCTTTGCTTATTTTAGGTCCATCAAATCATGGAATATATTAATACCCAGTATACATTATTGTGCATCTATAATGTAATAATCACAGACTGAAAATGTTCATAAACAACAAACATTTTTTTCTATGTGAAGTATGTGTATAAGAATTTTCAACTTGTTTTGAACGAGATTTAATCACAGAATTTTGTTAATTTAATCGATTTTATTATGTCAACTATTACACACAATTTACAAAAGTGCATGACAAAATTTTTTGCAGTACTCACAAAAGACTCGAGTGAGACATCATCAGGTCATCAGGACATTCATTACGCTCATCATGTTGCGTTTAAATGGTTAGCGCGATGAAATTAAGTACACAACACATCTATAATTGTTGTAATTTAATTAAATATTGTTGTAATACAGATTGCCTGTATCAATCTAGCTTGTTGTCTTAATTGCTTTTGCTCTTAACAGAAATGGAAACTGTAAGCAATTTTCCCGGGCCTGGAAGCAATTCTGTTTTCTGTTATTTACTTCCTGTTGTATTTAAAGCTCAATACAAATAAACTTTTAATAATATCATTTGGGTGGGTAAATCTAAATGGTGGCGTAAAATAGCAGCTTTACGTTGTTGTTTCGTATGATGAGTGTAGAAAATCGGAGACGTTTTTTACTGGAAACGAGGCGTTCCACCTTAGTCCTCACGGGTGACAACGCATCTGCATTTGATTCGTAATCGAGGATAGATGTAGATGTCTGTGGGCCACGGTAACCACTTACCATCAGGTGGACTGTGTGCTCGTGTATCACCTTATCGTATAAAAAAATTAAATCATCACTCCATTTCGTTAATATACTAAAAGAACACTCTAACTAAAAGGTTAAGTGAATAATGTGATGTGAAAGGTCATAGCAGATAGATGGCAGTGATAGTATATTTTTCTTCCTTAGCTTTACTACGGTGGTAGCTCTAATGTGTCAGCTTGACCGGGGAAGGTCATGTTCATGCAGTATACCAGTGAAATAGTAGCTTAATACTGCTGTTACTATTTGGTGGCTCATTCTGTAAAAGAAAATCAGATAAATCTTAAAAATATCACATCATAATATATAAACGTATAAGCTACTCATTTGTGTTATTGCACAATCTTTGCCTTTATGGAAGAAGGAACAAATGAGAACCATAATATGGTTGGCGCCCATGAAAATCTGTAAAGATGGAAGTATTGCAGGTTTTGAACCTGGAAATCAGTAGTTTGATGTTATAGTCACTTATGGACCTTCAAAGAAAGAGCTTGCTCCTATTTAAAAGGCCGACAACGCATCTGCATCTGCACCTCTGATATTGCAGTTGTTCTTGGCGGCGGTCGACACTGAAAATAAAGTGATTCACATGCTCCTTTGACCCCACTTCTATAAAAAAAACGTATCCATATTGATCGTTATTTAAAAGGAGTACTCCTTCAAATTCTTATAAAAATTTAGTAAAGCTAATTTACTTTAATAAACAATCATTAGTTTACTCATCAAGTTTTCGTTAGGAAAGCAATAGTTATTTAGTAATGTTAAATAACAGCCAATCCTTTTTATAGCAAAGTAGCCCTGCAGAAATTAATATTGAAACAGTTCATAATTATGTAAACTTTGGAAGTATTAGCAATATCTTGACAACTTTTAACAAGAAGGAATTAATTCGTGTTTTACATTTATTCTATATTTTGCTTGTTAGTTGTTGTTTGGGAACATTCCTTTTGAAGTTATTATTGAATAAGTCTACTATAAAACGTTATTTACTTTGTTATCAAGGGCCGAATTTCCGATCTTTATTTAAATGTTATCCATCATATAAATTACTAGCTGATACCCGCTCGCTTCGCTGAGCGCACGATATTAACGAAGATATCATCTACGTTATTATCGTCTATTATTTTTAAAATATTTTAAAAGGGACGTATACGTAAGGAACTATACCAGATTTTAAGTCAATCGGTTGTATAGCTTTAGAGATATAGGTAGTGATGAGTCAGTACGAGCTATTTCCCTCTATCTCATATCACATCATCGCTATACGCTCATCAAAGTTTATTGAAAGTACTAGAAATACAATTAGACACGATCAAAACACATTGGTATGGACCTTCCTTTCTTTCCATACGATACAAAGTCGTAATATATATAAACTATAATATAAAATGTAGCTTTTTGGTTCTTGTCACAAGCGCAAAACGATTGGTGATGATGTATTTTCTTAAATTCTGCCGACAAAATGTACGTTTTAATGTGTTCTTTACAAAGAATAGGGACGATAAACGATTACGCAGTCCACCTGGTGTTAAGTGGCCCATAGACATCTACATCGGTCCTTGATTAAGAAGCAAAATGCAGATGCTTCCCGTATCTTTAAGACTACATCCTAACTTACTTTTCACGACTATTATAGGATATTTATTGGCATTGAATTATAGTGTAAATTAAAATAATGGCTTCAAATTCTTCGTCGTTATGATCACCTCGTGATCCCGTGTATTATTTTGAAATCTTAGGTTATACTAGATTAAAAAATACATTTCATAAACAAAGTTTTGTTTCCCTACCCTAAGAAAATAAAATATATTTTGTTTAATTTTCCTTTATCAGTCTAACAGAGTAGAAGATATTAGCATAACACCCTAGTAATAAGTGTACACGCTAGAATAGAAGTACTCACTAATCTACGCTTATTGTAGTAGATACTGAAGCGATGTGAAATCCACACTACAATATGATATTAACATTTCGACTGTATGTCTTTTTTGTACGTATGTTATTGTTTTTGTATGTATCTTCGTCAGTTGTAAACGTTTTTGATGATTTTTTTAAAAAGTCGTACCTTGGGAGTGTTTCCATACATATACATACATAAACACTCACGCCTGTCACCCAGAGGGGTAGGCAGAGACTACGGACTTCCATTTGGCACGATCCTGACATACCTCTTTCGCCTCTTTTACATCCATATATCTACGCATACATGCTCGTCGGTTAAGGGTACTTCTAACGTGGCCCATTTTCAAAATATCGCCAATTTGGTCGATAAACTTTTTTCTAGGGCGTCCCTTCCCGACTCGGCCGTTCACATCTGCCATATAAATTTGCTTTGTCACTCTTTCCTCATTCATTCTTTCCACATGACCAAACCACCGT
Organism: Parnassius smintheus behrii; assembly: GCA_036936625.1. NCBI lineage: Eukaryota > Metazoa > Arthropoda > Insecta > Lepidoptera > Papilionidae > Parnassius > Parnassius smintheus. The sequence goes on along the minus strand of JAUPFT010000029.1, from coordinate 24,703,086 downwards.
ATATATATTCCATACAATTATGGAGAAACAAATCAGTTCTGTTCCTGAGGGCCTCTCACGTTTATTTAGAGAAAAAATTCATCACAAAACAGGGAATGTTTTTATGTACTATTAAGACATCATTAAGATATTCCTTTCGACTTCAAATAGCCTGTACTAAAAGCAATAGCCATTCAAACAACTAAATATATTAAAATAATTTTACATGCTGAGTTTAGAGCTGTCTCCTGCACAATTTGTCTTAGCACTCACTTCATACACGTAGCACGCGCACTGGTATTCTTTACGATTCCCGTTTTTCCTCAATCAAGCCAATCCATTCGTGCTATAGCAATAACATCCGAGCGAACATGTAAGATTTCTTCTGACTTTTACCCTAGGTATCTCTTACAATACACAGTGCGCGCATGTGCGCGCTCTGATGTGATTAAAATTTAGGACCGAATCCACTAGACTAGTAGACGAGTGACCACAAAACTGTATTTTGTATTATTTAGTTGAAAGTTACTGAAGATATCTACTTTATTATATAATGTTGACCATGTGGTAGCGGGGTATGAATTTCCACTACCAGTTGTCTACCGGCCTGACAAACGTGGCCAATACGGCAAATATGATGGATGAAGCAATCTAATGAACAGTGTAACACAAGGTACCTTAGTGCAGATTTCGTTCATTCACAATGACCAATAATTAATAAAACGAGCTGTGCGCCGCGTATATCGCGCGTCTTAGCCGTGTGACATGTCATGAACATTGATTTATATATTACTAGCGTAAGGACCGGGCCGACCGAACAATTAAAATGGACCAATGCGTTGGACCTAAAATTACAGTTTAGGGCCAACGCGAATCGGTCGACAGTAGTGCTCGCGCAGGACAGATTTGCTGTCACATATATGTCTAGTTGCGTGGTAAAAGAATGCAAAAATTACGATACAAAGATAAGAGAATCATGGGATATCGTATCATCGGTAAATAATATTATATTAATTTTGTTACAATTAAATTATTATTTAAACGTTTTTATAAAGTTTTATTTTACATTTAGTTTAGTTCCGTTACCAATGTTAGGTCAGGGTTGGATTAGACCCTCAAAATATTGTACATGGAAAATAAAATAAACAATTTAAAAAAAATATATTACATTTGAGGTTTCATGTTTCTTTTTACCCATTTGCCGGGATTTTTAGTCAAGCATTTTTATTTCTGTTTAATTTTTGTCTAAAGAACTTAGTGTAAGTTAAATTTTGAATATTGGTACCTAATATGTTTTATATTCAATAAGGGTAAAACGAAAAGAGTTCAAAAGAAAAGGATCGATCGAGCATCGGTTGACCAGAAAGGGAGCTAATTCTAATTTTATTAAAAACACGCGGTACTCATGTACAATACTCGATATCGTAGAGTTAATATTAAACCTAAAAAAGACCCAATAATAATACAAGTCAACCTTTAGATAAAATTATTGTATTTTCGCCTAGTATTATTACGATACTATGTACTACAAACTATGAAATATTTATACTACGACATCCGACCCTGGTTACGTCGTGTTTTGATATGACGTTTGTATTATGACAGATGCGCTACTTTTTCTTGTATGAAAAAGTTATGAGTAAAATATTTAGATGGGCCTATCCATCCTTTTGAAATCATAGGTCATGACTCGCTCATACAGTTCAATCTTTTTAGTTAAAAAATAGTATTTTAATGAATTCTTTTAGCTATCGGTGTATGTGTATGTTAATAAACAAAGTTGTATTTTATCCATTATCCCTCCGCTTACAGGGTGAGCGTCACCTCTCCACTCCCAAGAAAGACCCCGAAGCGCGGTTTTTTCCAGTTTTAGGGAAAACCGTACACGATACATGATAAATGTGGGGTACAAAATGATCATTGATACGTTTTCTATCAAGCCATTATACATACAAAAGCGATATTACTTAGAGTTTGCGCGCAATCTTTCACGAATGTGATTTTTTTCAATCACTTATCGATTTTTTGCTCAAGGTTTAGTTTTACCAAAAATTAATAAATGATAATAATTTGGTATATTTCATGGCAGATTGCGTTAAAACTGTAGGTGATATTGCTTTTCTATGTATAATAGGTTGATAGCAAATCTATTAAAGACTAGCTTTTTACCCGCGCCTTCGCTGGCGTTGGCTTGAATTTGGAAACATCTATAATACCAATTTCGTACTAAAATTAGCAAAACTAGATTTTTTTTAGAGACATCTCGGTATTGGTGTATATGTAGGAAGTAGGAAATGATTGAAATTTAGCAATATTATATGCTACAGAAACACTTACGTGAGTTTATTAGAATTGTATTAATATCATACGTCTAGCAATACCTTTTTATATCGGACACGTCTTCTGATGTGTCTTTATGAAGGGAAAATTGCCCTGGATTCAGAAATGCGTTTTATACATACCTACTATTCATAATTAAAGTTGAAATAGTTTTGACAAAATCATTATTTTGTCAAAACTATTTCAACTTTAATTCAGCAGACTTCAAAATTTCATAAACGTAGTTCTATTCGCGGTGAAAATATGAGAAGAACTAAATTCATGAATGGGAAATCTACAGAACATGAGCAGTAGCATCTTCCAGAGCTCAAAATAATAAAAATATGCAGCAGTTGGCAACTCGTACGCCAAGCGTGGCAACTACGGCAAACTTGTTGGCAATCTGTGGGGGGATCGAGTTGATGAACGGATGTAAAAATATATTAGACATGTAGAGGCGACGGAAAAGAAACCACTCCTCCATTTCGTACCGAGGGTGTCGCAAGAAGAGACAGAAGGAAACTGAAACAGGTGTTAGGTGTCAGCATCTCTTTAATAACAGTGCAAAGTAATAAATGCTTCGGCTCCCAAGCCGCTCGCCAAGCGTGAATGCTAATGCAAATATCCGGTCTATTTGAGAAACAATCGGGGAAGCATATGATCGGCAGTGGATAGCCCAATGAAAAGTAAAAAAGTAGTTGCCCAGATACATCCCACATGGTCCTTATATCTTATATAAAGCTATCTTGATATAATATGACAAACCGTTTTAAAAATCTCATTAAACTACACAATTACACTTATTTCTTTTTCTTGCCAGGTCGTCACTCCATCTAGTGGGTAGCCGTCTTACACTTCACCTACCAGTAAGAAGCTGCCACACCAGAACCTAACATTTTCGAACACAGCACCATGTAAATAATGACAAAAGCTAGCACAGTAGACATTAGTATTAATACTTACCACAAATGTCCACGCTAACGCTAGGTAGTTATAGTGATGATGATATATGATAAAAGATCTTGTTTTATCTATTATAAGCTAAAAGTTTTTGAGTGGTATTTCACCTAATAGTAGGGGTGACGTCGCGAAGATAGTAAAGTGCACTAAAGCACATTTTCCTTTGTCTTGAAAACAACCAAGTTGTGATCAAATGAAAACGCAGATGCTGCAAAATCATTGCACTTCGTAGCTGTGTGTTACGTTTTTAAACCTGTGTAGTCAATATACCTTTTTACATCAATAAAAATAAACAACGGTCTAGATTAATATGATAATCAAGCTGGCTTAATTTAACTAATATAATAACAACGTGTGCTTTACTATCTTCGCTACATCACCACTTACCATCATATTATATATTATATTATATATTACAATATATTTTATATATTATGTATTTTATATATCATATTTATAATACATATTATATACATTAATAAAACAACATGCAATTTGCAAATAATTTTTTTTCATTAAAATTATTTTTTGATGTGTTTTTTTTGAAAAAAAAATATTTCTGTACGCTTGGATACTGATTCTGATAACACACTTAACATTACATATTTAAGCACTTGCTTGCCGCTTATTTATATGAATGATATATGTTTGTAAAATATTATATGAAAGAAATTATTTCCTAACGTTTATTTTATGTTGCAATTTCTTCAGACTTCAAATTTATTTACGAGATTCCCGATTAATATTCCTTATGTTTTATTGCGATCAAATTAGTCAATAAGAATTTTAACGGCGTTATATGTGGTGTTTATTTTGACTTAAATTCGCAAGGATAAGAAATAAATAATATAATAAACATTTTATAATGTAAATGTATTATTAAGATTTTCATTTTCGAATTGGGTTGTAAATTTAAGTTTTGAAATAGAAAAATAAGTGTTATTATATTTTGTAATAAAAACCTTTAATAAACCACGTTTTTTTATTTGTTTGTATGTTCGATTTATTTAACTAAATCCAAATAAAATGTTATATTATATTAAGAAATATTTTTCGAATCAAATGAATTATAGAATATATAAAAGAATAAAAAAAAATTAATTTTGATAAAAAAGTAAAATATTTGAACATTATTTATTTTCTTTATCTTGTAACCAAAGGTGTCTAAACTTGAATATTCACTCTCACATTCACGGGATTATATTATGGAGTAGTAGATATTATTACAATATACGGTACAAAACGGGAATGCTTCACGAATTTGCGTGTCATCCCTGCGCTGGGGCCATGCTAAACTTCCCTGTATCGTTATAAGATGAGACTCGAGATGGCGGAAACACATTTTACACTAGAATTGAATGTGTTGTTACCAGTGCTAGGTATATCTGTCTGACCAACGTGCTGAGAAATTAGTAAATTTCCAAAAAAAATCATATTTACAGTGATAATTGTCGTAAATTTACTCTTATTTTACGCGCTCAACTTGATTGCCCTGCTCTGCTTTCACAAATATCTTTAAAGTACCCCGACGTAGGACTATACATACACCTTTATTCGGTGCTTCCTTACATCATACTAATTATGGCAAGAATTGTGTCCTCACCAGAATAGTTAGAATTTACATAGTATATTTTCTCATATTGACCCAGATTGATCACTTCAAAAAATTTATTGAAGCAAAAGGTAGTACAGGCTTTGACAGGAGTACAGAGGCTACCAACATAAACAATAAGGACAATTAACCCTTATTGTTTATGTTAGTAGCCTCTGTAATGTTGTAAATCCGTATTAACATCTCAAGATCTCAAGTCTTAAATTCGCTAATTGACATAAAAATAATTTAATATAATGTATGAATGTGAACGTGTACATAAGTATATTGTATGTATGTATATTTATTTATATGTTAGTATATGTATATACTTGCCTATATGTATAAGTGTTTAATTATAATATGGTTATAGGTATATATGTGTGCTTACATATGTTAATACTAGCTTGCCAGGCAGACATTGTCCTGCCCTTTTCAACGACCCCTTGCCGTGTTTAATTAAAAATCCTTAAATTTTCAAATAAAATGTGGGTCACCCATGGGCAAAAAAACCACCCTATGTCTCAAGTTGGGCCAAACTGAACACAGTGTGCAAATTTGATTAAAATCGGTTAAATAGTTTAGGAGTCAATCGCGGACAAACAACGTGACACCAAATTTATAATATATATTAAGATTATCCCATTGAAGCATAAATAATTTCCTAGGTCAGCCATGACAAACTTTAATTAAGTATTGTTTTTGATCAAAGGTTTTGTTATTTTTTTTTTTCTTTTTAACTTTTCATACTTCTGATTTGTGCTAAATTGTGGAAAGTGGATGACTATTATTGGCGCTATGTAAAACATTATTATTATTATTATTATAAAAGATTTTTTCACAGAATGAAGTCTGCTGTTATCCCTAAAAAATAAATAAAATAATTTTAAACGATAATTTAAAGGTACCTAGTATATTTTATGCAGAATAAAATATTTTATTGACCTCAGAACATAAATAATATGTTTTTTTACAGAATGTTAGTGACCAACGATCACATATTTCACCTGATGATAAGTTGGTGCTATGGCCAATGTAATCAAAACGTAGGTTCTTTCACTCACCACACAAAATACTGTAACATTAAATAGCTATTTCACGCTGATGTTCTGTGAAAACTTGGTCATTCTCGGATGGAACCGACGCATCCCCACTACAATATTTGTACTACCATCACTCTACCACGAATGGTATTTGAATAATAACATAACTTAGAATGATAATGAATTATCCTTAGTTAACTTTGTTTTCTATATGGATGTCAAACCTGGGCTCTCACAAGGAAAATAATCTCTAAGCTACAAGTTTTCCAACGAGCAACGGAGCGCAGCATACTTAACGTTAAACTAAGACATCGACATCGACACAAACAGTGATATACCAAAAATAACAAATATCATAGACCCAGCCAAATTAGCGTGTCAACTGAAGTGGAGATGGGCAGGACACGTGCCAAGAGTCAGCGATGGGAGATGGACTGAACGGGTGCTATATTGGTACCCGCGTGATGCGACGCGCTCGCGCGGCCGACCGCGGGCACGCTGGTGCGACGACATTGTAGAGGTGGCAGGAGCAACGTGGACGAGGCTAGCGGCAGACAGAACCTCATGGAAAAGAATGGAGGAGGCCTTCACCCGGAAATGGGTATCCCATAATTAATTAAAATTAATATTATAAATTATGATAAGTACTATTTTATGTGTAAAATTCAGTAGATTATTATTAACTTCAATTTTATTATTTTTAATTATATATTTTGTGATAAAAATCAAAATAAGTTGAAAATTACTTAAAAATATAAATATAAATTGATTATTTACCCTAACATTATTTATAAATAATCAAAAATTAATTGTGTAAATTTAATTTAAACTTTTTATTTAAAATTGACACTGGCATTTCATGTCTTTTAATTTAAAAAAATTGCATGACTCATAGTAATATTGTAATTGGTTTTAACTAATATTATGTATGTGTGTAGTATGAAAATTGGGAATTAAATGGCTATTATTATTATTATTATTATTATAACTTTGTTTTCAGTTTTGTAATTCATTTACTGTCATTGTAGTATTATTGTACTTTATCACCTACATAATATCTCAATTTTTAGAATTAAATGAAGGATGTTTCACCATCATCATCATCATCATAACAGTCCTTCACAATTCCACTGCTGAATATATGACTCTCTGCATGTTTTACCAGGTCGTCACTCCATCTATCATCTGGGGGGTCGTCTATAGATAGGCTGTCACTCAAGAACCTTTTTTCCGATCGGTTGTCGGTTCTTCGAGCTATATGGCCGCTCCAGTTGGTAGGCACCTTTGGTTTAGGTTGGTAGGTAGGACCTACAATGGTAGGTCCAATTAGTCACACATACAGTACACATAGTTTACATAAATCGTTACACTTTCAGTATGGAGCAAGAGCAAATACAGTTCGAGCAACCGTAATATGACCACGCTACAGTCACACACTGGTGTAACGTGAAGGACACAATTACACGGCTACACCAAAGTATGGAAACTAACAGCAACGCTAGAACACTGGCAAAGAAAGTATACACTACGCGAACACACACAGGGCAGCTCACTCGGCAACACGATATTAAAGTAAATAAACAAAATAAAATATACTCAATTCCAGTAATATAATCTGTACAATTTAACGCAGGTTTTTAAAAATACTGAACTAAAATAATTGTAGCACTATGACGATTATAACGGACAGTTATAACGCTGCACTTGAATAACTGCGAGAATAATACTCAACCTTGCGATAGAGGGGAATTTTAATAATACTTTTTTCTCGCGGCATTTCTATCTGCGACCAGAAAACCGCATCGGAACTCGGAATGATAGAAGTAGACAAGATTAATGGACTTCAGCTTACGGTTATTTCATATTTTTTATATTATTTCCATTCTAAATTTCCTTAGCAGTACATAAGAATATGAGCGTACGTATTTTCATTTTCTATACCTACATAAAATGTCGCATTCTTATTGCTTCATGCTTTAACTTATGCTTTTTTTGCCAGTTTTTTTAAGTTTTTTTAGAACTGGTGGAGACATACGAACACACAATCTATCAAATGGTAAGTGGATACTCTGGTTAATTGACACATCTCTCAATTAAGGGTACACTAGTCGCTCGTTCTTCCATACAAACGTAGTCTGGCGATAACTGCACTGTTTGATGGTGTACGTACAAAATAAAAAATGATTTCAATTTGTCTTATCATTATCTAGCCCTGCATGGAAACAAAAAAGTAAAAAAAGATTACGTTTAAAAGTAATAAGCGTCGAAAATTCCGAATTTCAACACTATTTTAACACATCTTTGGGCGAAAATAAATACCATAAGAAGAACGAAAATTGCAAAACAGTTACCATACAGGGATAGATTAGTTATTCATTTATTAGTTATTCAAAAATGCAAATAATTTTATTTTAAACAGATACATTCAATAGATTTTTCATGACATCCAGACTACCAAAGGTCTATTTATAAAATTTCGCGCGCCCGTTATTGTTATTAAACATCTTGCCTTTCGCTACAAATTGTTTCCCCGATCAGTGGGACGGACGGAGGGGGGGGGGGGGGGGGCGCAGCACGCACCCACACATGCTCTCTAGGTTTGCCGCTGCTATCTATTTATGGTTGTAATACCTACATATCTAAATGTTTATTAAGAATAATTGCTTCCTTTTGTTCGTGTCCACTTGCTGAAGGCTGAAGCCGGGATGAATATAGCTGGTAAAATGTACCCATAAGTTTGTTGAAGCACATGTATAATAGTTAAAAATTGAAAACAGGTAGGTACATAATAATAAACTTTCGATACAGGTAGTACATTAGGTACTTAACTACTTTAATTTGCCAACTAACAAAAACATCTCATTGATCGATTGTCGAAAATCTTAAAATTATCTATAAATTTAATTAGAATAGGTAATTTTTAGATTTTCGATAATCGTGCTTACGTATAGGAGTCTCATATCCTAATATACCTAATTTAATTTATGTAAGTAATCTAAGAACAATAATAATTTTAAAACACTTTAACACAACAAAAACATGAAACTGAGAAGAAACACCGATCTGCCGAAACAAACTCTGAGAGGTCAGTCCAGTACATTGGTCATGTCAAACGAGAACCAGGCAGGTGGCTAATATGGTCCTTTGAAGAAAGAACCATACAGAGATTCCGTATCCCGAGGGTAACCAGCAGGGCCCTATTACGAAGCCTCCGCTGTCCGTGTGTCTGTCTGTCAGCGGGCTGCATCTCATGATCCGTAACAGGTAGATGGTTGTAATTTTCACAGAACGTGTATTTCTGTTGCCGCTACAAATAGTAAAAATAAATTTGAAATTAAGGGGTTTCCTACTAGAAAAAGAAACGTGTATTTTTGGCTTTTTTTGATAGATAGTAATATGTAGTAGCTCGGAAGTCCGATTCGCACTTGGCAAATATTTGTTTATAATATTTAACCTTACCTCAGATATAGATACTCATATTTTTTACATATAATTTACTATACTACTATATAAGCTACTACTAAATAAAATAGTAGTAGCTTTGCTATGGTATTATAGTATATTTTGAATTAGATTTAATCAATGATATTATAATTAATTTCTTATAATATCAATGGATTTAATTTATTACAGAATAATACGAACTATATAAAAACTAAGGAGCGCATAAACCTACCTCAGATATTGGGTTATGAATACAGATTAAGTACATATAGGAGAACAGGATTTGGTTTCTAAGTTGTACATATTTTATAGCCTTCGTTATCAATAGCATAAACAGGCCAAGCCCCCTAGCCTACAAACGTTTCGTAACGAATCTCTTTCTACAATGCGCCTTTTATTTGTTTGGACTGACCATCTGACTCGTTCAGTGATGTCATTCCCATAGTGTTTAGTTTTCAACTAGCGTTATCTATCATTAAATAAATCAAATTTTTATTTATATTACGCTAATTGTGTCTGTACTATGTGAATTTGATTTACAATCAATCTCAAGTTGTAGTTTTCTTCTAATTACTTACCTTGTCTAAACGTGTTATCTGGACTTCTGTAAGGAAGTCTGTGCTGTTAGTATTCCGTTTAGGTACGTTACTATTTTGATAGACATATGTAATTGTCCCTGCAGTGACACAATGCCTATTGCTGATAACTTTCTAAGTAATATTGCAAACCGCTATTGAACACAAACAATCAATAAACAATGTACAAACTAACATTTTTTATTTATTTAATTAAATTACATAAAAGCCCCTATCACATCAAAATCGCGGAGTTGAAATAGCAGTAGTCCTGACACTGGATGGCATATACATACTTCGGGGAGTTGCCTGTGGGCTATTATAGCGAACTAGCTATGGTAATAAATACCTATTTAAAATAACTAGTACCTACAGTAATATTTGCATAACCTACAATAAAATACGAAAACATAAAGAAAACAGAAAAAAGTGTAAAATAATTATGTTTGTGTTAGAAGTCGGTTATATTTTTTTTCAAAAAAAAGTTTTTTATGTTTCTATTCTTAGTTGAGACTTATGTCCCTTTAGTGGCTACAGGCGTGATATTATACTGTGTGGTTTCGTAAAGAATGCATAGATACGCGATAGCAGCAATCGCGGTTGATTTGCTGTCATTTATTGAAGAGTTCCGTCGATTTCTCCAAGATCCATTCATCAGATCCTGACTTGACTATTATCGATTACCGTGGGATCATCTGGAAAGTATATTCTTTAGAACGTACATAAAACCAACGAACTGAGAACCGCCTCCTTTTTTCGAAGTCGGTAAAAAATTCGGTAAAAACACATCAATGAAATTATTAGTATATAATGACACCCACTTAAATTCACATAAGAACTTTCATAATAACCACCAAATTGGGTTCATAATAATTACGTTTCACACAGCAGATCCTAAGTTCTAATGACACCAATTTGTTTCCTCTCTCTTTTCTCTTTTTAAAATACGTTACCCCCACAATAGGATTTTCTCCTGTATCGTTGAGGCAGTTTACAAACATAAATTACACAAGGACAAACATCCAGACCCTGAACAACTATTTGTAGACCATACAAATATTTGTTCCGTGCGGGATTCGAACGCGCAGCCCCAAGCGCAGCCACTCATTGCTAAGCCACTGCGTCACGGAGCTCGGAATTGCCTTTTGAGTTTATGTTATCATTCAAACATGAACCGCGTAGGTAGGTAGGTATAATTATAATTACACGCGATGACGCCGTCGCTTTGCGTCACTCAGGAGTGCGTATGTGTGTGCGCACTAGCTTCTTATGCCCCATTTACATTCAGCCCTGTTGGGCAGGGAAGTGAGCAGGGCAGTGAGGAGGGCAGTATGTAAACAGGCTACTCGCGCTGACACTGCCGCTGCCGTTGCCACTGCCCGAAATGTCGGTTTTTCGTGCGGAAGTCAAAGGACGGGCAGCGCGAGCGGCAGTGAGTGTTCACATTCAGCTCCATCGCTCACTTCGCGACAAACGCCTGGATGAACGGACGTGCGTGCCGTCTTGTTATTAAATAAATACGATCTACCAAAATGCCTTTCGAGTGGAATAATGAAAAACCAATAAAGTTTTTAGAACTGCTGGAATCAGAAAAAACTATATGGGATTTCAACGATAAAAACCACAATTCCTTCTACTTCGACCTTCTACGAATACGAAATTACTTTTTGAGATAACATAGTACCTATGTACATAATTAATTATAAATTCGTCAAATTTATTATATTAATATAAAATTTAGTTTAAGGAATTAATAAACATTGACATTTTATTTCTAAAAACGATTAGTAACTCATATTGATTATTTATAAATTAAAATGTAAAATAAAGTTAAAAGGTAATATTTGCATAATAGCCTGAGATTTTTAAATTATAATTTTATTGTAATTAAAATTATGAATTAATTTATACTGTAGTGTAATTATTAAAATAATAATAGCTTAACTAATCTCATATAATATTTAATATTATTTATGTAACAATAATGTAATAATTCAATTAATAATTTATGAACAATTTACTGTATAAGAATTCAAATAGAGTGGATCTGTATAAGTATTTAATTGTACATAATATTTGAATTCAAAAATAATGTTTGTACCTAACTTTTAAGCAATGCAATAATTTTAAAACGTAACATTGGGTTTGTGTAATTAGCTGTATTTCATATCATTTTTGCATGCCAATTATGGCAAAACATGTCAGTTCCACGTCATTGATCATCTTATGTACCATGTTTTTAAGCAAATAAATTTTCTATCTATCTATCTATCTTCTTTTGAACTTGATATCTTTTTAAATTATTAACATAATTTTGTTTTGCAAGAAGACACAGCGCGGACGCTGTAATTATTTCCACGTCCGCCATAGTCGAAAGCCGAAAGCGATGTGAGTGGTAGGGCAGAGTGTGAATACACACTTCCCGCGATCCTGCTACGGCAGTATTTAGGGAAGTATTGCCGGCAGCGCGAGGAGCTGTGGCAGTGGCTGAATGTAAATGGGGCTTTACTGCTCATCACAGCGTCTATCCCTTTCGCACGTAATGTCGGCTGAGATAGTATGCATTTTTACCCCGCCCACCACTTAGTTCGTGCCATCGACTAGGGCAACCTTAAGATCCAATGTGCAAATTCGTTGTCAACTCTGAGGTCTAAAACGGAATGTTCCATTAAAAAAGATTCTCTGCTATACGAAACGCAGCAACATTATTTATTAAATTTTTACAGTAAGATACCTTAGACGTACGACTACAATAAGAGGACTAAATATCAAATATCTTATAGCATACTCTGCCAGTCGACCCCGGGAGAAATTATGCAGCTATTTTATGTTGGTATTCTGTGAGAGCGTCACGGAGCAAATATACTCGTATTTGCTCCGTGGAGAGCGAAGTTCTTTTCCGGTCGCGTCGACATATTCCTACTGCGGCCATAATACCTTGGAATAGTAGTGCATAGTTCATCTGCAGCTTGGCTCTACAATGTACACTCAAACGATAATGGTTAAAGCGATACTAACTTATTCTTTTAAGGATAGACCTAGATGTGGTAATCTATAATGGAACGAAAATATTTACTTATACCTGTCCGCAGTGCAGTACGTGCCGTTAAATTTATTATGCAAATTAATAATATTATTTTATACAAGAGGACTTAAAAAACATGCGGTTCACCTGATGGTAAGTGTCGACCGCCGCTCATGAAAGACTGCGACATCAAAGGAATTGTAGGTGACTTACCGACCTTTTAAAAAGGAGCTAGTTGGTTTCTTTAAGGTCCCTAAGCCGTATTGGTTCGGAAAACTTGCTAGTGGTACGCAAAAAGCATGAGCATGCGGCTCACCTAATGGTAACTGTCTACCGCCACACATGAATGACTGAAACGCGACGGGAATTGCATTGCCGGCATTTTAGAAAGTTTTAAATCTATAAATATAATAAATCTGTAGAATTCGTGTCTGTAATTCTAATAATTTCTGGAAAACCAGTCCAGGGGACTAAAAAAGGTGCACGGTGCAGGTGAAGCCAAATTAGTGGTTTTCAGAATTTTTAGAATAGAGTGGCGTACTTCAATTTATTACGCAAAAGTTGAAACATATATTAGTCAATGTTTATAAATATTTTATTTATTTTAACACATAAATCGTATAAAATAGAAATTAATATCTAAAGGAAGGAAAATACTTAACCCTTCTTTTATGTAGTTCCGAATTCGGATAGAAAGTAGCCTTTAAGTTGCCCAGGCCCCTAACCGCTCACATACAAATTTTAATGGAAATCTGTTTAATTGTATTTGTGTGAATCGTGAATACACATACAGATAGACAGACAAAAATTCTGAAAACCACTAATTGGGCTTCAGGGCCCTTTATTTAGTATTATGTACACATATGTATAACGAGTAACTTTTGTGCACTTACGGATGACGTGTAGTTGTATATACAATTGCCTGATGTTAGTAATTTGTATTGTGGATTAAAAAAAACCGGACAAGCACGAGAAGTACTTGCTCTCCAAGGGCTCCGCATGAACTAAATTAATATTATGGTCGTATCACACAGAATTTTAACTTATACCAATACGGTTTTCGCTGTGGTCGATCTGAAAATAAAAAATACCGATTCGTATTTATTAATAAGCCTAAATAATTTTTCTATATGTTAAATTCAGTAGTAAATATCATTTTACGCTGGTGTCCATATAATCTAACAAACTAGAGAGTTATGTAATGCGGAGACATTCGAATCAAGCATCAGAGAATTGTGTCGTATATTCTTTCCTTTCTTGAACAATGTAATGTAAAGAAGTAAATTGTACGAGTTATATTGTTCGCTCAGAAAGCTATCTACCTAAGTAAGACTGTTTTTGAAAAATATAATACTCTTATCTTACAGCTTGGAAGCATATATTTTTAATAGTACAAGGGTGACAAACGAGAACTGAGTCGACCTGATCGTAAGTGAACATCATCTGATGATATTCGTATTACTAATATCATCATCTTGTATTCATTGTCGATATGAAAAATGCCACAGAGTTTATAATGAAGTCTTTATAAAACACTCAGGTCAGTATCGCAAAATACATATTTGCGTTTGTCCAAGACCGGGCCCTGGGCAAGCCACTGAATATTTGCCTTAAAATCATGAAACTTTTATAAATGGCAAAAGATATACGTAAATGAAGCTTACCGAAAAAAATTCCAGACAAATATCCGGGGCTTACGGGAATTGAGTAAAAAATCGTGAACGGGAATACAAAGTTCACTTAAGTGCTCTTCTCGATCCTTGCAAAATTAATTGGTGTAATTATTTGTAAACTTGTAAGGTTAGCGTTTATTTTTCCTTATAAAATGAACATTATTTCTATACCTCGTTATATGAAGGATCGCGATGTAGATGGGCCATCTTGCTTAAGGCTGCTCCCCATTGCCAGTCTCGAGGTCTTTAAAGTCTAGTGTTAAGTCACCGTCTATGAAAAGACATTTACGACATTTCTTACAGTCGCTTATTCCAACATCCTTGAGACGAAATGAATTAAAACATTAAGCGACAGTAGCCTAATGGGAGGGCGCGGACCGCGAACTCAAAAGGTCGTGGTTTCGAATCCACCATTCGACTACTGTCGTGAACCACTCCTAACACAAGCATTTTCAGCTTACCAGGAGGGGTTAAACGGAATATTGGTAATGTTAATTAATAGGATTACTAATATTTTTTTTAATTAAAAAAATGCATTTCTTATTCTTTTCACCATACTGTATAATTTGATGTCACCAACGTGTCATCATCATTACAGCCCTTCACAAGTCGACTGCTGAACATAGGCCTCCCCCAAGTAATGCCACAAAGCACGGTCCTGAGCCACCTGCATCCATCGATTTCCTGCATGTCTTACCAGGTCGTCACTCTATCTAGTGGGGGGTCGCCCTACACTACGCCTACCGGTACGAGGCTGCCACTCGAAAACCTTTCTTCCCAAACGGTTGTCGGTTCTTCGAGCTATATGGCCGGCCCATTGCCACTCCAGTTTACTAATCCGAGAGGTCAATCGACGGATTCAACTCGGCTGGGCAGCGTTCGAGAAATTACGATGCATCTTCTCGTCAGGTATACCTCAAAACATAAAAACTAAGTTGTACAACCAGTGCGTGTTGCCAGTGATGACCTACGGAACCGAGACGTGGTCCTTTACTGGCCAGCAGTATAACAGCAGTATGAGGACGCTCAAAGTCGCTCAGCGAGCTATGGAAAGGGCTATGCTCGGAGTTTCTCTGCGTGATAAACTTAGAAATGAGGATATCCACAGTAGAACCAGAGTGACCGACATAGCACCAACGTATATCGTCATTTATATACAACACAAAATACAATATAGTTATTAGAATTTTATTAATTTACAATTCCTGTGGTGTAAGTGCAGCGGTTGTGTTTATAACGAAACATTGCGACAGTAGCCTAATGGCAGGGCGCGGACCGCGAACTCAAAAAGGTCGTGGGTTCGAATCTGCCATTCGACTACTGCCATGAACCACTCGTAACACAAGCAATTTAAGCTTACCACGAGTGGTTAAGGTGAATATTAGTAATGTTTATAGCATTGTTAATATTCTTTATAAAAATTTTTTTGCAGATTTTTAAGTTTATAGTTGGACGTGTTGTGACCATTTTCGATGCACCAATCATCCCGTGGGTGTCATCAGATGCAACAGAAGGGAATTATAACAGAAGATAGGTCGCAGCTTGTTTCTAATGATAACAACGCAAAATAATAAAAAATACCAAGTTTGAAAACTATGGCAAACCCCCTATGAAGAAATTTATATGTTTTCTATCAAGCCATTATACATACAAAAGCGATATTACTTAGAGTTTGCGCGCAATCTTTCACGAATGTGATTTTTTTCAATCACTTATCGATTTTTTGCTCAAGGTTTAGTTTTACCAAAAATTAATAAATGATAATAATTTGGTATATTTCATGGCAGATTGCGTTAAAACTGTAGGTGATATTGCTTTTCTATGTATAATAGGTTGATAGCAAATCTATTAAAGACTAGCTTTTTACCCGCGCCTTCGCTGGCGTTGGCTTGAATTTGGAAACATCTATAATACCAATTTCGTACTAAAATTAGCAAAACTAGATTTTTTTTAGAGACATCTCGGTATTGGTGTATATGTAGGAAGTAGGAAATGATTGAAATTTAGCAATATTATATGCTACAGAAACACTTACGTGAGTTTATTAGAATTGTATTAATATCATACGTCTAGCAATACCTTTTTATATCGGACACGTCTTCTGATGTGTCTTTATGAAGGGAAAATTGCCCTGGATTCAGAAATGCGTTTTATACATACCTACTATTCATAATTAAAGTTGAAATAGTTTTGACAAAATCATTATTTTGTCAAAACTATTTCAACTTTAATTCAGCAGACTTCAAAATTTCATAAACGTAGTTCTATTCGCGGTGAAAATATGAGAAGAACTAAATTCATGAATGGGAAATCTACAGAACATGAGCAGTAGCATCTTCCAGAGCTCAAAATAATAAAAATATGCAGCAGTTGGCAACTCGTACGCCAAGCGTGGCAACTACGGCAAACTTGTTGGCAATCTGTGGGGGGATCGAGTTGATGAACGGATGTAAAAATATATTAGACATGTAGAGGCGACGGAAAAGAAACCACTCCTCCATTTCGTACCGAGGGTGTCGCAAGAAGAGACAGAAGGAAACTGAAACAGGTGTTAGGTGTCAGCATCTCTTTAATAACAGTGCAAAGTAATAAATGCTTCGGCTCCCAAGCCGCTCGCCAAGCGTGAATGCTAATGCAAATATCCGGTCTATTTGAGAAACAATCGGGGAAGCATATGATCGGCAGTGGATAGCCCAATGAAAAGTAAAAAAGTAGTTGCCCAGATACATCCCACATGGTCCTTATATCTTATATAAAGCTATCTTGATATAATATGACAAACCGTTTTAAAAATCTCATTAAACTACACAATTACACTTATTTCTTTTTCTTGCCAGGTCGTCACTCCATCTAGTGGGTAGCCGTCTTACACTTCACCTACCAGTAAGAAGCTGCCACACCAGAACCTAACATTTTCGAACACAGCACCATGTAAATAATGACAAAAGCTAGCACAGTAGACATTAGTATTAATACTTACCACAAATGTCCACGCTAACGCTAGGTAGTTATAGTGATGATGATATATGATAAAAGATCTTGTTTTATCTATTATAAGCTAAAAGTTTTTGAGTGGTATTTCACCTAATAGTACGGGGTGACGTCGCGAAGATAGTAAAGTGCACTAAAGCACATTTTCCTTTGTCTTGAAAACAACCAAGTTGTGATCAAATGAAAACGCAGATGCTGCAAAATCATTGCACTTCGTAGCTGTGTGTTACGTTTTTAAACCTGTGTAGTCAATATACCTTTTTACATCAATAAAAATAAACAACGGTCTAGATTAATATGATAATCAAGCTGGCTTAATTTAACTAATATAATAACAACGTGTGCTTTACTATCTTCGCTACATCACCACTTACCATCATATTATATATTATATTATATATTACAATATATTTTATATATTATGTATTTTATATATCATATTTATAATACATATTATATACATTAATAAAACAACATGCAATTTGCAAATAATTTTTTTTCATTAAAATTATTTTTTGATGTGTTTTTTTTGAAAAAAAAATATTTCTGTACGCTTGGATACTGATTCTGATAACACACTTAACATTACATATTTAAGCACTTGCTTGCCGCTTATTTATATGAATGATATATGTTTGTAAAATATTATATGAAAGAAATTATTTCCTAACGTTTATTTTATGTTGCAATTTCTTCAGACTTCAAATTTATTTACGAGATTCCCGATTAATATTCCTTATGTTTTATTGCGATCAAATTAGTCAATAAGAATTTTAACGGCGTTATATGTGGTGTTTATTTTGACTTAAATTCGCAAGGATAAGAAATAAATAATATAATAAACATTTTATAATGTAAATGTATTATTAAGATTTTCATTTTCGAATTGGGTTGTAAATTTAAGTTTTGAAATAGAAAAATAAGTGTTATTATATTTTGTAATAAAAACCTTTAATAAACCACGTTTTTTTATTTGTTTGTATGTTCGATTTATTTAACTAAATCCAAATAAAATGTTATATTATATTAAGAAATATTTTTCGAATCAAATGAATTATAGAATATATAAAAGAATAAAAAAAAATTAATTTTGATAAAAAAGTAAAATATTTGAACATTATTTATTTTCTTTATCTTGTAACCAAAGGTGTCTAAACTTGAATATTCACTCTCACATTCACGGGATTATATTATGGAGTAGTAGATATTATTACAATATACGGTACAAAACGGGAATGCTTCACGAATTTGCGTGTCATCCCTGCGCTGGGGCCATGCTAAACTTCCCTGTATCGTTATAAGATGAGACTCGAGATGGCGGAAACACATTTTACACTAGAATTGAATGTGTTGTTACCAGTGCTAGGTATATCTGTCTGACCAACGTGCTGAGAAATTAGTAAATTTCCAAAAAAAATCATATTTACAGTGATAATTGTCGTAAATTTACTCTTATTTTACGCGCTCAACTTGATTGCCCTGCTCTGCTTTCACAAATATCTTTAAAGTACCCCGACGTAGGACTATACATACACCTTTATTCGGTGCTTCCTTACATCATACTAATTATGGCAAGAATTGTGTCCTCACCAGAATAGTTAGAATTTACATAGTATATTTTCTCATATTGACCCAGATTGATCACTTCAAAAAATTTATTGAAGCAAAAGGTAGTACAGGCTTTGACAGGAGTACAGAGGCTACCAACATAAACAATAAGGACAATTAACCCTTATTGTTTATGTTAGTAGCCTCTGTAATGTTGTAAATCCGTATTAACATCTCAAGATCTCAAGTCTTAAATTCGCTAATTGACATAAAAATAATTTAATATAATGTATGAATGTGAACGTGTACATAAGTATATTGTATGTATGTATATTTATTTATATGTTAGTATATGTATATACTTGCCTATATGTATAAGTGTTTAATTATAATATGGTTATAGGTATATATGTGTGCTTACATATGTTAATACTAGCTTGCCAGGCAGACATTGTCCTGCCCTTTTCAACGACCCCTTGCCGTGTTTAATTAAAAATCCTTAAATTTTCAAATAAAATGTGGGTCACCCATGGGCAAAAAAACCACCCTATGTCTCAAGTTGGGCCAAACTGAACACAGTGTGCAAATTTGATTAAAATCGGTTAAATAGTTTAGGAGTCAATCGCGGACAAACAACGTGACACCAAATTTATAATATATATTAAGATTATCCCATTGAAGCATAAATAATTTCCTAGGTCAGCCATGACAAACTTTAATTAAGTATTGTTTTTGATCAAAGGTTTTGTTATTTTTTTTTTTCTTTTTAACTTTTCATACTTCTGATTTGTGCTAAATTGTGGAAAGTGGATGACTATTATTGGCGCTATGTAAAACATTATTATTATTATTATTATATAAGATTTTTTCACAGAATGAAGTCTGCTGTTATCCCTAAAAAATAAATAAAATAATTTTAAACGATAATTTAAAGGTACCTAGTATATTTTATGCAGAATAAAATATTTTATTGACCTCAGAACATAAATAATATGTTTTTTTACAGAATGTTAGTGACCAACGATCACATATTTCACCTGATGATAAGTTGGTGCTATGGCCAATGTAATCAAAACGTAGGTTCTTTCACTCACCACACAAAATACTGTAACATTAAATAGCTATTTCACGCTGATGTTCTGTGAAAACTTGGTCATTCTCGGATGGAACCGACGCATCCCCACTACAATATTTGTACTACCATCACTCTACCACGAATGGTATTTGAATAATAACATAACTTAGAATGATAATGAATTATCCTTAGTTAACTTTGTTTTCTATATGGATGTCAAACCTGGGCTCTCACAAGGAAAATAATCTCTAAGCTACAAGTTTTCCAACGAGCAACGGAGCGCAGCATACTTAACGTTAAACTAAGACATCGACATCGACACAAACAGTGATATACCAAAAATAACAAATATCATAGACCCAGCCAAATTAGCGTGTCAACTGAAGTGGAGATGGGCAGGACACGTGCCAAGAGTCAGCGATGGGAGATGGACTGAACGGGTGCTATATTGGTACCCGCGTGATGCGACGCGCTCGCGCGGCCGACCGCGGGCACGCTGGTGCGACGACATTGTAGAGGTGGCAGGAGCAACGTGGACGAGGCTAGCGGCAGACAGAACCTCATGGAAAAGAATGGAGGAGGCCTTCACCCGGAAATGGGTATCCCATAATTAATTAAAATTAATATTATAAATTATGATAAGTACTATTTTATGTGTAAAATTCAGTAGATTATTATTAACTTCAATTTTATTATTTTTAATTATATATTTTGTGATAAAAATCAAAATAAGTTGAAAATTACTTAAAAATATAAATATAAATTGATTATTTACCCTAACATTATTTATAAATAATCAAAAATTAATTGTGTAAATTTAATTTAAACTTTTTATTTAAAATTGACACTGGCATTTCATGTCTTTTAATTTAAAAAAATTGCATGACTCATAGTAATATTGTAATTGGTTTTAACTAATATTATGTATGTGTGTAGTATGAAAATTGGGAATTAAATGGCTATTATTATTATTATTATTATTATAACTTTGTTTTCAGTTTTGTAATTCATTTACTGTCATTGTAGTATTATTGTACTTTATCACCTACATAATATCTCAATTTTTAGAATTAAATGAAGGATGTTTCACCATCATCATCATCATCATAACAGTCCTTCACAATTCCACTGCTGAATATATGACTCTCTGCATGTTTTACCAGGTCGTCACTCCATCTATCATCTGGGGGGTCGTCTATAGATAGGCTGTCACTCAAGAACCTTTTTTCCGATCGGTTGTCGGTTCTTCGAGCTATATGGCCGCTCCAGTTGGTAGGCACCTTTGGTTTAGGTTGGTAGGTAGGACCTACAATGGTAGGTCCAATTAGTCACACATACAGTACACATAGTTTACATAAATCGTTACACTTTCAGTATGGAGCAAGAGCAAATACAGTTCGAGCAACCGTAATATGACCACGCTACAGTCACACACTGGTGTAACGTGAAGGACACAATTACACGGCTACACCAAAGTATGGAAACTAACAGCAACGCTAGAACACTGGCAAAGAAAGTATACACTACGCGAACACACACAGGGCAGCTCACTCGGCAACACGATATTAAAGTAAATAAACAAAATAAAATATACTCAATTCCAGTAATATAATCTGTACAATTTAACGCAGGTTTTTAAAAATACTGAACTAAAATAATTGTAGCACTATGACGATTATAACGGACAGTTATAACGCTGCACTTGAATAACTGCGAGAATAATACTCAACCTTGCGATAGAGGGGAATTTTAATAATACTTTTTTCTCGCGGCATTTCTATCTGCGACCAGAAAACCGCATCGGAACTCGGAATGATAGAAGTAGACAAGATTAATGGACTTCAGCTTACGGTTATTTCATATTTTTTATATTATTTCCATTCTAAATTTCCTTAGCAGTACATAAGAATATGAGCGTACGTATTTTCATTTTCTATACCTACATAAAATGTCGCATTCTTATTGCTTCATGCTTTAACTTATGCTTTTTTTGCCAGTTTTTTTAAGTTTTTTTAGAACTGGTGGAGACATACGAACACACAATCTATCAAATGGTAAGTGGATACTCTGGTTAATTGACACATCTCTCAATTAAGGGTACACTAGTCGCTCGTTCTTCCATACAAACGTAGTCTGGCGATAACTGCACTGTTTGATGGTGTACGTACAAAATAAAAAATGATTTCAATTTGTCTTATCATTATCTAGCCCTGCATGGAAACAAAAAAGTAAAAAAAGATTACGTTTAAAAGTAATAAGCGTCGAAAATTCCGAATTTCAACACTATTTTAACACATCTTTGGGCGAAAATAAATACCATAAGAAGAACGAAAATTGCAAAACAGTTACCATACAGGGATAGATTAGTTATTCATTTATTAGTTATTCAAAAATGCAAATAATTTTATTTTAAACAGATACATTCAATAGATTTTTCATGACATCCAGACTACCAAAGGTCTATTTATAAAATTTCGCGCGCCCGTTATTGTTATTAAACATCTTGCCTTTCGCTACAAATTGTTTCCCCGATCAGTGGGACGGACGGAGGGGGGGGGGGGGGGCGCAGCACGCACCCACACATGCTCTCTAGGTTTGCCGCTGCTATCTATTTATGGTTGTAATACCTACATATCTAAATGTTTATTAAGAATAATTGCTTCCTTTTGTTCGTGTCCACTTGCTGAAGGCTGAAGCCGGGATGAATATAGCTGGTAAAATGTACCCATAAGTTTGTTGAAGCACATGTATAATAGTTAAAAATTGAAAACAGGTAGGTACATAATAATAAACTTTCGATACAGGTAGTACATTAGGTACTTAACTACTTTAATTTGCCAACTAACAAAAACATCTCATTGATCGATTGTCGAAAATCTTAAAATTATCTATAAATTTAATTAGAATAGGTAATTTTTAGATTTTCGATAATCGTGCTTACGTATAGGAGTCTCATATCCTAATATACCTAATTTAATTTATGTAAGTAATCTAAGAACAATAATAATTTTAAAACACTTTAACACAACAAAAACATGAAACTGAGAAGAAACACCGATCTGCCGAAACAAACTCTGAGAGGTCAGTCCAGTACATTGGTCATGTCAAACGAGAACCAGGCAGGTGGCTAATATGGTCCTTTGAAGAAAGAACCATACAGAGATTCCGTATCCCGAGGGTAACCAGCAGGGCCCTATTACGAAGCCTCCGCTGTCCGTGTGTCTGTCTGTCAGCGGGCTGCATCTCATGATCCGTAACAGGTAGATGGTTGTAATTTTCACAGAACGTGTATTTCTGTTGCCGCTACAAATAGTAAAAATAAATTTGAAATTAAGGGGTTTCCTACTAGAAAAAGAAACGTGTATTTTTGGCTTTTTTTGATAGATAGTAATATGTAGTAGCTCGGAAGTCCGATTCGCACTTGGCAAATATTTGTTTATAATATTTAACCTTACCTCAGATATAGATACTCATATTTTTTACATATAATTTACTATACTACTATATAAGCTACTACTAAATAAAATAGTAGTAGCTTTGCTATGGTATTATAGTATATTTTGAATTAGATTTAATCAATGATATTATAATTAATTTCTTATAATATCAATGGATTTAATTTATTACAGAATAATACGAACTATATAAAAACTAAGGAGCGCATAAACCTACCTCAGATATTGGGTTATGAATACAGATTAAGTACATATAGGAGAACAGGATTTGGTTTCTAAGTTGTACATATTTTATAGCCTTCGTTATCAATAGCATAAACAGGCCAAGCCCCCTAGCCTACAAACGTTTCGTAACGAATCTCTTTCTACAATGCGCCTTTTATTTGTTTGGACTGACCATCTGACTCGTTCAGTGATGTCATTCCCATAGTGTTTAGTTTTCAACTAGCGTTATCTATCATTAAATAAATCAAATTTTTATTTATATTACGCTAATTGTGTCTGTACTATGTGAATTTGATTTACAATCAATCTCAAGTTGTAGTTTTCTTCTAATTACTTACCTTGTCTAAACGTGTTATCTGGACTTCTGTAAGGAAGTCTGTGCTGTTAGTATTCCGTTTAGGTACGTTACTATTTTGATAGACATATGTAATTGTCCCTGCAGTGACACAATGCCTATTGCTGATAACTTTCTAAGTAATATTGCAAACCGCTATTGAACACAAACAATCAATAAACAATGTACAAACTAACATTTTTTATTTATTTAATTAAATTACATAAAAGCCCCTATCACATCAAAATCGCGGAGTTGAAATAGCAGTAGTCCTGACACTGGATGGCATATACATACTTCGGGGAGTTGCCTGTGGGCTATTATAGCGAACTAGCTATGGTAATAAATACCTATTTAAAATAACTAGTACCTACAGTAATATTTGCATAACCTACAATAAAATACGAAAACATAAAGAAAACAGAAAAAAGTGTAAAATAATTATGTTTGTGTTAGAAGTCGGTTATATTTTTTTTCAAAAAAAAGTTTTTTATGTTTCTATTCTTAGTTGAGACTTATGTCCCTTTAGTGGCTACAGGCGTGATATTATACTGTGTGGTTTCGTAAAGAATGCATAGATACGCGATAGCAGCAATCGCGGTTGATTTGCTGTCATTTATTGAAGAGTTCCGTCGATTTCTCCAAGATCCATTCATCAGATCCTGACTTGACTATTATCGATTACCGTGGGATCATCTGGAAAGTATATTCTTTAGAACGTACATAAAACCAACGAACTGAGAACCGCCTCCTTTTTTCGAAGTCGGTAAAAAATTCGGTAAAAACACATCAATGAAATTATTAGTATATAATGACACCCACTTAAATTCACATAAGAACTTTCATAATAACCACCAAATTGGGTTCATAATAATTACGTTTCACACAGCAGATCCTAAGTTCTAATGACACCAATTTGTTTCCTCTCTCTTTTCTCTTTTTAAAATACGTTACCCCCACAATAGGATTTTCTCCTGTATCGTTGAGGCAGTTTACAAACATAAATTACACAAGGACAAACATCCAGACCCTGAACAACTATTTGTAGACCATACAAATATTTGTTCCGTGCGGGATTCGAACGCGCAGCCCCAAGCGCAGCCACTCATTGCTAAGCCACTGCGTCACGGAGCTCGGAATTGCCTTTTGAGTTTATGTTATCATTCAAACATGAACCGCGTAGGTAGGTAGGTATAATTATAATTACACGCGATGACGCCGTCGCTTTGCGTCACTCAGGAGTGCGTATGTGTGTGCGCACTAGCTTCTTATGCCCCATTTACATTCAGCCCTGTTGGGCAGGGAAGTGAGCAGGGCAGTGAGGAGGGCAGTATGTAAACAGGCTACTCGCGCTGACACTGCCGCTGCCGTTGCCACTGCCCGAAATGTCGGTTTTTCGTGCGGAAGTCAAAGGACGGGCAGCGCGAGCGGCAGTGAGTGTTCACATTCAGCTCCATCGCTCACTTCGCGACAAACGCCTGGATGAACGGACGTGCGTGCCGTCTTGTTATTAAATAAATACGATCTACCAAAATGCCTTTCGAGTGGAATAATGAAAAACCAATAAAGTTTTTAGAACTGCTGGAATCAGAAAAAACTATATGGGATTTCAACGATAAAAACCACAATTCCTTCTACTTCGACCTTCTACGAATACGAAATTACTTTTTGAGATAACATAGTACCTATGTACATAATTAATTATAAATTCGTCAAATTTATTATATTAATATAAAATTTAGTTTAAGGAATTAATAAACATTGACATTTTATTTCTAAAAACGATTAGTAACTCATATTGATTATTTATAAATTAAAATGTAAAATAAAGTTAAAAGGTAATATTTGCATAATAGCCTGAGATTTTTAAATTATAATTTTATTGTAATTAAAATTATGAATTAATTTATACTGTAGTGTAATTATTAAAATAATAATAGCTTAACTAATCTCATATAATATTTAATATTATTTATGTAACAATAATGTAATAATTCAATTAATAATTTATGAACAATTTACTGTATAAGAATTCAAATAGAGTGGATCTGTATAAGTATTTAATTGTACATAATATTTGAATTCAAAAATAATGTTTGTACCTAACTTTTAAGCAATGCAATAATTTTAAAACGTAACATTGGGTTTGTGTAATTAGCTGTATTTCATATCATTTTTGCATGCCAATTATGGCAAAACATGTCAGTTCCACGTCATTGATCATCTTATGTACCATGTTTTTAAGCAAATAAATTTTCTATCTATCTATCTATCTTCTTTTGAACTTGATATCTTTTTAAATTATTAACATAATTTTGTATTGCAAGAAGACACAGCGCGGACGCTGTAATTATTTCCACGTCCGCCATAGTCGAAAGCCGAAAGCGATGTGAGTGGTAGGGCAGAGTGTGAATACACACTTCCCGCGATCCTGCTACGGCAGTATTTAGGGAAGTATTGCCGGCAGCGCGAGGAGCTGTGGCAGTGGCTGAATGTAAATGGGGCTTTACTGCTCATCACAGCGTCTATCCCTTTCGCACGTAATGTCGGCTGAGATAGTATGCATTTTTACCCCGCCCACCACTTAGTTCGTGCCATCGACTAGGGCAACCTTAAGATCCAATGTGCAAATTCGTTGTCAACTCTGAGGTCTAAAACGGAATGTTCCATTAAAAAAGATTCTCTGCTATACGAAACGCAGCAACATTATTTATTAAATTTTTACAGTAAGATACCTTAGACGTACGACTACAATAAGAGGACTAAATATCAAATATCTTATAGCATACTCTGCCAGTCGACCCCGGGAGAAATTATGCAGCTATTTTATGTTGGTATTCTGTGAGAGCGTCACGGAGCAAATATACTCGTATTTGCTCCGTGGAGAGCGAAGTTCTTTTCCGGTCGCGTCGACATATTCCTACTGCGGCCATAATACCTTGGAATAGTAGTGCATAGTTCATCTGCAGCTTGGCTCTACAATGTACACTCAAACGATAATGGTTAAAGCGATACTAACTTATTCTTTTAAGGATAGACCTAGATGTGGTAATCTATAATGGAACGAAAATATTTACTTATACCTGTCCGCAGTGCAGTACGTGCCGTTAAATTTATTATGCAAATTAATAATATTATTTTATACAAGAGGACTTAAAAAACATGCGGTTCACCTGATGGTAAGTGTCGACCGCCGCTCATGAAAGACTGCGACATCAAAGGAATTGTAGGTGACTTACCGACCTTTTAAAAAGGAGCTAGTTGGTTTCTTTAAGGTCCCTAAGCCGTATTGGTTCGGAAAACTTGCTAGTGGTACGCAAAAAGCATGAGCATGCGGCTCACCTAATGGTAACTGTCTACCGCCACACATGAATGACTGAAACGCGACGGGAATTGCATTGCCGGCATTTTAGAAAGTTTTAAATCTATAAATATAATAAATCTGTAGAATTCGTGTCTGTAATTCTAATAATTTCTGGAAAACCAGTCCAGGGGACTAAAAAAGGTGCACGGTGCAGGTGAAGCCAAATTAGTGGTTTTCAGAATTTTTAGAATAGAGTGGCGTACTTCAATTTATTACGCAAAAGTTGAAACATATATTAGTCAATGTTTATAAATATTTTATTTATTTTAACACATAAATCGTATAAAATAGAAATTAATATCTAAAGGAAGGAAAATACTTAACCCTTCTTTTATGTAGTTCCGAATTCGGATAGAAAGTAGCCTTTAAGTTGCCCAGGCCCCTAACCGCTCACATACAAATTTTAATGGAAATCTGTTTAATTGTATTTGTGTGAATCGTGAATACACATACAGATAGACAGACAAAAATTCTGAAAACCACTAATTGGGCTTCAGGGCCCTTTATTTAGTATTATGTACACATATGTATAACGAGTAACTTTTGTGCACTTACGGATGACGTGTAGTTGTATATACAATTGCCTGATGTTAGTAATTTGTATTGTGGATTAAAAAAAACCGGACAAGCACGAGAAGTACTTGCTCTCCAAGGGCTCCGCATGAACTAAATTAATATTATGGTCGTATCACACAGAATTTTAACTTATACCAATACGGTTTTCGCTGTGGTCGATCTGAAAATAAAAAATACCGATTCGTATTTATTAATAAGCCTAAATAATTTTTCTATATGTTAAATTCAGTAGTAAATATCATTTTACGCTGGTGTCCATATAATCTAACAAACTAGAGAGTTATGTAATGCGGAGACATTCGAATCAAGCATCAGAGAATTGTGTCGTATATTCTTTCCTTTCTTGAACAATGTAATGTAAAGAAGTAAATTGTACGAGTTATATTGTTCGCTCAGAAAGCTATCTACCTAAGTAAGACTGTTTTTGAAAAATATAATACTCTTATCTTACAGCTTGGAAGCATATATTTTTAATAGTACAAGGGTGACAAACGAGAACTGAGTCGACCTGATCGTAAGTGAACATCATCTGATGATATTCGTATTACTAATATCATCATCTTGTATTCATTGTCGATATGAAAAATGCCACAGAGTTTATAATGAAGTCTTTATAAAACACTCAGGTCAGTATCGCAAAATACATATTTGCGTTTGTCCAAGACCGGGCCCTGGGCAAGCCACTGAATATTTGCCTTAAAATCATGAAACTTTTATAAATGGCAAAAGATATACGTAAATGAAGCTTACCGAAAAAAATTCCAGACAAATATCCGGGGCTTACGGGAATTGAGTAAAAAATCGTGAACGGGAATACAAAGTTCACTTAAGTGCTCTTCTCGATCCTTGCAAAATTAATTGGTGTAATTATTTGTAAACTTGTAAGGTTAGCGTTTATTTTTCCTTATAAAATGAACATTATTTCTATACCTCGTTATATGAAGGATCGCGATGTAGATGGGCCATCTTGCTTAAGGCTGCTCCCCATTGCCAGTCTCGAGGTCTTTAAAGTCTAGTGTTAAGTCACCGTCTATGAAAAGACATTTACGACATTTCTTACAGTCGCTTATTCCAACATCCTTGAGACGAAATGAATTAAAACATTAAGCGACAGTAGCCTAATGGGAGGGCGCGGACCGCGAACTCAAAAGGTCGTGGTTTCGAATCCACCATTCGACTACTGTCGTGAACCACTCCTAACACAAGCATTTTCAGCTTACCAGGAGGGGTTAAACGGAATATTGGTAATGTTAATTAATAGGATTACTAATATTTTTTTTAATTAAAAAAATGCATTTCTTATTCTTTTCACCATACTGTATAATTTGATGTCACCAACGTGTCATCATCATTACAGCCCTTCACAAGTCGACTGCTGAACATAGGCCTCCCCCAAGTAATGCCACAAAGCACGGTCCTGAGCCACCTGCATCCATCGATTTCCTGCATGTCTTACCAGGTCGTCACTCTATCTAGTGGGGGGTCGCCCTACACTACGCCTACCGGTACGAGGCTGCCACTCGAAAACCTTTCTTCCCAAACGGTTGTCGGTTCTTCGAGCTATATGGCCGGCCCATTGCCACTCCAGTTTACTAATCCGAGAGGTCAATCGACGGATTCAACTCGGCTGGGCAGCGTTCGAGAAATTACGATGCATCTTCTCGTCAGGTATACCTCAAAACATAAAAACTAAGTTGTACAACCAGTGCGTGTTGCCAGTGATGACCTACGGAACCGAGACGTGGTCCTTTACTGGCCAGCAGTATAACAGCAGTATGAGGACGCTCAAAGTCGCTCAGCGAGCTATGGAAAGGGCTATGCTCGGAGTTTCTCTGCGTGATAAACTTAGAAATGAGGATATCCACAGTAGAACCAGAGTGACCGACATAGCACCAACGTATATCGTCATTTATATACAACACAAAATACAATATAGTTATTAGAATTTTATTAATTTACAATTCCTGTGGTGTAAGTGCAGCGGTTGTGTTTATAACGAAACATTGCGACAGTAGCCTAATGGCAGGGCGCGGACCGCGAACTCAAAAAGGTCGTGGGTTCGAATCTGCCATTCGACTACTGCCATGAACCACTCGTAACACAAGCAATTTAAGCTTACCACGAGTGGTTAAGGTGAATATTAGTAATGTTTATAGCATTGTTAATATTCTTTATAAAAATTTTTTTGCAGATTTTTAAGTTTATAGTTGGACGTGTTGTGACCATTTTCGATGCACCAATCATCCCGTGGGTGTCATCAGATGCAACAGAAGGGAATTATAACAGAAGATAGGTCGCAGCTTGTTTCTAATGATAACAACGCAAAATAATAAAAAATACCAAGTTTGAAAACTATGGCAAACCCCCTATGAAGAAATTTATCGAAGAGGTTTATGTTCAGCAGTGGACTTTTACAGGCAATGCAAAGAATTGGTTTTGAATCAGTGAATAGTCTGTAGCAGCGTTGACACTGCGTCACAAGCACATGTCAATCGATCATCGTCTGTAGCGGCGTTATCATTGCACCACAAGCACATGTCGATCGATAATCGTCTGTAGTTGCGTTGTCACTGCACCACAAGCACATGTCGATCGACCATCGTCTGTAGTGGCGTTGTCATTGCACCACAAGCACATGTCGATCGATAATCGTCTGTAGTGGCGTTGTCATTGCACCACAAGCACATGTCGATCGATCATCGTCTGTAGCGGCGTTATCAATGCACCACAAGCACATGTCGATCGATAATCGTCTGTAGTGGCGTTGTCACTGCACCACAAGCACATGTCGATCGATCATCGTCTGTAGTGGCGTTGTCATTGCACCACAAGCACATGTCGATCGATAATCGTCTGTAGTGGCATTGTCATTGCACCACAAGCACATGTCGATCGATCATCGTCTGTAGTGGCGTTTTCATTGCACCACAAGCACATGTCGATCGATAATCGTCTGTAGTGGCGTTGTCATTGCACCACAAGCACATGTCGATCGATCATCGTCTGTAGCGGCGTTATCATTGCACCACAAGCACATGTCGAATGACAATCGTCTGTAGTGGCGTTGTCATTGCACCACAAGCACATGTCGATCGATCATCGTCTGTAGTGGCGTTTTCATTGCACCACAAGCACATGTCGATCGATCATCGTCTGTAGCGGCATTGTCATTGCACCACAAGCACGTGTCGATATCGATCATCCATTAGAGCCTTAATCACACCATTGAAGTTTCCATAACGAGTGTGTATATGTCGCAGCCAACTAGCTTAATTAGCCGTTCAATTAGCGGCCTGAATTATATTCATATATATATTCATATATATATATATATATATATATATATATATATATATATATATATATGTAACACAAAAACAACAATATGTAAAACAAAACCCTGTGGTTCCCGTTAAGTGCGTTATCAGAATCAGTATTCAAACGTATAGAAATAACTTTACTTCAGAAAACTCGACATAATATCGATAAAAATAATCACATTAAATTTTAATTAAATAATATTTGTAAATTTTATGTGGATTGATTACCTCTGCCTGGAATTATCGACACCGGCGGGTGGCGGCTGGCGGTGACGTACATCAAAGACGGGGCGAGCGCGCGCGCGCGTCTTACCTACACTAACTGCACACTGAGGTCGTGACCTCGTCACATCACAGCTGTTATAGTCAAACACTAATTTATCACTATGTGGTACCCCAGAGATAACAATCTAAAGGTGTGAGATCAGGTGACGTGTCGGCCAGTTGACCAGTCCACCGCGGCCAATCCATCTATCACCGAACTCAGTATCCAAAAAACTTCTTACACAACGGGAGAAATGCGGTGGAGCACCATCGTGTTGAAACCACATACGACGAACGAGGTCTAAATTTATTTCGTCAAGTTCATTGCTTAGTTCTTCTCGCAAAAAACGTCCGTAGTTTTCACCGCTCATTGTGTGGTCTAGGAAATACGGACCAATAATTTTGTCACCTATAATTCCCGCCCACACATTGATTTCCCATCGGTGTTGAAAGTGGCTTGGTTTATACGAATGCGGATTTGTCGTTGTCCATACGTGTTCATTATGAGCATTAAATACGCCTGTTCTTACGAAAGAGCATTCATCCGTAAAAAGTACGCGGCTCAAAAACTCAGAATCTCCTTCAACCTTATCAAGTAACCATCTACAGTAATCCATTCTCGGCTCGTAGTCGTTAGGAAGAAGACACTGAACTTGACGATGATGATGTGGGTACTGGCCATCATATTTGAGGGCTCTCCAAACGCGCATATGGTTCACACCTAGTTCACGTGCCACAGAGCGCGTGCTCCGCATCGCATCTTCCTCAAACATGTCGGGAATGTGTTCCTTGATGTAGTCGTCGTACATCCTCGGTCTTCCTGAATCTGTACGTTGTTGATCACGGCCATGCACACTGCCAGTATTGTACATATACGAATGTGAAGTCGTTGGAACGTCATTGCCGACGGCAATTGTATATTTCGTGGAGTAGCAAAGCACTCCCCGTGAAGTCTTCGTGCTGCTGCATAATTGCAGTTACATTTCCCGAGACACATCAACATATTAAAATATCCCTCGTTTGAGTAAGACATCGCCCACAAGTCACTCACGGCGGAATATTAATTTCGCAATATAAAACACAACCGTCAATATCAGTGCTAACGCGCTACTGGTGATTGATGCTTGTTTGTTTGCATAGACGTGGCAAAGCTATTGTACTCTATAACATAATTTTGATATTTTCCAAATCGATAAAAATTTCGTGATTTTTTAATGTTATTTTTTTAATAATAGTTATTATTTATTTATTTATTTCAGACAGCGTTCGTAAGTGTTATTAAGAAATTAAATTATAGCTAGGATTAATAAAAATACATTAAAACACTTTTATAACAAGAAACATTTAAAAAATTGTGTTATAAATCCACACAATAACAAATACTTAAACTATTATGCTGTTAAGTTTTTCAAAATCTAATAATTAGCATTTTTTTATCGACCGACGATTAACAATCCTTATTTATATTTCTATTCTTGACCACTGCATTGTGACAAAATTTTATGTTTATAAAACTTCCCATGTTTTTAAATATTACTACTAAATATTAGCACAGAATAAATAATAGATACATCGATCATGAAGATGTTGTTCAATATGTCCACCTCTCCCACATTTGCGGCACCGGCTTATATATTTTATCGACCGACGATAAACAACCCTTATTTTTATTTTTATTCTTGATCACTGACTTGTGACAAAATTTTATGTTCATAAAACTTTCCATGTTTTAAATATTACTACTAAATATTAGCACAGAATCAATAATAGATATTGGATCAAATTAGTTAATCGGCATATAGTGGACACTTTTTTTTATCACTGGAAGAGTGGAGTTTTTTTGGGTTTTTCCTAGTACCTAAGTCCTTCGTCGGCTTTCGCTTTTGAGTTCAAAGAGCGCGCAAAACGCCGCGTATATTACCTATTAATTTTGTTTTGTTTATTATATTCTAGCAATAAACGACAATATGAATTTATTTAAAAAAATAATTACTACATACTACATAAATTCTTTATCGAATAATATTTCATATGAAAAATACATACTAAAGTTCTCCTACAAATAGTTGCAAATTTGGAATTAATCACGATATTTTATGCATGAAATAACCTTTTTAAATATTTTCGTAGATCTATTATGCAAAAAAGTGGAAATTTATAACATAAGTATTTAAATGATACCTATAATATACATAATGATACTAGATGTAAAGTTGTAGCACGAATGGGTCGGCTCGACCGGGGAAGGACCACGCTCTCACAGAATACCAGGGTGAAATGGTTGCTTAATACTGCTGTATTTCGTATGGTCAGTGTAGAGAATCGGAGAACCTTTTTACTGGAAACGAGGCATTCCATCTTAGTCCTCACGGGTGACAACGCATCTGCATTTTGATTCGTAATCGAGGATAGATGTAGATGTCTATGGGCCACAGCAACCACTTACCATCAGGCGGACTGTGTGCTCGTCTGTCTCCTTATACTATAAAAAAATACTATGTGTATTGGGGTTGCAATAATAACCATTTCATTATAATTTCTATTATTTTGAAATTAAAATTTTCTGAGAATAACTGAATCTAGATAGGTATAAAGATTTACACAAAAACCTTGGGGAAGCACGCGCCGCTTAGCGGCTTGCTTTGAGTCGGCCATGTCAGTGACCTCATATCGGCCGTAGACTATTATTTATTGTGTGACGTAGATAATATTATGTCGGCACGTGTCGGTAAGTTAAGAAGTAAATAACATTTTAGAAATTTAATATTTCTTAAGTTATCTTATTAGAAACCTAAAAACCCCGTTTAAAGCAACCAAAAAAAAATTCGTTATCATAATTACCATGCCTATGTGTACACCTATTCGTCCCTGAAACCACCAACAGGGTTTTTGTTACATACTATATATATATATATATATATATATATATATATATATATATATATATATATATATATATATATATATATATATATATATATATAGTATAATCTCACTAATCCGGCACTTCGATAGATCGGCACGTCCAATAATCCGGCACCCTCCGCCCACGCCTCCCTCGCCCCTCTATACCTGTGCGCTTCGGTCGCTGCGTCATCGACGAGCAGTCTAACCTCAAAACTTATCACATGCACGTGCTTACGTATTTGTTTTTTTTTTCCAAGTGAGAATAGTTTATAGTTAAAAATGTCAAATAAACGCAAACACAAGACACTAGATTTGAATAATAAAATGGAGATTTTAAAGAAGTTAGATAGTGGAGAAAACATGTGCAAATTGGCAAAAGAATATGGTGTTGGGCGTGCTACTATACACGATCTTAAGAAAAAAAGGCAAAAGATAGTAGACCACGTCAAGACAATGGAATCGGGGCCAGGAAAGCGTAAAACACTAAAAGTTGGCGATTGTCCAAAGATGGAAAACGCTCTTTACATGTGGTTCTTGCAACGGCGTTCTAAACACACTCCTATATCTGGAGAAATTCTGAAAACCAAAGCAATCGAATTTTATAAAAAAATTACCCACAAAGATGATTTTCGTGCCAGCGATGGATGGCTGGATAAATTTAAAAAGCGATTTGGTATCCGTCTCTTAACAGTATCGGGTGAGAAATTATCAAGCGACGAATCTGCAGTACAGCCATTTATCCAGCATTTCAAAAACAAAGTAGAAGAACTGGGTCTTCTTCCTGATCAAATCTATAACGCAGATGAGAGTGGTCTGTTCTGGAGACTGTTGCCCAATAAAGCATTCGTGTCTTCTACAGAAGCAAGTGCACCAGGTCGTAAAGTGAGTAAAGACAGAATCATATTCATGCCGTGTTCAAATGCTACTGGAACGCACAAATTGGATTTATTAGTGATTGGCAAAGCAAAAAATCCCAGAGCTTTCAAGAACATTTGTCTGCCAGTCTGTTACAAGAACCAAAGTAGAAGTTGGGTCACAAGAGAGGTATTTAGCGAATGGTTTCATAAAGACTTTGTCCCAGAAGTAAGAAAATTTATGAAAAGATCTAACTTGCCCATAAAAGCTTTACTCGTACTTGACAATGCTCCAGGCCACCCAAACGAACAAGAACTTAAATCAAGTGATGGGAATATCCAAACCATCTTCTTACCACCAAACTGCACACCTTTACTGCAGCCGATGGATCAAAACGTTATCCAAAAAATAAAGTCTTTGTATAAAAATAAATTGCTGATCCATATTATATCTCAGGATGGTGATATAACGCAGAGCCTTAAAGGAATGAATTTGAAGGATGTTGTATTCTCTCTCGCTCATGCTTGGAAGTCTGTTTCATCTAACTTAATCCAATCTTCATGGAAAAAGTTATGGCCCACAATGAATGATGTATCAGAAACAGAAGAAACAGATGAATGGGATCCTGAAGATAATATGCCTATTGTCGATTGGTTAAAAAATCTATCAGAAAAAGGATTGGAGACAAGTGAGGAAAATTTAAATTCTTGGTTTGAAGGAATCGAAGAAACAGAGCAAATTATGACAGATGAAGAAATAATATCTGAAGCAGTACAAGAAGAAAGCTTTGTAGAAATATTAGAGCCACCAACTACTACAACTGCTATAAGAGTTAAACCAGATAATGCATTGATGTGTTTCAATACGTGCATAACATGGGCAGAAGAAAACGGCATGTCTGCCAAAGATATTATAATTCTTCGCAACATGCGAGAAAAGGTTTTTAAGCAAGGACTACAAGTTGCACAAAAGCAGACCTCAATTAAGGATTATTTTAAAACTACATAGTTAATCACATATGTACCTACATGTTAATCGAATACATTACATACATTGACTCCCTCTATGAAATATGTACTTTATTTTATTCTTTACCTATGACTTTTTCACTATAATCCAATAATCCGAACATTCCAATAATCCGGCACCCTCCGGTTTTTAATAGTGCCGGATTAGTGAGATTATACTGTATATATATATATATATATATATATATATATATATATATATATATATATATATATATATATATATATATATATATATATATAAGATTTCCACCATCATCGCGCTTCTAAAGGTAAAAATCTTCCGCGCTTATATTGGTGTATCTGCAGATTTCATATGAGCTTGAAGTACATACTCATTCATTCTTTCTACATGTACTATCCACGGAAGCATTTCTTTCTTAATTCTCACAACATCTTAAAAACCAAATTTTTGTCTTATCACCTCATTTCTCACTCTGTTATTTGGAGTCTCTTCTAACATATTCATAATGACCGCATTTCTACAGCATTAACCTACTGCACAATTCTATGTTAATGTAGTTTTGTGTGACTAACATAGGATTGTGAATTATTCTGAGATCTGTATTCACTAAAAATATTTTATGTACACAAACTTTCCTAATTTTCTAATTTCACACGTCATTTTACCTTCTTTTTAAAATAAAGTGTTGGAATGATGATGGATTTTCTTTTTATCTGTCTTTAATATTTTTAAAATATTTTCTGACATGCAGTTTATCTTCCCCGCAAATGCGGTAAATGTATAATTAAAATAAGAAAAATAATTCCGTAGTACCGGCGAAGCGAACTGGAGTTGCTGGTGTTCGTGTCGTTAGATTCGTTTTAGTTGTGGCAGTGAAATAGGCTATATAATATTTATGTGTTGCATCTTGCAATACGAAAAATAAGGGTAGCTTTTTTCAGTAATATTTTTAAAACAGCCGGGTTTTTTATTCATTTGTTTAACAATTAAACTCGTAAAAATTAATCTTCTTTAGAAAATGTCTCTTTTGAAATTGATTCTTCTTACACAATTCAACTAGATTTTTTTCTTTCTATTTAAAATAAATGTTTTCTTATCTTACTATAAAACTAACTCAATAGTGGCGTCAACGAGTGATTGTGTTTGTACAACGCTTGAGTATATCAAGTGCACCATGCACCCGAGCAGGAGGGAATTGTCAAGTTTACATTACTTATATTATAAAGCCTTCAACAAACTGAAATTGAATTATCTGTGAAGAAAAAGAAATAAATATGAAACTCTTTCATTTTTATTTATCGTGTTTTTTTGATGAAACAGAATAGAACGTAATATCGAAGACTTTCATACGAAGACAATTTAGGTAAAGGATTTTTTGTACTGTAATCTATAAAATAATGTAATTCATTATTTCAAAATATCAAATCACATCAAAATCATGAACTGAATTGAATTTAACACTATTGTAGGATAATACGAATATACGGGGTCGAATTACTGAACAAGCAACTTTAATACTTTGAAGTGGTTTGCCATTCTCATTAAACATTCTTACTTTCGAAAACTGAAATTCTGCATTTTAGGTTGAAAAAACAATGGCCTATAAAGTTTCAACTTGATGCCTCATTCAAATTAGGTATTTGACCGACACTAAAGTTCCATACCTGCTATCCATTTTCCCTTTTCTTCATTTAAAAGTCTCCCATTGTAGTGAGGCTATGCTATAATCGTCACGCTTTGCGACCGGATTGAGAATCGCAATTGGACGTTTCGTACCTCCGACGCTGCTTCCGACGCCAATCTTGGTATTTTACGTCTGACGGAAAAATATTGTTTTATCGCTATTCTATCACAAGCCCTAAGGTCGTTTTGATATATCCATAGCCAGCTCTTACGACACTCATGGGATGAACGGGTGATGAATTCTCACTGCTGAACTGAGGCCTCCCTTCTGCATCTCAGACCAGGTCGTCACTTCATCTAGTGGGGAGCTACCTTAAATTCAAAAGTAAAAATTAAATGTAACAATAAGCTATCAACGGACAACATAATATGTAATATTTTTATTTAGCAATAAACGTGTACGTAAGGAACGTAACAAAAGCAATTATATTAATGTCATGGATATTTGAGTAGTAGTAAACAACATTCGGAACGTAGGAAGTGGCGGGCATCTCCATCCGGTGTGCGGAAATATAGAGCACCCTTATTGCCTGTTTGTGGTTGGAAATTTGCATGAATAATTATAGCCTCCAGTAAGTTTCATTTGTATTGTTTTATATATGGAGTGTTTTTGTTTTCTGCGATCGTCGTGTCTTTTTCCCCGTGATTGATTGGATACATATAAATATGTATGGGATACATTTAGTTCATTTTTTTCAATAATTATCCACACATGTAAATAAAACTGAAATTTCTGTCTGCTATATCAAAATAACACCCATTTTTTGAGCGGAGGATTATCTGCATGGCATTAAAATATGATTTTTTTAAAGTGCTGTCAGTTTGTGTTGACCACAGGAGTAGCGCAACACGGACTGTCCACCAGCGGACCGGAAGCTGGTAGCGTTTTGCGGGGGCGAAAGTGCGCACACAAAAGCAATCGTCAGTGACATCGACGACTCGGGTATAGACTCGGATAAGTTGCTCGACCGATCTACATATTGTATGAAGGTCATCGGCTTGTGTTAGTAAACAAATTCAAAACAACACGATGTTATTATTGTAATTTTAAATTGCGGAAGAGGTAAATAACAATAACGTGGTTGAAAATTACTTATTTGCGAAAGTTAACGCCAACTGTTTCAAAATTTGTCGTGGCATATCTCTGTTTGCAGCAAAAATAAACTATACGCTATATCCGATATATATTCGGATATTTCGAATTGTCTATATATCGGATATAGTGTATGTAACCACATCACGATTGAAATGCTTAATATATAAGCATGTACTAAAGCTGATTACTGACCTGAACGGAGAACGGGGGACGTTTCTAAAATAAGGCAATCGGCATTAGTCAAATCTCACGATAACTACTTGACTAGTCGAAGCGATGGATTTTTTCGTAAACGCTATTCGTCACATGAAACTTAACACTTATTCATTTTCTATCAACTTCTGTCCCAGGAAAAAATGGAAAAGTAATACTATATACATGTTTTTATTATAAGATAGGGTGACAAACGAGCTCACAGTCCACCTGATGGTAAGTGGATGCTGTGGCCCATAGACATCTACATTCGATTAAGAATTATAATGCAGATGCGTTGTTACCCGTGAGGACCAAGATGGAATGCCTAATTTCCAGTAAATAGGGTCTCCAATTCTCTATACTCACTATACGAAACACAGTAGCGTTAAGCTGCTATTTTACGCTGTTAATATGTGAAAGCGTGGTCCTGCCCCAGTCGAGCTGACCCACTCGTGCTACAACCATAATATAGCTGCAGCGTGGCTCTACCACAAAAACAGAAACAGAAACGTTTTTATTCAATGTAGATTATAAACAATACTTATTGAAAGTCAATTTTTTCATTTACCACTGGTTCGCAAATAAAAAAACTGTCCTGAGAAGAACCAGCAAGAAACCCAACGGGACTATTTTTTTTTTTCAAATAACTTACAATTATGTTTACAATTAACAACACAAGATAAATTAGAAATAGCTTGGTAGCGATCACCCTTCCCAGGGGTAATTATCATCCATTAATTCCTTAATATTATAATAACCCCTTTTATACAAAAATAGTTTGAAGAAATTTTTGAACTTTGCGTATGACAAATTTTGTATATTTTCTGGGATTTTGTTGTAAAAACGTATACATCGCCCCAAGAATGAATTACTGACTCGGTGGAGTCAAGTAACTGGTACTACTAGCTTGTGTAATATATATACGTATATAATATTTGGTAACTGCGGCAAATCTTAGCCCACTGCTAAACGTAGTTTTCCCTCCACCTAAGGAATGCCGCAAAGTATGGTACTGAGCCACCTGCAACCTCAAACACCAACAACTCTTACCATTGATGGTCCAACCAACTAACGATGGACCTCACCCCATCTAGTGTGGGGGTCGCCTACACTTCGCTTACCGGTACGGTTGTTACTCGAGAACATTTTCCGTCCATCGGTAGAAGTTCTAATTCCTGATCTGTTCTGCTATGTCGGTTACTTTGGTTCCATTGCGGACATCCCCTATTCAATTACCCAAAGATGTTTGTCGCGTTAAATGGAAAACATGTAGTCAGTGATGTCATATGGTTACTAACTTATGAGAAAGCTTAAGGTCACTCAGAAAGCTATGAAGAGGGCTATGATCGGATGTCTTTCTGTGCGATGTCTTGTCTATTTTCTATAAATTTATTAGTTTAAAGCTTTTATTTTCAAACCGCAATTTAGAATCCGTTTAAAAATTATAAGTTCTTTGTTTGAAAATGGGATATTAGAGAAAGATTTCAATTCAAATGAAAGAAAAAAGAATTCAATCCATATTTCACAATGGTTGTCCTGAAGTTAAAGCTATCAATCAGCATTACTGTCAGATGTGTTACTCGCTTTTTACTAAAATATTGAACTTCTGTAAGATTTTGAGACAGTAATAACTTGTAAATTGAAAAGTCTAAATGTGAGCTAAAATTTTCAACCGTAATAGTTCATTTATTTATGGTGCTTGGAATTTGCTATTCGCTTGCTATAAAACAGAATCGTTCTCAATTTGTCAAATATAGGAAATGATAGAAATATCTTGTGGTTTTTTATAGGCGATGGTATAACCATCTTGTTTACACTAAACGTAGTCCTGAGTGGTGACTGGGAGTAAACTTAAAGGTGAGGGACATCTCCGATTATTCATTCGTTTTGATTAATTATTTTATTAAATATAACAAGTGTAATATAACTAGTGTGATACACTTATGATGATAAGTGTATTTTGCTGCCCATAGACGTCGACATCGATTAAAAATCAAAATGCAGATGCGTTGTCACTTTTGAGAACTAAGATGGAATAAAATGCCACATTTCAAGAAAAGGGTCTTCGGTTCTCTACATTCAATAACATGTCAAGCAAATTTTGCATGACAACATGCTTTGGATCTCGCGCCTAAGTGACAGTGAACGAGTGATGTCGGCGACAGTCGAGCGTGTACCTGCTGTACTGCCATATGTCAGAGGAGTCACTGACAAGATTGGTTTAATCTTGTAGTACGCTTCCATTAAAACATACATCAAGCCGCCGGAGAAGATTGGTCAGTTTTTACCATCAGTCAAGTGCAACGTCCCTCTGCAAGATGCAGTCAATTGGTATTCCGTGAGAGCATGGTACTTCCTCGATCGAGCCGACTCATTCGCACTACAACCATAAAATAGGCACAGTGTGGCTATTGCACGTAAAGTATTGGTAGTATCTGTGTAAAGAGTTACCTGTTACAAGCGTTATAAAAATAATTGTCCATGTGTGCAGTGTATAGTAGTCAGTCTACCATTTGTTTGTTTTTTCACCTTGAATATAGTAGAAAACATCCCGTTACAACGGCATTAAGCAAAATAGTTGGATAGCCTTACGTACACCGTACGCTTTGCTTTTAAACAAAGCGTACGGTGGCCGCATTCAATATAGATAAGTTCGTTAGCGTGCGTATAATTACTTGTACGTTAAACGAGATATCGCATCGTTATTTTTATAAAAAAATTACATATTATAGCCAAAAGTGCTGCGTGACTTGATTTCTTTTCTTTAATTTTTTATTGAATAATGGCAAAAAGCTTGTGGCTTACCTGATGAATATTCTTTAGAATCGTAGTGAGGCGTATTCACTGTAACAGGGAAAACCAACAAATTTAAAAAATAACAGATTGAAACTGTTGTGTCCAAACCTTAACAACTGTTGTTGTTTAACGAGTGACCAATGTTCGAAAACAAGGCCGAAACAGCTTGCATCATGCTTTTCTATTTTCTTACTTAGAGAAGTTAGCTAAGATGAAAAGAACTGTACACCATTTTACAAGAACAGGTGTAACCTGTAACACTCCTGTTCTTGTATAATGCCTCTTTTCTCATGCGAATACGCAAATATTATATAAATAACCTCACATTAACAGAAATATCCACGCAAAGTAGGGGCGGGTCGCTAGTATTAAAATAAGAGTGGGTTAGTTTGTGTTTATTTCTTAAACCTGAGAGAAAATAAAGCCTGTTCAGCTTTAAGTACTCACTGCAGGGAAACAGAAGCTTTATGATTATTGCACAGCGTGCCGCAGCTACGGCACTGTGCGACGATCAACCATTATACTTTTACATTTTCTCTAGACGCTTACTTATATTTTTATTAGTAGCTACGTATATTTTCAAAATTTATCAACAATGTAGCTGTGACAATGTTTATAATTGTGACATCACATATACGGTTCAGCGGTGGTGTCAACCGTGTAGAGGCGGCGTAAGCCGTGACCGAGGGTAACTGAAGCAGGAGATGGGCAGCAGCATTACACCGATAACAACTCAAAGTAATACAAACTGCCGTCAAGCGATACGACTTTGGCTAAGCCCCTCTATGAGTAAGTCTCTACGAGTGAGACCTGTGTGTTTAGCAAAGGATGTTTATAGCCTGTAATAGTTGGATAAGCACGAGACTTTATTATATATTCAATAAATTAGTGTGGCGTTAATGTAACAATGAAGTTAGTTACTTTTAATTTTAACAGTTAGTAAGATAGGCCAAACAGCAGTGCTCGCACTACTGTGTTGTGGTCTGAAGGTTATTAAAGCCAGCACAATCGCGGGCGGTGAGGTTTTCCATGCTAGCACTCAACACATCTGTAGCATTCTTTGTTGGAGTTGACTGCGGATGTCGACCTCAGTAATTTACTTCAAGACTCGCTAAGTTCATTCTACGCAGATCGGACCATAAATCATAATTAAATAGCTGAAGGTACCGCGAGTTGACAATGACATCGGGAAATCAGTCACCCCAGTTCCCCGTAACCATGGGTGCTAGCAA
This sequence comes from Parnassius smintheus behrii, assembly GCA_036936625.1. Classification (NCBI taxonomy): domain Eukaryota; kingdom Metazoa; phylum Arthropoda; class Insecta; order Lepidoptera; family Papilionidae; genus Parnassius; species Parnassius smintheus. The sequence continues at coordinate 24,659,568 of JAUPFT010000029.1, read as the reverse complement.
GCACCCGAAACGTGAAGGAATCAAAAATCAGAGAAAGTAAACGTGATAAAATCCGTAAAAGTAGTTTTAATCAATGAGTAGTGTTCGCGTAAATATAAGAAATCATTCAATTTTATTATAGTTCTAAAAGCAGCTACTTCAAATTGTACGATGTTGTAGTAGTTATATGAAGTGACTTGCCACGGTTTCGCATGGGTGTACTAAGTATCCGGGGCCGGATGACCCGTGTTGTCCCGGGGGGCGCTGTGGTGAGCTTGGGAAACGCGCCGTGCGCCCACCGGGTTTTATGTCGCGGCGTAGCTCTTCTTGAATTGTTTTACATTCAAATATTTTAAACAACACCGAAAAGAGCAGGTGCCCAATTCCTATGTACTATTTTTTAAGTATTTTTATGTATGTTCGGGCATACATTCTTTGTTTTAAGAATGGATTTACATGATTCTCTTTTTATAAAAAAAAATTACAAAATAAGTTCGGACTCATAATATCAATTTTAAGAAAAAAATCCATATTCACTACATATTCCTACGGTGCCACTTCACGGAAAAATAGTTCAACCTACCAACATATGTACTTACTTGTTGTTAATTTATGATGGTTTTTAAATATAAAAGAATTTTAATATAAAAACAGAAGAATTTTAAGCTTACCACTCCTGCTAAAGGAATTTTAGTAATTTTAAAGTGATTAAAAATAAAAAAGTAGTTGTTTCTTCAAAAGCGTTACACGATTCCCGCTTTATTTACGTAACGCAATAATAATCAAGTCCATCAAAATAAAGTCGTTTGAAAAGGCGAGCTAGTGATTGGTGTCAGATAAAGGAAAGTTATACGGGATTTCCTGGCGTCAAGTTAATGGTCCGTCAAGTTCTCTATTGACAAAATCTTCACGCTTCAAAGGCGTATCGTATATCGCCTGACATAACTCCTTGGATAATTCAAGTATAAAATTTTCTCGAGGAATGTGTTCGTAAAAAGCAAGAAATATATCTTTGGATCTTTAGTTTGAAGAACAAATATGAACTTAGAGTGTTTAAACTTTATCAGATCATTAGTGCATGTGCTAAGCGTTTTATCGTACTTCAGACCGCAGGTTTGAATCCCGCACAGAACTGATGTTTGTATTACTACTATATGGGTTCCGGGTCTCGATTTGTGTCCATGTGACATTTATGTATGTAAACTACCTCAACAATGCAGAGGGAATTCTACGGTATGCACCGTTTATAACAAAATACTGGCGATCACTGCCTACTGTCTAAATTCCCATTAATTGCCTAGCCTTCCCACTAATTGCATAGCTGCCACCACAGATAATTGCAATGTTATCTATGGGATATTCTTATACCGCCATTACACGATACACTCTACGGTTGTTCTTTTAAGTTTTTATTATACTATACAAATGCTCTTTAAATTTATCCTTTTCAGGTAAATTATCGTTAAATATTTTGGCAACGTTCGGTTAAAAAACGCTAACAGCCGCAAAATGTATTACTTATAACTATTTCAAGGACTTACGATTGATAACAGCCATTTTGGCTATACATCCATTCTGCCGTTTCTCTCTTAAGTTTTAAAAGCTTATTTTCATAAGCAAATCCTACGTGACCTACGTTAACCTTGAAACATAACCTACACAGTCCATACCAGTTCGGGTTTCATCCAGGTCACAGCACTTCCACTGCTTTATTACAAATCACTGAAGACATTAGAAGGGGTATTGATGAAAAAAGACGATTTTCTAATGTTTTAACACAGGTAGTCATGATATCCTTCTATTCATCATATCCCATTTTAATGAATAAAAGATTGTTTTTTTTTGCTTTACCCTGCAATTGAATTTTCTCCTGTATCGTGGAGGCAGTGTACAAACATAAATTGCATAAGGATAGACATCCAGACCAGGAACAATTATTTGTAGGCCATACAAATACTTGTTCCGTGCGGGATTCGAACCTGCTGCCCCCAGCGCAGCCACTCATTGCTAAGCCACTGCGCCACGGAGCCGTATTTTGTTTCGTTTGCATCCTAACTTCGCGGGCGTCGGCAGTCAGTTCAAGTAGGTCAAATGACCTTAGCCTGGGCTAAAGTTGAAAGTGGCGTACCGCAAGGCGGTATATTTCTCCTATCATCTTCTCAGTTTTATAAACTTGATCACTTATAATCTTGATTGCTTGGACCATCTATATGCCGATGACCTGCAGCTATTTGTCCAGTGTGGTGTTGAAGATCTAGATAATGGAATCAACGAATAAAACTAAAATTTAAACAGAATTAATGATTATTCCTCGGGCTATGCAGTCCAAGCGATATTAGGAGGTAGTAAAAGATTGCTGGCAAAAGCTAATCACGCAGACTTATCTCTATCTATTATTATAATATTATTACCTTGGATAAGTTCCTTAAAAGCCTTGGCCTGTATATTGATAGCTCTCTGAACTGGAAAGTTCAGGTTATCGACTTAAGTCCGAAAGTCATTGCCACATTACGTTCCCTTTATCGACTAAAACACTTCCCTCCTATGAAGTCTAAGCTCATGCTTGTGTGCAAAATCTTATTTTACTTATTTTTGTATTTTTGATTGCAGATGTGTGCTGTGCTACCCATCTACCCAGACCTGTCCCAAGAACTTCTTAACAAGCTGGATCGCCTGATTAACAACTGTATTAGATTTATTTTTGCTTTGCGTAAGTATGATCATATTCTAAATAAAGATATAAGCTTAAGTGGCTTACCATAAGGCAATAGAGCAACTCCAGAATATTGTTTGTTCTTTTTTCAACTCTAAATGATCTATAGTCACCTTTTTACCACAAATAATATTTTCAATATCTCTCTTCTTGTTGAGTTATGTTTCTTCGTCTAACAACCAAATTTGTATTCCTACTCATCTCACTGGGTTCTATGATAGCTCCTTCACCATTCGGGCTGCAGTTCTTTAGAATTTCTTTTCTGATGATATTGGAAAGGTGCCTAAAAATACTTCTTTAAAAAGCAGCGAGCATTTACTTAGGATTCATTACAATTACAATATTTTTAAAATGTATTATTTATACGTATGTGTTCAATTATATATATATATATATATATATATATATATATATATATATATATATATATATACATATATTTAATTTTTATTGTTTGGTAGACAGGTAGAGAATGCCTTTAGGCGTTAAGTCCGCCTTTGTATTCTCTTTATTCTAAAGGAACTCAATAAAGATTTTTAAATAAAATAAAATAAAAACAAAACATCCTGTAAGGTTTATTTTGTCGTCCTTTTGTCATTTTAACGTTCTTTTTTACCTTTATATTTTTGAAGAGATATGGTTTTTACGCCTTTTTAATTATTCTCTTTCTTTCAGCTTTTCAATTTATTTATAATATGATCCTCATGTGAGGTTTGAAAAGATAAGTGCTTAAATTGTTCAACACAAAACTAAATATATAAGTAATTTAATAATTAAAGACGACTTAATATATAATTGTACTTAATATATATATATATATATATATATATATATATATATATATATATTAAGTACAATTATATAGGAGAGGCGGCAAACGAGCACGCGGCTCACTTGATGGTAAGTGACTACCGCCGCCCATGAACAACTGCAACACCAAAGGAATCGCAGGTGCGTTGCTGGCCTTTAAAAAGAAGACGGCTATTTTGTTGAAGGTCCTTAAGACCACCGGAAATGTCTCTGGTGGTAGTTGATTCCACAAGAAAGTTGTGCGAGAAAGAAACTTCTTCTAAATGGCACAGTGGTGGACCTCCAGTCATCCAGATGGTATGGATGCTGTCGCGAGTTTGCCTCAATGTGCGTTGACGAAACTGCGCGGCTGGTCTTAATCCAAATAATTCCTCTGAGCTCATCTCGTCTTCGCGATAAAGCACGCAAAATGATGAAACATCTCTTCGCAGTGCTAGTGAGTCAAGGCGTCAGAAAGAGCTAGGTAGCCAACGATACGATTTGGCTCTGCGCTGGATGCGGTCACATGGAAGGAGCTGGCACTAGAGAGTTTTGACTTTGAGACTTTGTTTTGTTAATATCGATTATTTTTTCAGTTGACAAAGGTGAAAAATGTCAGTTTGACTATGTGATTTCTTTTTCAGAGAGATGGAACAAATTCAACATAACTTTAAAGCTGATGTACCTGAAATTTCATTTTTAACACTAGATCCTCTAATCAATGATATTATGATTGATTGTAATTTTCTATGTCTCAATATTATGTTATCTTCTTTTCCGAGAACTATATAGTTCTGAAGAGAAATCTTTATAATTAACTAGGTTGATCAAAAAGATGGAATAGGATACTTATCAATGAGTTATAGAAATACGTTGTTTTTTGCCAAACTTAAATTCTTTAGTAGTGAAGGACAGAAATAACTAAATTAAAAACTATACCCATTTTTTTTTTCAAAACTCACATTTGGCGGGTATTTGATTCGTTTGCGAAATGGACATTCAAAGTGTCTGCATCCGCTTGAAAACTAATGGCCTCTGTATTCTGGGATGCGGATCGTATAATAATGATCGAATATTTAAGTAAAGTACAGACAATAATCGGAGATTATTAAGCATCATTAATTAAAAAACCATGCGAAGTACTAAGGAATGAAAGTCGTGGAAAATTGCGTGCTGGAGTGTTTTTTATCGCGATTATGCCCCTGTCCATCGATCAAATACTGCAGGCGCCGCCATGTAAAATACTTGGTTTCAGTTTTTCCAACACCCACCATATTCTCTAACAGATTTAAGAAAAAAACTAATTGAATTCGTAGATAATAAATCTATCTCATGTAGTGTCAACTGTCTAAGGAATTGCGCAGGCCCTGCAGCAGATACAGCAGCAAAAGAAGTTAGAGCCTAGTATAGAGCCTTGTGGACTGCTCACTGATAAAACCAATCCTTTTATTGGAGCTCCGTCTGACGGAGATTTTATTTATAATTTTTAAATGCCAGAAATTTTATTAAGAATGTTTAGTAAACCCTAGGCTTTCACGTGGTAACTTTTTACAAGATAAAGAAAATGTGAAATTTTCATCACAATATTCTGATTTTTTGTTTTGTTATATTACTGTATTTGTGTTTGTAAAAATACTTTCTGTGAACAACCTTCCGGACCGTGCAGTGGCTTTGTACGAATAACCATTACCCTATAATCGCACCTCCAATAAAATAGGGTTACAACTCGAAAAAAACCGAAAATAAACTCATATAATCGTTATACAGTCTTTATTCTTGTAATATTAGTATAATGTGCTACAAATTAAATATAATGGAACAATTTACAAAGATATATTTGAATGACATAAGCCGTTTTATTAAAATTCCTGAAAAATAACCTAAAAATTTTCATTTGTAACAGTATTTTAGATATGTATTTGATACTTTACTACTTTTATACTTCTATCTACAAAAATCTGACAATTTTTTAAAAATTTTCATCTATTAAGATGTAAGTACCCTATTAGAATAACAATTTTAAAAATTATTGTTGATCAATTATTTACTTTATTAAGAGGTGACTCAAGATTGTTCTTTGTTTGGCTACCATAAGAAATTTGAAGATGAAATATTTTGTAATCCGTCCATATGAGATAAGATTTCAGTTACACTATCGCTACTCGGTCAACTAAAGGCCACTTTATTTGAATAAAATATTAAGCCAAGTTAGGCCTTAATTCGATAATTTACTACTCATCACTTAAAATCTTAACCTAACAACTATGCAAGTATTATCATCTTTAATCTTTTACCCAAATTTATTAAGTAATTTTATCACAGATAACAGTAGTAGAGATTGAACCAATCGACTGCGAAGTGTTTTTATCGTTTCTTAATAGAAATAAAGGGAAAAAAAACTTAAAAATAAATTTGCAGACGTTATATCAAATTAATCTATAATATTGTTACGAGCTTGAGGTTCGTGACGATAAAAATTGCCGATAGAATTACCTAAATTAACACTTTAATTCACTTTACACTAATTAAAGTTAAAAACACTAATAATTAATCACACTGATTCACTTTATTCCGCTCCGAAGCTTCGCTTGTCTCGCCAACTTCAATACTTCCCCGATCGCGTATCGCTTTTATGTAGGGCTCTTCCACGAAAACATCCAGAATATTCCAGAATATTCGAGTAAATACGCGCGCCAACCGACCAAGCGCAGAAAGGTCGAGTGTAGAGCTTCTAGAAAGTTTAGTTCTTCAATTTGATATAAGATGGCGCTGTCAGTAAAAATAATTAGTCATGTCATTTTCTGGAAAGCTCTCTCCTCGCTCTATTACCCGACACTAGATGGCGCTAGTGCCATGAGATGAGATGTCAACTTAGCCGCGCAACACTGCCCCCTCCTAAGACATGCTCGTCCCGAGCATTATAGGCCCCATAATAACGCGCCAGGCGATACACATGGACGATCTTAGGAGTCCCTCTTGCACCTTTCTGTATCCGGTAGGTTACATCGTTGATCCTGGTCACAATCCGGTACGGGCCGTCCCATTTAGCTTGAAGCTTAAGAGATTTCCCTTTGCTGCGGACGGGATTATGCAACCACACTAGTGACCCTTCGTCTAACCCTTTGTTGTTCATTTTGCGGTCGTACCGGGTTTTCATCTTTTCAGAAATTTGCTGGCCCGATTGTCTGACGTGCTCATAAATGTCACTCATTTTGTTCCGCAAGTCGTTTGCATAATGGGTTATACTACGTGGAGCATCAGGTGGTATCCCGGTGATCAGGTCCGCAGGCAGTCGTAATTCTCTTCCAAAGTTTGCGAAAGCTGGTGTCACTGCTGTACTTTCGTAAACAGCGCTTCGATATGACAACAAAAACGGTTGTATGTGCTTGTCCCAATCTCGTTGCCGATTGTCTACAACTTTTGCTAGGTACCTCTACAATGTCTGATTAAATCGTTCTACCATTCCATCAGATTGCGGGTGATAAGAAGTCGTTCTTGTTTTATGAGTACCCATAACTCGGCAAGTTTCCTGGAATATTTGAGACTCAAAATTCCTTCGTTGATCGCTGTGAATCTCTAAAGGTACTCCAAAACGACAGAAGACTTCATGAACTAGTTTATCTGCAACTGTTGAAGCTTCTTGATTTGGAATGGCGAAAACTTCTGGCCACTTAGTGAAGTAATCCATCACAACCATGCAATACTTGTTACCGCTTTCACTCTCCGGAAACGGCCCGCCACGTCAATGGCTATTCTCTTCCATGGTGCACCAAGATTGTACAACTTCAATGCACCTTTACTACGAGTCTGAGGTCCCTTTACAGCCGCACAACTTGTACATTTGCGACACCAGTCCTCGACATCGTTTCGACGGTAAACCCAGTAAAATCGTTTTCGGATCTTCAGTAGAGTTCGTTTAACTCCCAGATGGCCTCCTGAATAATCATTATGGTACAGCTGTAGAACATCCGGTGCTTCAGCTTTAGGGACAACCATTTGTAAATGACAGCTGTCTCCCCGAACATTTTCCCATTTACGGCACAGAACTCCATCCTGAAACTCATCGCTGAGACGTCGCTCCACTTGGGCTTGGGAGCACTGGCCTTCATCCATTCCAGGATCGGCTTGATGTCCGGATCTTCCTGCTGTGCACGTTGTAAGCTGTCCTTCCACTCGTTGCTGAGGTGGTCTGCCATGAGCATCCTCACGGATACCACTTCCTTACTCTCCTGCCTAGTGCAATGTTTGCAATCTTCAGGAAAAGTCTTCGTGACAATGCATCTGCGTTGCCATGAGATTTCCCGCTGCGATGTTCGATCTCAAAGTCGTATTCTTGCAGTAGTTCAATCCACCTCGCAACTTGTCCTTCTGGATTTTTAAACTGCAATAGCCATGCCATGTCAACTATAAATTCTTTGCTTGCATCAGGGTATCCCAAAATAGGTGTTTTGCACAGACGGTCCTTGAGCTCCTGGAATGCGATATTGCAACTTCCATCCCAGCAGAAATGTCGCTTCTCCTCGGTTAGCTTATGCAAGGTTTGGCTATATCTGCAAAGTTCTTCACAAATCACCAGTAATAGGAGCACAAACCCAAAAATGCTCTAACCTGCGTCTTGTCTTTTGGAACTGGCCAATCCTTTACAGCTGCGATCTTCTCTGAATCCGTGCGGATACCTTCTTTCGACACCACACACCCCAAAAAGTTGACTTGCCGTTTGAATAGTGAACATTTCTTCGGACTCAACTTGAGGTTGGCACTCTGAATCTTCATGAGCACGCGTTCTAGGTTTTTAAGGTGTTCCTCAAACGTACGGCCCACGATGATGATGTCATCCAAGTAGACCAGACAGGCATCGCCAATTAGCCCGGTAAGTACAAGTTCCATCAGCCTTTCAAACGTTGCTGGAGCATTGCACGACCCAAACGGCATTACTTTAAATTGCCACAGACCCTTCCCTGTCGATAACGCAGTTTTCTCCTTGTCCTTAGGGTCAATTTCAACTTGCCAGTAGCCACTTTTTAGATCCAGCGTGATAAACCACTTTACTCCTGTAAGCATGTCCAGCGTGTCGTCAATTCTTGGCAAGGGATAGCTGTCCTTCTTAGTAACGTCGTTCAGACGGCGGTAATCAACACAAAACCGCATGCTGCCATCCTTCTTCTTTACCAGTACCACGGGTGAACACCATGGACTAGATGAAGGTTCAATAACACCATCCTTCACCATTCCCTCAATCATGGTTTCCACTTCCTTTTCACGTGCTCCCGGCAATCTTCTTGGCCGCTGACGGATAGGCAATTCTTCACCTGTGTTTATTTTGTGTTGAACTAAGCCAGTCTTTCCTAAGTCAGCATCGTTTGATGGGAATACATCGGCATACTTGAGTAACAACTTCTTCGCTTTGACCATTTCATTCGGGGAGAGAACGCTGCGACAGTCTTCTAAAAGTGTGCTCACTCTCGTTTGTGCATCCTTGCTGGGGATCCCAGTCGACAGATATTGGCACCGACGTAACCAATCCACTTCCTCACAAGTAGCAACCAGTGTGCCTTTTTCTATAATCTGTTCCTGGCCACAAAGGTTCAGCACACGTACTCCTGAGATGTTAGTGGTTCTGACCAAGGTTCGAGCCACTTTCCATGGAAGGTCATTTTCTAACCTTTCCACGAGTACACAACAATGAGGTTGCCCAGGATTCCGAGGAAGACTAACCGGCACAATCGTTTCCGATCTAGGCGGAAGAACAATCTTCTCAAGGCTGTACACGTTTCCTGGTAACGCTCCTTCCACAAAAAGTTCCTCTTGTCCACATTTCAAGACACCTTGCTTAACGTCAATAACACAACAATTCTTCCTCATGAAGTCTAGGCCCAGGATGCAGTCGTCCATTATATCAGCCACGATGATCTTATGCATGTAGATCATGTTGCCTAGCTTCAACTCCATCTATTTCTCTCCACGGACGGGTATACGCTGACCGGTGGCTGTTACCAAATTAATGCGTTCTCGGTTGTATGCGGTCCCCAAGGAAATGACTTATTAGTTGGGAACTAACAACCGTACGAGAGGCACCAGTGTCTATGGTCAGTTTACACGGCATTCCGTTGACCTCGCCTTTGATGATTAGACTGTTCCCATCGTGGGTTTGTGAGATCGAGATCCTTGGGGCTCTTTTAACATCAGCCAGCACCCGCCCCGCAGTTCTGGCTTTTACTCGTTTCCCTGCTGCTGCTGGGCGGTGCTCTTGGCCGCACTACCCTCTTGAGATCGTTCACCTACCCTTTCTAGGGTTCGCTTAGGACAGCTGGATCAAAGGTGGCCCTTTTCCCCACAGCTATAGCACCTAGGGCTGTATCCTGTGTATTATTATTCTATGAATAAAATCTCAATGCTCAGTGAAATTACAGTAGTTCATTCATTAACTTTACAATCTAGAAATTCTTTGCCGCTATTATAGGTACCTTCTGCAAGAAAATCATTGAGGATCTTGGTAAAGAAAGTGCTTTAATATGCTGAGGAATTTGACATTAAGACAGCTTTTATTATTGTAGATAGTCTAGGAAGTGTGTCGATTACAAGTTTTTCGGGGTATCCATGGCTTCGAGAAGATTTTTTACTTTAGTAAACTTCGATGTGTATTGAGCCATTTATCAAAGATCTTTGGAAAATGTCAGAAAGATTTCTAGTTTTCCCATAATCATTTCTTACACACCCTTAGAACAATATAGAGTTGTTCGCGCCGCAGTCATGATTAAACGCGATCAAATACGGGTGCGTCTATAGGTCCCATAGCGGAATAATTACGTTCTCTCTAATTATTTAAATTATTTAGAAAACTATAGTCTACATCTTTCGCCTATTGTTATCGATAACGAATCACTTTTAAAAAAATTAAAAAGTATTGACTGTAATAAAGGTCCCGGCCCTGATGGGATCCCACCCGTTTTTATAGCGGCATGTGCTAAATATTTAGTATCACCCCTGTCATTAATTTACAATAAATCACTCTCAACAGGCATGTTCCCGGCTAAATGGAAAATTGCAAAGGTTATTCCTATTCATAAATCGGGAAATGAAGATTCAGTAAAAAACTACAGGCCAATTTCAATACTGTCATCATTTGCTAAAATTTTTGAAGCTTTGATATGTCCATTTCTACAAGATCATTTTAAGCAATTACTTAGTGATAAGCAACACGGGTTTGTTCAATGTAGATCAACAAACTCTAATCTGGTAAGCTTCACTGAAACTCTTTATGCCAATAAACAAGTTGACGTCATATACACGGATTTTAGTAAGGCTTTTGATCGCATTTCACATAGTGTACTCCTAAAAAAACTGTCCGCATATGGAATCTGTAATGGTTTAATGCAATGGATCTGGTCTTATCTAACCGACCGTACTTTTTATGTGGTCATCAATGGCTTTAAGTCGAGTTTGCGTAAAATCACATCTGGCGTACAACAGGGATCTCACCTGGGCCCACTTCTGTTTAATGTTTATATTAATGACCTGCCTTTGTGCCTAAAATTTTCTGAATCTTACATGTATGCTGATGACTTAAAATTTTGCAGAATAATTGAAACGCCAGATGATGCACGTAAACTCCAGTGCGATCTTGACAATATCTTTCACTGGTGTAATTTGAATAAGATGGAACTCAATGTAAAAAAATGTTTTTACGTAAAATTTGCTCGGAAAATGAATCTAGTTCACTACAGTTATCATATAGGCAATAATAATTTACAGGAACTACAAGAGACCAAGGATTTAGGCGTCATATTTGACAGCAAACTCACATTCGTGCCACATATGGAATATATTACAAAACGTGCCACCAAAATGTTAGGATTTCTTTACAGAAATATTAAATTTTTCCGCAGCAATAAAATCAAAATAACGCTCTACAACAATTTAGTACGAAGTATCTTAGAATACTGTTCTGTAGTTTGGAGACCACATTATGCAACGCATTCTTTACGCTTAGAACGAATACAAAAAAGATTCATGTGGCATTTAGTATACTCAAATCGAATTTCAAAAAAGAAACTTTCTTCGTATAAAAAACAGCTATCTTTTTTCAATATTACGTCCTTGGCTAATCGCAGACATATATCCGACTTACTCTTCGTAAGCAAATTATTGAATAATAAAATTAACTGCCCTCAATTGTTGAATAAGATAAAATTTCGCGTACCTCATAGATACCCCCGTAAGAGAGTAACTACTATTAGATCACCCCTTCGTAAAACAGTATTTGGCGCTAATTCCCCGATCTCTAGGTTAAGTAAACTGATCAATGAACTTCCCCACGCTTTTGATATTAATTCCGACTCACCTAACAAGCTCAGAAAAGAACTACTCAAACATTATGCAAATGTAATAGATTAAGTTTTTGCATTTTTTTTTAACGCTTTGGTTTTCTGTAACTATGTAATATTCTTGAAGTTTATTCCAGTGCATGTTGTAATCACCTATAATAGTTTGTAGCATTTAAAGTAATACCCTATCTATGTATGTATGTAAATTATAATTTAACAATGTATACAAATGTTGGTGATGCTTTAATAAATAAAAAAAAATATTGGCATGGCCAATGTATGTATGTACGCAGTTGTAGAAAGTTCGAAAGTAAATTTTATACACGCCTTGCGGCGCTGAGGGCTACGGATACTCATCACGTATGGGACAAGTATTTGTATGGTTTACTTGGTCCAAATCGACCAAGTGAACAATCGGGTTGATTACGTGGTGGCTGACGTGAAGAAAACGCTGGACGACCTCGAACTGGGTGATGGAACTACAGCTCCCGTAGTAGCTACTACACCTTCGCTACGTGGGTTCAAAGTGCCACCGTTCGACGGGACTTCTTCCTGGTCAGCCTACAAAATCCAGTTTGAGGCTGTTATGAAGGCGAACGGCTGGAATAAAAGTCAGGCCATGACTGCTCTCACACTAGGCCTGCGCGACCAGTCATTAACTGTTCTGGAAGCTCTCGGTGAGGAAGTGACTTATGAGCAACACCTTGAGGTATTGGAGGCGAGATATGGCGACAGCTTAAAGATCGCGTGCAGCGCATCAATGAAAACCTGCAGCAGTGGTCTCTAGAGGTAAAGAAGCTGGTGCGAAAAGCATACCGGTCTATACCTGCGCTCATTGATGGGAACCTGGTGCAGACATTCATCGAAGGCATCCGCGACCTGGAAGTCAGAGCTGCTGTGAGGCTCGGGCACCATGAGACGCTTAAGGACGCCTTGGCCCATGCACTGGAGGTGGAAGCCGTGCGGCAAGATCATCGTTCCCATCACGTCATGGAGGTTACAGCAGCTACAGTTCGCGACCGCAACAAAGGATACAGCCCTAGGTGCTATAGCTGTGGGGAAAAGGGCCACCTTTGATCCAGCTGTCCTAAGCGAACCCTAGAAAGGGAAGGTGAACGATCTCAGGAGGGTAGTGCGGCCAAGAGCACCGCCCAGCAGCAGCAGGGAAACGAGTAAAAGCCAGAACTGCGGGGCGGGTGCTGGCTGATGTTAAAAGAGCCCCAAGGATCTCGATCTCACAAACCCACGATGGGAACAGTCTAATCATCAAAGGCGAGGTCAACGGAATGCCGTGTAAACTGACCATAGACACTGGTGCCTCTCGTACGGTTGTTAGTTCCCAACTAATAAGTCATTTCCTTGGGGACTCCGCATACAACCGAGAACGCATTAATTTGGTAACAGCCACCGGTCAGCGTATACCCGTCCGTGGAGAGAAATAGATGGAGTTGAAGCTAGGAAACATGATCTACATGCATAAGATCATCGTGGCTGATATAATGGACGACTGCATCCTGGGCCTAGACTTCATGAGGAAGAATTGTTGTGTTATTTACGTTAAGCAAGGTGTCTTGAAATGTGGACAAGAGGAACTTTTTGTGGAAGGAGCGTTACCAGGGAACGTGTACAGCCTTGAGAAGATTGTTCTTCCGCCTAGATCGGAAACGATTGTGCCGGTTAGTCTTCCTCGGAATCCTGGGCAACCTCATTGTTGTGTACTCGTGGAAAGGTTAGAAAATGACCTTCCATGGAAAGTGGCTCGAACCTTGGTCAGAACCACTAACATCTCAGGAGTACGTGTGCTGAACCTTTGTGGCCAGGAACAGATTATAGAAAAAGGCACACTGGTTGCTACTTGTGAGGAAGTGGATTGGTTACGTCGGTGCCAATATCTGTCGACTGGGATCCCCAGCAAGGATGCACAAACGAGAGTGAGCACACTTTTAGAAGACTGTCGCAGCGTTCTCTCCCCGAATGAAATGGTCAAAGCGAAGAAGTTGTTACTCAAGTATGCCGATGTATTCCCATCAAACGATGCTGACTTAGGAAAGACTGGCTTAGTTCAACACAAAATAAACACAGGTGAAGAATTGCCTATCCGTCAGCGGCCAAGAAGATTGCCGGAAGCACGTGAAAAGGAAGTGGAAACCATGATTGAGGGAATGGTGAAGGATGGTGTTATTGAACCTTCATCTAGTCCATGGTGTTCACCCGTGGTACTGGCAAAGAAGAAGGATGGCAGCATGCGGTTTTGTGTTGATTACCGCCGTCTGAACGACGTTACTAAGAAGGACAGCTATCCCTTGCCAAGAATTGACGACACGCTGGACATGCTTACAGGAGTAAAGTGGTTTATCACGCTGGATCTAAAAAGTGGCTACTGGCAAGTTGAAATTGACCCTAAGGACAAGGAGAAAACTGCGTTATCGACAGGGAAGGGTCTGTGGCAATTTAAAGTAATGCCGTTTGGGTCGTGCAATGCTCCAGCAACGTTTGAAAGGCTGATGGAACTTGTACTTACCGGGCTAATTGGCGATGCCTGTCTGGTCTACTTGGATGACATCATCATCGTGGGCCGTACGTTTGAGTAACACCTTAAAAACCTAGAACGCGTGCTCATGAAGATTCAGAGTGCCAACCTCAAGTTGAGTCCGAAGAAATGTTCACTATTCAAACGGCAAGTCAACTTTTTGGGGTGTGTGGTGTCGAAAGAAGGTATCCGCACGGATTCAGAGAAGATCGCAGCTGTAAAGGATTGGCCAGTTCCAAAAGACAAGACGCAGGTTAGAGCATTTTTGGGTTTGTGCTCCTATTACTGGTGATTTGTGAAGAACTTTGCAGATATAGCCAAACCTTGCATAAGCTAACCGAGGAGAAGCGACATTTCTGCTGGGATGGAAGTTGCAATATCGCATTCCAGGAGCTCAAGGACCGTCTGTGCAAAACACCTATTTTGGGATACCCTGATGTAAGCAAAGAATTTATAGTTGACATGGCATGGCTATTGCAGTTTAAAAATCCAGAAGGACAAGTTGCGAGGTGGATTGAACTACTGCAAGAATACGACTTTGAGATCGAACATCGCAGCGGGAAATCTCATGGCAACGCAGATGCATTGTCACGAAGACTTTTCCTGAAGATTGCAAACATTGCACTAGGCAGGAGAGTAAGGAAGTGGTATCCGTGAGGATGCTCATGGCAGACCACCTCAGCAACGAGTGGAAGGACAGCTTACAACGTGCACAGCAGGAAGATCCGGACATCAAGCCGATCCTGGAATGGATGAAGGCCAGTGCTCCCAAGCCCAAGTGGAGCGACGTCTCAGCGATGAGTTTCAGGATGGAGTTCTGTGCCGTAAATGGGAAAATGTTCGGGGAGACAGCTGTCATTTACAAATGGTTGTCCCTAAAGCTGAAGCACCGGATGTTCTACAGCTGTACCATAATGATTATTCAGGAGGCCATCTGGGAGTTAAACAAACTCTACTGAAGATCCGAAAACGGTTTTACTGGGTCCACTGTCGAAACGATGTCGAGGACTGGTGTCGCAAATGTACAAGTTGTGCGGCTGTAAAGGGACCTCAGACTCGTAGTAGAGGTGCATTGAAGTTGTACAATCTTGGTGCACCATGGAAGAGAATAGCCATTGACGTGGCGGGGCCGTTTCCGGAGAGTGAAAGCGGTAACAAGTATTGCATGGTTGTGATGGATTACTTCACTAAGTGGCCAGAAGTTTTCGCCATTCCAAATCAAGAAGCTTCAACAGTTGCAGATAAACTAGTTCATGAAGTCTTCTGTCGTTTTGGAGTACCTTTAGAGATTCACAGCGATCAACGAAGGAATTTTGAGTCTCAAATATTCCAGGAAACTTGCCGAGTTATGGGTACTCATAAAACAAGAACGACTTCTTATCACCCGCAATCTGATGGAATAGTAGAACGATTTAATCAGACATTGTAGAGGTACCTAGCAAAAGTTGTAGACAATCGGCAACGTGATTGGGACAAGCACATACAACCGTTTTTGTTGTCATATCGAAGCGCTGTTTACGAAAGTACAGCAGTGACACCAGCTTTCGCAAACTTTGGAAGAGAATTACGACTGCCTGCGGACCTGATCACCGGGATACCACCTGATGCTCCACGTAGTATAACCGATTATGCAAACGACTTGCGGAACAAAATGAGTGACATTTATGAGCACGTCAGACAATCGGGCCAGCAAATTTCTGAAAAGATGAAAACCCGGTACGACCGCAAAATGAACAACAAAGGGTTCGACGAAGGGTCACTAGCGTGGTTGCATAATCCCGTCCGCAGCAAAGGGAAATCTCTTAAGCTTCAAGCTAAATGGGACGGCCCGTACCGGATTGTGACCAGGATCAACGATGTAACCTACCGGATACAGAAAGGTGCAAGAGGGACTCCTAAGATCGTCCATGTGTATCGCCTGGCGCGTTATTATGGGGCCGATAATGCTCGGGACGAGCATGTCTTAGGAGGGGGCAGTGTTGCGCGGCTAGGTTGACATCTCATCTCATGGCACTAGCGCCATCTAGTGTCGGGTAATAGAGCGAGGAGAGAGCTTTCCAGAAAATGACATGACTATTTATTTTTACTGACAGCGCCATCTTGTATCAAATTGAAGAACTAAACTTTCTAGAAGCTCTACACTCGACCTTTCTGCGCTTGGTCGGTTGGCGCGCGTATTTACTCGAATATTCTGGATGTTTTCGTGGAAGAGCCCTACATAAAAGCGATACGCGATCGGGGAAGTATTGAAGTTGGCGAGACAAGCGAAGCTTCGGATCGGAATAAAGTGAATCAGTGTGATTGATTATTAGTGTTTTTAACTTTAATTAGTGTAAAGTGAATTAAAGTGTTAATTTAGGTAATTCTATCGGCAATTTTTGTCGTCACGAACCTCAAGCTCGTAACAATATTATAGATTAATTTGATATAAAGTCTGCAAATTTATTTTTAAGTTTTTTTTCCCTTTATTTCTATTAAGAAACGATAAAAACACTTCGCAGTCGATTGGTTCAATCTCTACTACTGTTATCTGTGATAAAATTACTTAATAAATTTGATTTTAAGTGATGAGTAGTAAATTATCGAATTAAGGCCTAACTTGGCTTAATATTTTATTCAAACAAAGTGGCCTTTAGTTGACCGAGTAGCGATAGTGTAACTGAAATCTTATCTCATATGGACGGATTACAAAATATTTCATCTTCAAATTTCTAATGGTAGCCAAACAAAGAACAATCTTGAGTCACCTCTTAATAAAGTAAATAATTGATCAACAATAATTTTTAAAATTGTTATTCTAATAGGGTACTTACATCTTAATAGATGAAAATTTTTAAAAAATTGTCAGATTTTTGTAGATAGAAGTATAAAAGTAGTAAAGTATCAAATACATATCTAAAATACTGTTACAAATGAAAATTTTTAGGTTATTTTTCAGGAATTTTAATTAAACGGCTTATGTCATTCAAACATATCTTTGTAAATTGTTCCATTATATTTAATTTGTAGCACATAATACTAATATTACAAGAATAAAGACTGTATAACGATTATATGAGTTTATTTTCGGTTTTTTTCGAGTTGTAACCCTATTTTATTGGAGGTGCGATTATAGGGTAATGGGTATTCGTACAAAGCCACTGCATGGTCCGGAAGGTTGTTCACAGAAAGTATTTTTACAAACATAAATACAGTAATATAACAAAACAAAAAAATCAGAACATTGTGATGAAAGTTTCACATTTTCTTTATCTTGTAAAAAGTTACCACGTGAAAGCCTAGGGTTTATTAAACATTCTTAATAAAATTTCTGGCATTTAAAAATTATAAATAAAATCTCCGTCAGACGGAGCTCCAATAAAAGGATTGGTTATGTGTACTATGCTAGGCTCTAACTTCTTTTGCTGCTGTATCTGCTGCAGGGCCTTCGCAATTCCTTAGACAGTTGACACTACATGAGATAGATTTATTATCTACGAATTCAATTAGTTTTTTTCTTAAATCTGTTAGAGAATATGGTGGGTGTTGGAAAAACTGAAACCAAGTATTTTACATGGCGGCACCTGCAGTATTTGATCGATGGACAGGGGCATAATCGCGATAAAAAACACTCCAGCACGCAATTTTCCACGACTTTCATTCCTTAGTACTTCGCATGGTTTTTTAATTAATGATGCTTAATAATCTCCGATTATTGTCTGTACTTTACTTAAATATTCGATCGTTATTATACGATCCGCATCCCAGAATACAGAGGCCATTAGTTTTCAAGCGGATGCAGACACATTGAATGTCCATTTCGCAAACGAATCAAATACCCGCCAAATGTGAGTTTTGAAAAAAAAAAATGGGTATAGTTTTTAATTTAGTTATTTCTGTCCTTCACTACTAAAGAATTTAAGTTTGGCAAAAAACAACATATTTCTATAACTCATTGATAAGTATCCTATTCCATCTTTTTGATCAACCTAGTTAATTATAAAGATTTCTCTTCAGAACTATATAGTTCTCGGAAAAGAAGATAACATAATATTGAGACATAGAAAATTACAATCAATCATAATATCATTGATTAGAGGATCTAGTGTTAAAAATGAAATTTTCAGGTACATCAGCTTTAAAGTTATGTTGAATTTGTTCCATCTCTCTGAAAAAGAAATCACATAGTCAAACTGACATTTTTCACCTTTGTCAACTAAAATAATAATCGATATTAACAAAACAAAGTCTCAAAGTCAAAACTCTCTAGTGCCAGCTCTTTCCATGTGACCGCATCCAGCGCAGAGCCGAATCGTATCGTTGGCTACCTAGCTCTTTCTGACGCCTTGACTCACTAGCACTGCGAAGAGATGTTTCATCTTTTTGCGTGCTTCATCGCGAAGACGAGATGAGCTCGGAGGAATTATTTGGATTAAGACCAGCCGCGCAGTTTCGTCAATGCACATTTAGGCAAACTCGCGACAGCATCCATACCATCTGGATGACTGGAGGTCCACCACTGTGTCATTTAGAAGAAGTTTCTTTCTCGCACAACTTTCTTGTGGAATCAACTACCACCAGAGATATTTCCGGTGGTCTTAAGGACCTTCAACAAAATAGCCGTCTTCTTTTTAAAGGCCAGCAACGCACCTGCGATTCCTTTGGTGTTGCAGTTGTTCATGGGCGGCGGTAGTCACTTACCATCAAGTGAGCCGCGTGCTCGTTTGCCGCCTCTCCTACAGAAAAAAACAGTAAGTTAATTTTGCACAAATCGGACCAAATGTAATAATTAAAAGCTGTAGGTACTTTGGGTTAATTTTGACATCGGGATGTTAATCACTTCATTCTCCCGTGAACTTTGCTGCTGGAAAGCATTCGAAATGTCGGATATTAAATTAAGCGAAATTACCGCCATAAAATACGTAAAAAAGCAGTTTTATTCAATGTGTAATGTTCGAATAAATATAAGAAATCTTACATTTATTCGAACATTACACATTGTTTTTATACATATATATATATATATATATATACATATATATATATATATATATATATATATATATATATATATATTAAGTACAATTATATATTAAGTCGTCTTTAATTATTAAATTACTTATATATTCAGTTTTGTGTTGAACAATTTAAGCACTTATCTTTTCAAACCTCACATGAGGATCATATTATAAATAAATTGAAAAGCTGAAAGAAAGAGAATAATTAAAAAGGCGTAAAAACCATATCTCTTCAAAAATATAAAGGTAAAAAAAGAACGTTAAAATGACAAAAGGACGACAAAATAAACCTTACAGGATGTTTTATTTTTATTTTATTTTATTTAAAAAACTTTATTGAGTTCCTTTAGAATAAAGAGATTACAAAGGCGGACTTAACGCCTAAAGGCTACCAAACAATAAAAATTAAATATATATATATATATATATATATATATATATATATATATATATATATATATATATATATATATATATAATTGAACACATACGTATAAATAATACATTTTAAAAATATTGTAATTGTAATGAATCCTAAGTAAATGCTCGCTGCTTTTTAAAGAAGTATTTTTAGGCACCTTTCCAATATCATCAGAAAAGAAATTCTAAAGAACTGCAGCCCGAATGGTGAAGGAGCTATCATAGAACCCAGTGAGATGAGTAGGAATACAAATTTGGTTGTTAGACGAAGAAACATAACTCAACAAGAAGAGAGATATTGAAAATATTATTTGTGGTAAAAAGGTGACTATAGATCATTTAGAGTTGAAAAAAGAACAAACAATATTCTGGAGTTGCTCTATTGCCTTATGGTAAGCCACTTAAGCTAATATCTTTATTTAGAATATGATCATACTTACGCAAAGCAAAAATAAATCTAATACAGTTGTTAATCAGGCGATCCAGCTTGTTAAGAAGTTCTTGGGACAGGTCTGGGTAGATGGGTAGCACAGCACACATCTGCATTAAAAATACAAAAATAAGTAAAATAAGATTTTGCACACAAGCATGAGCTTAGACTTCATAGGAGGGAAGTGTTTTAGTCGATAAAGGGAACGTAATGTGGCAATGACTTTCGGACTTAAGTCGATAACCTGAACTTTCCAGTTCAGAGAGCTATCAATATACAGGCCAAGGCTTTTAAGGAACTTATCCAAGGTAATAATATTATAATAGTAGATAGAGATAAGTCTGCGTGATTAGCTTTTGCCAGCAATCTTTTACTACCTCCTAATATCGCTTGGACTGCATAGCCCGAGGAATAATCATTAATTCTGTTTAAATTTTAGTTTTATTCGTTGATTCCATTATCTAGATCTTCAACACCACACTGGACAAATAGCTGCAGGTCATCGGCATATAGATGGTCCAAGCAATCAAGATTATAAGTGATCAAGTTTATAAAACTGAGAAGATGATAGGAGAAATATACCGCCTTGCGGTACGCCACTTTCAACTTTAGCCCAGGCTAAGGTCATTTGACCTACTTGAACTGACTGCCGACGCCCGCGAAGTTAGGATGCAAACGAAACAAAATACGGCTCCGTGGCGCAGTGGCTTAGCAATGAGTGGCTGCGCTGGGGGCAGCAGGTTCGAATCCCGCACGGAACAAGTATTTGTATGGCCTACAAATAATTGTTCCTGGTCTGGATGTCTATCCTTATGCAATTTATGTTTGTACACTGCCTCCACGATACAGGAGAAAATTCAATTGCAGGGTAAAGCAAAAAAAAACAATCTTTTATTCATTAAAATGGGATATGATGAATAGAAGGATATCATGACTACCTGTGTTAAAACATTAGAAAATCGTCTTTTTTCATCAATACCCCTTCTAATGTCTTCAGTGATTTGTAATAAAGCAGTGGAAGTGCTGTGACCTGGATGAAACCCGAACTGGTATGGACTGTGTAGGTTATGTTTCAAGGTTAACGTAGGTCACGTAGGATTTGCTTATGAAAATAAGCTTTTAAAACTTAAGAGAGAAACGGCAGAATGGATGTATAGCCAAAATGGCTGTTATCAATCGTAAGTCCTTGAAATAGTTATAAGTAATACATTTTGCGGCTGTTAGCGTTTTTTAACCGAACGTTGCCAAAATATTTAACGATAATTTACCTGAAAAGGATAAATTTAAAGAGCATTTGTATAGTATAATAAAAACTTAAAAGAACAACCGTAGAGTGTATCGTGTAATGGCGGTATAAGAATATCCCATAGATAACATTGCAATTATCTGTGGTGGCAGCTATGCAATTAGTGGGAAGGCTAGGCAATTAATGGGAATTTAGACAGTAGGCAGTGATCGCCAGTATTTTGTTATAAACGGTGCATACCGTAGAATTCCCTCTGCATTGTTGAGGTAGTTTACATACATAAATGTCACATGGACACAAATCGAGACCCGGAACCCATATAGTAGTAATACAAACATCAGTTCTGTGCGGGATTCAAACCTGCGGTCTGAAGTACGATAAAACGCTTAGCACATGCACTAATGATCTGATAAAGTTTAAACACTCTAAGTTCATATTTGTTCTTCAAACTAAAGATCCAAAGATATATTTCTTGCTTTTTACGAACACATTCCTCGAGAAAATTTTATACTTGAATTATCCAAGGAGTTATGTCAGGCGATATACGATACGCCTTTGAAGCGTGAAGATTTTGTCAATAGAGAACTTGACGGACCATTAACTTGACGCCAGGAAATCCCGTATAACTTTCCTTTATCTGACACCAATCACTAGCTCGCCTTTTCAAACGACTTTATTTTGATGGACTTGATTATTATTGCGTTACGTAAATAAAGCGGGAATCGTGTAACGCTTTTGAAGAAACAACTACTTTTTTATTTTTAATCACTTTAAAATTACTAAAATTCCTTTAGCAGGAGTGGTAAGCTTAAAATTCTTCTGTTTTTATATTAAAATTCTTTTATATTTAAAAACCATCATAAATTAACAACAAGTAAGTACATATGTTGGTAGGTTGAACTATTTTTCCGTGAAGTGGCACCGTAGGAATATGTAGTGAATATGGATTTTTTTCTTAAAATTGATATTATGAGTCCGAACTTATTTTGTAATTTTTTTTTATAAAAAGAGAATCATGTAAATCCATTCTTAAAACAAAGAATGTATGCCCGAACATACATAAAAATACTTAAAAAATAGTACATAGGAATTGGGCACCTGCTCTTTTCGGTGTTGTTTAAAATATTTGAATGTAAAACAATTCAAGAAGAGCTACGCCGCGACATAAAACCCGGTGGGCGCACGGCGCGTTTCCCAAGCTCACCACAGCGCCCCCCGGGACAACACGGGTCATCCGGCCCCGGATACTTAGTACACCCATGCGAAACCGTGGCAAGTCACTTCATATAACTACTACAACATCGTACAATTTGAAGTAGCTGCTTTTAGAACTATAATAAAATTGAATGATTTCAATTTTATTATGAATGAACACTACTCATTGATTAAAACTACTTTTACGGATTTTATCACGTTTACTTTCTCTGATTTTTGATTCCTTCACGTTTCGGGTGCTTGCTAGCACCCATGGTTACGGGGAACTGGGGTGACTGATTTCCCGATGTCAGTGTCAACTCGCGGTACCTTCAGCTATTTAATTATGATTTATGGTCCGATCTGCGTAGAATGAACTTAGCGAGTCTTGAAGTAAATTACTGAGGTCGACATCCGCAGTCAACTCCAACAAAGAATGCTACAGATGTGTTGAGTGCTAGCATGGAAAACCTCACCGCCCGCGATTGTGCTGGCTTTAATAACCTTCAGACCACAACACAGTAGTGCGAGCACTGCTGTTTGGCCTATCTTACTAACTGTTAAAATTAAAAGTAACTAACTTCATTGTTACATTAACGCCACACTAATTTATTGAATATATAATAAAGTCTCGTGCTTATCCAACTATTACAGGCTATAAACATCCCTTGCTAAACACACAGGTCTCACTCGTAGAGACTTACTCATAGAGGGGCTTAGCCAAAGTCGTATCGCTTGACGGCAGTTTGTATTACTTTGAGTTGTTATCGGTGTAATGCTGCTGCCCATCTCCTGCTTCAGTTACCCTCCGTCACGGCTTACGCCGCCTCTACACGGTTGACACCACCGCTGAACCGTATATGTGATGTCACAATTATAAACATTGTCACAGCTACATTGTTGATAAATTTTGAAAATATACGTAGCTACTAATAAAAATATAAGTAAGCGTCTCGAGAAAATGTAAAAGTACGAGTATAATGGTTGATCGTCGCACAGTGCCGTAGCTGCGGCACGCTGTGCAATAATCATAAAGCTTCTGTTTCCCTGCAGTGAGTACTTAAAGCTGAACAGGCTTTATTTTCTCACGGGGTTATGGTAAATAAACACAAACTAACCCACTCTTATTTTAATACTAGCGACCCGCCCCTACTTTGCGTGGATATTTCTGTTAATGTGAGGTTATTTATATAATATTTGCGTTATATAAATACTTTTTTTAGTTGCGTATTATACAAGAACAGGAGTGTTACAGGTTACACCTGTTCTTGTAAAATGGTGTACAGTTCTTTTCATCTTAGCTAACTTCTCTAAGTAAGAAAATAGAAAAGCATGATGCAAGCTGTTTCGGCCTTGTTTTCGAACATTGGTCACTCGTTAAACAACAACAGTTGTTAAGGTTTGGACACAACAGTTTCAATCTGTTATTTTTTAAATTTGTTGGTTTTCCCTGTTACAGTGAATACGCCTCACTACGATTCTAAAGAATATTCATCAGGTAAGCCACAAGCTTTTTGCCATTATTCAATAAAAAATTAAAGAAAAGAAATCAAGTCACGCAGCACTTTTGGCTATAATATGTAATTTTTTTATAAAAATAACGATGCGATATCTCGTTTAACGTACAAGTAAATATACGCACGCTAACGAACTTATCTATATTGAATGCGGCCACCGTACGCTTTGTTTAAAAGCAAAGCGTACGGTGTACGTAAGGCTATCCAACTATTTTGCTTAATGCCGTTGTAACGGGATGTTTTCTACTATATTCAAGGTGAAAAAACAAACAAATGGTAGACTGACTACTATACACTGCACACATGGACAATTATTTTTATAACGCTTGTAACAGGTAACTCTTTACTACCAATACTTTACGTGCAAAAGCCACACTGTGCCTATTTTATGGTTGTAGTGCGAATGAGTCGGCTCGATCGAGGAAGTACCATGCTCTCACGGAATACCAATTGACTGCATCTTGCAGAGGGACGTTGCACTTGACTGATGGTAAAAACTGACCAATCTTCTCCGGCGGCTTGATGTATGTTTTAATGGAAGCGTACTACAAGATTAAACCAATCTTGTCAGTGACTCCTCTGACATATGGCAGTACAGCAGGTACACGCTCGACTGTCGCCGACATCACTCGTTCACTGTCATTTAGGCGCGAGATCCAAAGCATGTTGTCATGCAAAATTTGCTTGACATGTTATTGAATGTAGAGAACCGAAGACCCTTTTCTTGAAATGTGGCATTTTATTCCATCTTAGTTCTCAAAAGTGACTACGCATCTGCATTTTGATTTTTAATCGATGTCGACGTCTATGGGCAGCAAAATACACTTATCATCATAAGTAAAACGAATGAAGAATCGGAGATGTCCCTCACCTTTAAGTTTACTCCCAGTCACCACTCAGGACTACGTTTAGTGTAAACAAGATGGTTATACCATCGCCTATTGAAAACCACAAGATATTTCTATCATTTCCTATATTTGACAAATTGAGAACGATTCTGTTTTATAGCAAGCGAATAGCAAATTCCAAGCACCATAAATAAATGAACTATTACGGTTGAAAATTTTAGCTCACATTTAGACTTTTCAATTTACAAGTTATTACTGTCTCAAAATCTTACAGAAGTTCAATATTTTAGTAAAAAGCGAGTAACACATCTGACAGTAATGCTGATTGATAGCTTTAACTTCAGGACAACCATTGTGAAATATGGATTGAATTCTTTTTTCTTTCATTTGAATTGAAATCTTTCTCTAATATCCCATTTTCAAACAAAGAACTTATAATTTTTAAACGGATTCTAAATTGCGGATTGAAAATAAAAGCTTTAAACTAATAAATTTATAGAAAATAGACAAGACATCGCACAGAAAGACATCCGATCATAGCCCTCTTCACAGCTTTCTGAGTGACCTTAAGCTTTCTCATAAGTTAGTAACCATATGACATCACTGACTACATGTTTTGCACTTAACGCGACACACATCTTTGGATAATTGAATAGGGGATGTCCGCAATGGAACCAAAGTAACCGACATAGCAGAACAGATCAGGAATTAGAACTTCTACCGATGGACGGAAAATGTTCTCGAGTAACAACCGTACCGGTAAGCGAAGTGTAGGCGACCCCCACACTAGATGGGGTGAGGTCCATCGTGAGTTGGTTGGACCATCAATGGTAAGAGTTGTTGGTGTTTGAGGTTGCAGGTGGCTCAGCACCATACTTTGCGGCATTCCTTAGGTGGAGGGAAAACTACGTTTAGCAGTGGGCTAAGATTTGCCGCAGTTACCAAATATTATATACGTATATATATTACACAAGCTAGTAGTACCAGTTACTTGACTCCACCGAGTCAGTAATTCATTCTTGGGGCGATGTATACGTTTTTACAACAAAATCCCAGAAAATATACAAAATTTGTCACACGCAAAGTTCAAAAATTTCATTAAACTATGTTTGTATAAAATGGGTTATTACAATATTAAGGAATTAATGGATGATAATAACCCCTGGGAAGGGTGATCGCTACCAAGCTATTTCTAATTTATCTTGTGTTGTTAATTGTAAACATAATTGTAAGTTATTTGAAAAAAAAAATAGTCCCGTTGGGTTTCTTGCTGGTTCTTCTCAGGACAGAGTTTTTTTTATTTGCGAACCAGTGGTAAATGAAAAAATTGACTTTCAATAAGTATTGTTTTATAATCATTATTGAATAAAAACGTTTCTGTTTCTGTTTTTGTGGTAGAGCCACGCTGCAGCTATATTATGGTTGTAGCACGAATAGAACGGCTCGACCGGGGAAGGACCACGCTTTCACATATTAACAGCGTAAAATAGCAGCTTTACGCTACTGTGTTTCGTATAGTGAGTATAGAGATACATTTTTAGAGATTCAATATTTCTTAAGTTATGTGGTGGTTTCAGGGACGTATAGGTGTACACATAGGCATGGTAATTATGATAACGAAATTTTTTTTGGTTGCTTGAAACGGGGTTTATAGGTTTCTAATAAGATAACTTAAGAAATATTAAATTTAATAAAAAATAAAAATATCAATTTCTTTGCAACTTTCCGCTAAACATATAAAATGATGTGTCTTACCTGGATTGAAGCGCACCTCCCGTCCTCCCTCAATTGCATACACTAACTCCGTCACCACTAGACCAAGCACCACTACTCTCAACACCACTATTTCAGGCAAGACACACCATCGACGATAATACGACACGTGTTTCGCCTCTACACGAGGCATCCTCAGGTAATATAGACTCTACGGCGGCTGACCGCTAAGTGAGCGGCGAGTCGAAACAGCTGCTATGTATACACGCTGACACAATCGCTCCAGCGTGTATAAATAGCAACTGTTTCGACTCGCCGCTCATGCGCCCTCCTTTCTGCCAAGGAGGGTCGCGTTCGTATACGGCTTAGAGATCTCCAGTCAGATCGTTAAGCCATTTCCTAAAAGGTGGTGTTTAGTGGGTAAAAGTCGCCACATAACCACGCAGCCGGCTGCGTGGTATGCTATGAGCATTCACCACCTCCCTCCCCCGCTTTCCGGAGGGTTGCCCATATTTGCTTCGGGCGCAAAAAAAAAAAAAAAAAAAAAAAAAACTCGCCGCTCACTTAGCGGTCAGCCGCCGTAGAGTCTATATTACCTGAGGATGCCTCGTGTAGAGGCGAAACACGTGTCGTATTATCGTCGATGGGGTGTCTTGCCTGAAATAGTGGTGTTGAGAGTAGTGGTGCTTGGTCTAGTGGTGACGGAGTTAGTGTATGCAATTGAGGGAGGACGGGAGGTGCGCTTCAATCCAGGTAAGACACATCATTTTATATGTTTAGCGGAAAGTTGCAAAGAAATTGATATTTTTATTTTTTATTGTAATGGATTTCCGCAAAGTAACGCCTGATTCTATCAATTATATTAAATTTAATCGTTAATCGTCGGTCGATAAAAAATGCTAATTATTAGATTTTGAAAAACTTAGCAGCATAATAGTTTAAGTATTTGTTATTGTGTGGATTTATAACACAATTTTTTAAATGTTTCTTGTTACAAAAGTGTTTTAATGTATTTTTATTAATCCTAGCTACAATTTAATTTCTTAATAACACTTACGAACGCTGTCTGAAATAAATAAATAAATAATAACTATTATTAAAAAAATAACATTAAAAAATCACGAAATTTTTATCGATTTGGAAAATATCAAAATTATGTTATAGAGTACAATAGCTTTGCCACGTCTATGCAAACAAACAAGCATCAATTACCAGTAGCGTGTTAGCACTGATATTGACGGTTGTGTTTTATATTGCGAAATTAAAATTCCGCCGTGAGTGACTTGTGTGCGATGTCTTACTCAAACGAGGGATATTTTAATATGTTGATGTGTCTCGGGAAATGTAACTGCAATTATGCAGCAGCACGAAGACTTTACGGGGAGTGCTTTGCTACTCTACGAAATATACAATTGCCGTCGGCAATGACGTTCCAACGACTTCACATTCTTATATGTACAATACTGGCAGTGTGCATGGCCGTGATCAACAACGTACAGATTCAGGAAGACCGAGGATGTACGACGACTACATCATGGAACACATTCCCGACATGTTTGAGGAAGATGCGATGCGGAGCACGCGCTCTGTGGCACGTGAACTAGGTGTGAACCATATGCGCGTTTGGAGAGCCCTCAAAGATGATGGCCAGTACCCACATCATTATCGTCAAGTTCAGTGTCTTCTTCCTAACGACTACGAGCCGAGAATGGATTACTGTAGATGGTTATCTGATAAGGTTGAAGGAGATTCTGAGTTTTTGAGCCGCGTACTTTTTACGGATGAATGCTCTTTTGTAAGAACAGGTGTATTTAATGCTCATAATGAACACGTACGGACAACGACAAATCCGCATTCGTATAAACCAAGCCACTTTCAACACCGATGGGAAATCAATGTGTGGGCGGTAATTATAGGTGACAAAATTATTGGTCCGTATTTCCTAGACCACACAATGAGCGGTGAAAACTACGGACGTTTTTTGCGAGAAGAACTAAGCAATGAACTTGACGAAATAAATTTCGACCTCGTTCGTCGTATGTGGTTTTAACACGATGGTGCTCCACCGCATTTCTCCCGTTGTGTAAGAAGTTTTTTGGATACTGAGTTCGGTGAAAGATGGATTGGCCGCGGTGGACTGGTCAACTGGCCGACATGTCACCTGATCTCACACCTTTAGATTTTTATCTCTGGGGTACCACATAGTGATAAATTAGTGTTTGACTATAACAGCTGTGATGTGACGAGGTCACGACCTCAGTGTGCAGTTAGTGTAGGTAAGACGCGCGCGCGCGCTCGCCCCGTTTTTGATGTACGTCACCGCCGGCCGCCACCCGCCGGTGTCGATAATTCCAGGCAGAGGTAATCAATCCACATAAAATTTACAAATATTATTTAATTAAAATTTAATGTGATTATTTTTATCGATATTATGTCGAGTTTTCTGAAGTAAAGTTATTTCTATACGTTTGAATACTGATTCTGATAACGCACTTAATGGGAACCACAGGGTTTTGTTTTACATATTGTTGTTTTTGTGTTACATATTGTATATATATATATATATATATATATATATATATATATATATATATATATATATGTGTGTGAATATCATTCAGGCCGCTAATTGAACGGCTAATTAAGCTAGTTGGCTGCGACATATACACACTCGTTATGGAAACTTCAATAGTGTGATTAAGGCTCTAATGGATGATCGATATCGACACATGCTTGTGGTGCAATGAAAACGCCACTACAGACGATGATCGATCGACATGTGCTTGTGGTGCAATGACAACGCCACTACAGACGATTATCGATCGACATGTGCTTGTGGTGCAATGATAACGCCGCTACAGACGATGATCGATCGGCATGTGCTTGTGGTGCAACGACAACGCCACTACAGACGATTATCGATCGACATGTGCTTGTGGTGCAATGATAACGCCGCTACAGACGATGATCGATCGACATGTGCTTGTGGTGCAATGACAACGCGACTACAGACGATTATCGATCGACATGTGCTTGTGGTGCAATGACAACGCCACTACAGACGATTATCGATCGACATGTGCTTGTGGTGCAATGATAACGCCGCTACAGACGATGATCGATCGACATGTGCTTGTGACGCAGTGTCAACGCTGCTACATACTATTCACTGATTCAAAACCAATTCTTTGCATTGCCTGTAAAAGTCCACTGCTGAACATAAACCTCTTCGATAAATTTCTTCATATGGGGTTTGCCACAGTTTTCAAACTTGGTAGTTTTTATTATTTTGCGTTGTTATCATAAGAAACAAGCTGCGACCTATCTTCTGTTATAATTCCCTTCTGTTGCGTCTGATGACACCCACGGGATGATTGGTGCATCGAAAATGGTCACACCACGTCCAACTATAAACTTAAAAATCTGCAAAATTTTTTTTATAAGGAATATTAACAATGCTATAAACATTACTAATATTCCCCTTAACCACTCGCGGTAAGCTTAAATTGCTTGTGTTACGAGTGGTTCACGGCAGTAGTCGAATGGCAGATTCGAACCCACGACCTTTTTGAGTTCGCGGTCCGCGCCCTGCCATTAGGCTACTGTCGCAATGTTTTGTTATAAACACAACCGCTGCAATTACACCACAGGAATTGTAAATTAATAAAATTCTAATAACTATATTGTATTGTGTGTTGTATATATAATGACGATATACGTTGGTGCTATGTCGGTCACTCTGGTTCTACTGTGGATATCCTCATTTCTAAGTTTATCACGCAGAGAAACTCCGAGCATAGCCCTTTCCATAGCTCGCTGAGCGATTTTGAGCGTCCTCATACTGCTGCTATACTGCTGGCCAGTAAAGGACCACGTCTCGGTTCCGTAGGTCATCACTGGCAACACGCACTGGTTGTACAACTTAGTTTTTATGTTTTGAGGTATACCTGACGAGAAGATGCGTCGTAATTTCTCGAACGCTGCCCAGCCGAGTTGAATCCGTCGATTGACCTCTCGGATTAGTAAACTGGAGTGGCAATGGGCCGGCCATATAGCTCGAAGAACCGACAACCGTTTGGGAAGAAAGGTTTTCGAGTGGCAGCCTCGTACCGGTAGGCGTAGTGTAGGGCGACCCCCCACTGGATAGAGTGACGACCTGGTAAGACATGCAGGAAATCGATGGATGCAGGTGGCTCAGGACCGTGCTTTGTGGCATTACTTGGGGGAGGCCTATGTTCAGCAGTCGACTTGTGAAGGGCTGTAATGATGATGACACGTTGGTGACATCAAATTATACAGTATGGTGAAAAGAATAAGAAATGCATTTTTTTAATTAAAAAAAATATTAGTAATCCTATTAATTAACATGACTAATATTCCGTTTAACCCCTCCTGGGAAGCTGACAATGCTTGTGTTAGGAGTGGTTCACGACAGTAGTCGAATGGTGGATTCGAACCCACGACCTTCTGAGTTCGCGGTCCGCGCCCTCCCATTAGGCTACTGTCGCTTAATGTTTTAATTCATTTCGTCTCAAGGATGTTGGAATAAGCGACTGTAAGAAATGTCGTAAATGTCTTTTCATAGACTGTGACTTAACACGAGACTTTAAAGACCTCGAGACTGGCAATGGGGAGCAGCCTTAAGCAAGATGGCCTATCTACATCGCGATCCTTCATATAACGAGGTATAGAAATAATGTTCATTTTATAAGGAAAAATAAACGCTAACCTTACACGTTTACAAATAATTACACCAATTAATTTTGCAAGGATCGAGAGCACTTAAGTGAACTTTGTATTCCCGTTCACGATTTTTTAGTCAATTCCCGTAAGCCCCGGATATTTGTCTGGAATTTTTTTTGGTAAGCTTTATTTACGTATATCTTTTGCCATTTATAAAACTCTCATGATTTTAAGGCAAATATTCAGTGGCTTGCCCAGGGCCCGGTCTTGGACAAACGCAAATATGTATTTTGTGATACTGACCTGAGTGTTTTATAAAGACTTCATTACAAACTCTGTGGTATTTTTCATATCGACAATGAATACAAGATGATGATATTAGTAATACCAATATCATCAGATGATGTTCACTTACGATCAGGTCGACTCAGTTCTCGTTTGTCACCCTTGTACTATTAAAAATATATGCTTCCAAGCTGTAAGATAAGAGTATTATATTTTTCAAAAACAGTCTTTCTTAGGTAGATAGCTTTCTGAGCGAACAATATAACTCGTACAATTTACTTCTTTACATTACATTGTTCAAGAAAGGAAAGAATATACGACACAATTCTCTGATGCTTGATTCGAATGTCTCCGCATTAAATAACTCTCTAGTTTGTTAGATTATATGGACACCAGCGTAAAATGGTATTTACTACTGAATTTAACATATAGAAAAGTTATTTAGGCTTATTAATAAATACGAATCGGTATTTTTTATTTTCAGACTACTAAATATATTTTTAGGGATCTGTAACTCGGAAGGAAAAAAGGAATCCGTGTATGATCACTTTGTTGTCATTCGGTCAAGGCTTTGTTTTCAAAGGAACAGGTAATGCTATCACATAGAATTGCAGCACCAGGACGCGCAAACTTGTGGTAGTGCATACCTATATGCTGATTGTTGTATGACGAGTTCGCAATATAAAATTGTTAGTATGTCTTAATTTTAATCTTAAATCAACAACAAAGGGATGTTTTGAAAACTAGTTGTATAAAGTTATCAAGTCAGCAAAAAGTGTAGCACATTTGTGAATTAGTCTGTGCACTTGTTCTTCTCCGTGGTTACAGAAAAATATGCGCCAAAAATTAAATAAATATTTCAGAATAAGTTTCCATTTATCCCAGGATGATCCCAATTATTGGTTGTTATCATATTCATAAACGTTTAAAAGTTTTTTTTAAAACGATAAAATAAAAACGCTCACTAGGCGTGCACGAATCGAATCGAATTTTCCAAAGTATGAATATTGTACGTTCGTTTATGCTACGCGTTCGAAATGTTAAACTGCACGCAACCGTATTTACATTATATATTTAGATATTCGCAGAATCACTCAACAAAAACTCTCGTCGAAATATAATCATGAAATTTTACAAGCAAAGTAAAATCTAAAGAAAATATGTCTTTACCGTTACGGCCTATTAAAGCTCCATAGATAGTTGCCATGCTTGGCAAGCGGGTTGGCAACCGCACTTTTATTTTTAGTCGTTATTTGGGAGACGCTGCTGCCCATTTCCCGATTTATTTCCCTGCGTCGCCTCTTACGACACTCGACTACACACACCTATATGGGATGGTGAATGTTCTTACGCCGCCGCTAAACGGCTATACAAGTATTTGGTTTTGCAAATATTAAACTTAAATTTGCGTTTTGAGCATCGACCGTGATACAGACCGATGTATGACAGAACTTTTTTCCATCACACAGTTAATTTTCACCTTTAATCCGACTAACGTTTCTTTAGAACAATGTTCGGTGAACACTATTATATAACTATTATTTTATAATTTGAGGTGACAAACACTGTCCACCTGATAGTAAGTGAATGCTATGGCCATTGAGTTATACAAAACTAGAGGAACAAACCACATTATCGTGCGTCGAAAAAAGTGTAACCGCTATCCAACCGCGACAACGTAGCTTTGAAATTACTAAATATTTTAAATAAACATATATCTAATCACTTACACAACTTGCGAAAACAATACCGTCGCTAAGATTTGATAAAGATAGACACACAAACATGCAATAGCGGGTTGTTATGGCTTACTATATGAAATTTTATCCAAAATACGCAATTAAAGGAGTTTTTTTAAAGCTGCTGTTAATTGATTTTATTTAAAAAAAAAAGTATTTACATATCAGATGAATATAAGTGAGCATAACTGATGAAATAAAATATATTTTTATCAGTATTTTAATTATACTGATAAATCAAACAATATAAAATATGTAATAAAATATAATTAATATGAAATTTATATATAATTATAATTAATATAAAGTTATTAATATAAAATAGATAACGAAATATATTTAATATATCATTCATGAATAAATTAAAATAAGAATAATTATTTATTTTGTATCGAAGTAAAACGTGGTTTTTATTATAATTTCCAAAATATTTAAAATCAGAGATAACAAATTAACTTATTCCGTTAATTATGTAATCTCCCATTAATGTGGGATAATCACAAATGCGGAAAAATGGCTACATTGAACCTAAGTCGCAATATCCGATAATTTTATTAAATATTTGAGGTTTTACGTTTATACGAAAACATGAACTAAAACCTATGCGTAACCTTGAATCGCATTCTTTCACTACGTATTTATCCATTTTTTGTCGCGGATCTTTCGGCTCAACTCTATTGACGTCACATTGAACACCGAACTGACGCTAGCTAGTCATATGGCTGTGGTCATATGTGCAGTGGCAACGCTTTGGCGCGGTAATTACTAATTTAGTGTAATATATAAATCAATGGCTATAGCCAATAGACGAGTTGAAGTGCGGGTGTGTTGTCACCCGTTAGGATTATTATGTTACCAGTAAATAGGAGTCGCCAGTTCTTTACACTCACCTTACGAAATATTACGCTAAATTTTTGTTTGCAGAAGAGGGGCAAACGAGCATGCGGCTCACCTGATGTTGGGTGACTACCGCCGCCCATGATCAACCGCAACACCAGGGGAATTGCAGGTGCGTTGCCGGCCTTTTAGAAAGGAGGAAACTCTTTTATTGAAGGTCCCCAGGTCGTATCGGTCCGGAAAATCGACACAGAGAGGCCGTACACGGAAGAAAACTCCTTGTGAAACGTACAGTGGTGGACCGCCAAGCATCCAGATGGTGTGGATGCTATCGAGACGTTTTCCGCGTAGTGAGTTCACGAAATTTGGCGGCTAGTATTAATCCGAACAATTCCTCAGAGCACTCGCCATGGTATACGCGAAAGAAAATGCAAAGAGATGCAACATCTCTTCGCAGCGCCCGTGAATCAAGCCGATCAGAAAGCACTCGGTAATCGACGATTCGAGCCGCTCTGCGCTGGATGCGGTCAAGTGAAAGGAGCTGGTACTGGGAAGATCCAGCCCAGAGATGGGAACAGTATTCTATGTGCGGCCGTACCTGCGACTTGTAAAGTTGCAGGCGGCGTACCGACATGAAATACTTTCCCGCTCTGCTGAGCACGCCAAGCTTTTTAGAGGCCAATTTGGCCTTCTCTTCCAAGTGACCACGAAACTGCACGTCACTCGATATATCGACGCCGAGGATACCGATACTGGTTGAGGCAACAAGGGGAGTGCCTTGAAACTGGGGAGATACGACAAAAGGGTTCTTTTTAGCGGTTAACGCGCGAACTTGTGTCTTCTGTGGGTTAAAATGGACTAGATTTAGTCGCCCCCAATCCGAGACTCTGTTCAGCAAAACTCGACTTCAGACACAAGTTTGCCCCGGTACTCGGAGACGTTTTCCCGAGAAATATTGGCACGGCCGGTATACAGAGCATCACCAGTGCTGTCATCTACATAGCAATGAATGTTACGGGTTTGCAACATATCCTCGATATGCAGAAGAAACAGCGTTGGCGATAGCACGCAGCCTTGTGTAACACCAGCATTAATATGCTTGTAATCGGAGCTTGCACCGTCTACAACGACCTTGATGCTCCGATCTGTAAGAAAGCTGGTGATCTAATCGCACAATTTCTCGGAAGGCCCATAGGAAGAGAGCTTCGAAAGAAGCGCTTTGTGCCAAACCCGATCGAATCCCTTCGCAATGTCCAAATTAACGGCCAATGGACTCTACTGTCTCCGCCCATCTGTGAGTTAGGTAGACCAGAAGATCACCAGCTGATCGACCACAGAGAAAACCGTATTGGTATACGTTAAAATTCTGTGTGATACGACCATAATATTAATTTAGTTCATACGGAGCCCTTGGAGCGCAAGTACTTCTCGTGCTTGTCCGGTTTTTTTTAATCCACAATACATATTACTAACATCAGGAAATTGTATATACAACTACACGTCATCCGTAAGTGCACAAAAGTTACTCGTTATACATATGTGTACATAATACTAAATAAAGGGCCCTGAAGCCCAATTAGTGGTTTTCAAAATTTTTGTCTGTCTATCTGTATGTGTATTCACGATTCACACAAATACAATTAAACAGATTTCCATTAAAATTTGTGTGTGAGCGGTTAGGGGCCTGGGCAACGTATGGGCTACTTTCTATCCGAATTCGGAACTACATAAAAGAAGGGGTAAGTATTTTCCTTCCTTTAGATATGAATTTTTATTTTATACGATTTATGTCTTAAAATAAATAAAATATTTATAAACATTGACTAAAATAAGTTTTAACTTTTGCGTAATAAATTGAGGTACGCCACTCTATTCTAAAAACTCTAAAAACCACTAATTTGGCTTCACCTGCACCTTGCACCTTTTATAGTCCCCTGGACTGGTTTTCCAGAAATTATTGGAATTACAGACACGAATTCTACAGATTTATTATATTTATGGATTTAAAAATTTTAAACATTCTAAAATGCCGGCAATGCAATTCCCGACGTGTTTCAGTTATTCATGGGTGGCGGTAGACAGTTACCATTAGGTTAGCCGTATCCTCATGCTTTTTGCGTACCACTAGCAAGTTTTCCGAACCAATACGACTTAGGGACCTTAAAAAACCAACTAGCTCCTTTTTAAAAGGTCGGTAAGTCACCTATAATTCCTTTGATGTTGCAGTCTTTCATGAGCGGCGGTGTCGACCGCCAGGTGAACCGCCATGTTTGTTTACCTCCTCTTGTATAAAATAATATTATTAATTTGTATAATAAATTTAACGGCACGTACTGCACTGCGGACAGGTATAAGTAAATAATTTTGTTCCGTTATAGATTACCACATCTAGGTCTGTCCTTAAAAGAATAAATTAGTATCGCTTTAACCATTATCGTTTGAGTGTACATTGTAGAGCAAAGCTGCAGATGAACTATGCACTACTATTGCAAGGTATTATGGCCGCAGTAGGAATATGTCGACGCGACTGGAAAAGAACTACGCTCTTTTTTTTTATATAGAAGAGGGGGCAAACGAGCATGCGGCTCACCTGATGTTAAGTGACTACCGCCGCCCATGATCAACCGCAACACCAGGAGAATTGCGGGCGCGTTGCCGGCCCTTTAGAAAGGAGTAAGCTCTTTTCTTGAAGGTCCCCAGGTCGTATCGGTCCGGAAAAATCGCCGGTGGTAAACTATTCCACAGAGAGGTTGTACGTGGAAGAAAACTCCTTGTGAAACGTACAGTGGTGGACCGCCAAGCATCCAGATGGTGTGGATGGTATCGGGACGTTTGCCGTGTAGTGCGTTCACGAAATTTGGCGGCTGGGATTAATCCGAACAATTCCTCAGAGCACTCCCCGTGATAGATGCGATAAAATACGCAAAGAGGTGCAACATCTCTTCGCAGCGCCAGTGAATCGAGCCGATCGGAGAGCACTTGGTCGTCGACGATTCGAGCCGCTCTGCGCTGGATGCGGTCAATTGGAAGGAGCTGGTACTGGGGAGCCCCAGCACAGAGATGGGAACAGTATTCCATGTGCGGCCGAACCTGCGCCTTGTAAAGTTGCAGGCGGTGTGCCGGCATGAAATACTGTCCCGCTCTGCTGAGCACGCCATGCTTTTTAGAGGCCAATTTGGCCTTCCCTTCCAAGTGACCACGAAACTGCACGTCACTCGATATGTCGACGCCGAGAATTCCGATACTGGCTGAGGCAACAAGGGGAGTGCCTTGAAACTGAGGGGATACGACAAAGGGGTTCTTTTTAGCGGTTAACGCGCAAACTTGTGTCTTCTGGGGGTTAAACTGGACTAGATTTAGTCGTCCCCAATCCGATACTCAGTTCAGCAAAGACTCGACTTCAGACACAAGTTTGTCCCGGCACTCGGAGACGTTTTCCCGAGAAATATTGGCTCGGCCGGTGTAAAGAGCATCACCAGTGCTGTCATCCGCATAGCAATGAATGTTACGGGTATGCAACATATCATTGATATGCAGAAGAAACAGCGTTGGCGATAGCACGCAGCCCTGTGGAACACCAGCATTAATAGGCTTGTAATCGGAGCTTGCACCGTCTACAACGACCTTGATGCTCCGATCTGTAAGAAAGCTGGTGATCTAATCGCACAATTTCTCGGAAGGCCC
Source organism: Parnassius smintheus behrii (assembly GCA_036936625.1). NCBI lineage: Eukaryota > Metazoa > Arthropoda > Insecta > Lepidoptera > Papilionidae > Parnassius > Parnassius smintheus. Next base: position 24,621,640 of record JAUPFT010000029.1, on the reverse strand, counting down.
ATAGGAAGAGAGCTTCGAAAGAAGCGCTTTGTGCCAAACCCGATCGAATCCCTTCGCAATGTCCAAATTAACGGCCAATGGACTCTACTGTCTCCGCCCATCTGTGAGTTAGGTAGACCAGAAGATCACCAGCTGATCGACCACAGAGAAAACCGTATTGGTATACGTTAAAATTCTGTGTGATATGACCATAATATTAATTTAGTTCATACGGAGCCCTTGGAGCGCAAGTACTTCTCGTGCTTGTCCGGTTTTTTTTAATCCACAATACATATTACTAACATCAGGAAATTGTATATACAACTACACGTCATCCGTAAGTGCACAAAAGTTACTCGTTATACATATGTGTACATAATACTAAATAAAGGGCCCTGAAGCCCAATTAGTGGTTTTCAGAATTTTTGTCTGTCTATCTGTATGTGTATTCACGATTCACACAAATACAATTAAACGGATTTCCATTAAAATTTGTGTGTGAGCGGTTAGGGGCCTGGGCAACGTATGGGCTACTTTCTATCCGAATTCGGAACTACATAAAAGAAGGGGTAAGTATTTTCCTTCCTTTAGATATGAATTTTTATTTTATACGATTTATGTCTTAAAATAAATAAAATATTTATAAACATTGACTAAAATAAGTTTTAACTTTTGCGTAATAAATTGAAGTACGCCACTCTATTCTAAAAACTCTAAAAACCACTAATTTGGCTTCACCTGCACCTTGCACCTTTTTTAGTCCCCTGGACTGGTTTCCCAGAAATTATTAGAATTACAGACACGAATTCTACAGATTTATTATATTTATGGATTTAAAAATTTTAAACATTCTAAAATGCCGGCAATGCAATTCCCGACGTGTTTCAGTTATTCATGGGTGGCGGTAGACAGTTACCATTAGGTGAGCCGTATTCTCATGCTTTTTGCGTACCACTAGCAAGTTTTCCGAACCAATACGACTTAGGGACCTTAAAAAACCAACTAGCTCTTTTTTAAAAGGTCGGTAAGTCACCTATAATTCCTTTGATGTTGCAGTCTTTCATGAGCGGCGGTGTCGACCGCCAGGTGAACCGCCATGTTTGTTTACCTCCTCTTGTATAAAATAATATTATTAATTTGTATAATAAATTTAACGGCACGTACTGCACTGCGGACAGGTATAAGTAAATAATTTTGTTCCGTTATAGATTACCACATCTAGGTCTGTCCTTAAAAGAATAAATTAGTATCGCTTTAACCATTATCGTTTGAGTGTACATTGTAGAGCAAAACTGCAGATGAACTATGCACTACTATTGCAAGGTATTATGGCCGCAGTAGGAATATGTCGACGCGACTGGAAAAGAACTACGCTCTTTTTTTTATATAGAAGAGGGGGCAAACGAGCATGCGGCTCACCTGATGTTAAGTGACTACCGCCGCCCATGATCAACGGCAACACCAGGAGAATTGCGGGTGCGTTGCCGGCCCTTTATAAAGGAGTAAGCTCTTTTCTTGAAGGTCCCCAGGTCGTATCGGTCCGGAAAAATCGCCGGTGGTAAACTATTCCACAGAGAGGTTGTACGTGGAAGAAAACTCCTTGTGAAACGTACAGTGGTGGACCGCCAAGCATCCAGATGGTGTGGATGGTATCGGGACGTTTGCCGTGTAGTGCGTTCACGAAATTTGGCGGCTGGGATTAATCCGAACAATTCCTCAGAGCACTCCCCGTGATAGATGCGATAAAATACGCAAAGAGGTGCAACATCTCTTCGCAGCGCCAGTGAATCGAGCCGATCGGAGAGCACTTGGTCGTCGACGATTCGAGCCGCTCTGCGCTGGATGCGGTCAATTGGAAGGAGCTGGTACTGGGGAGCCCCAGCACAGAGATGGGAACAGTATTCCATGTGCGGCCGAACCTGCGCCTTGTAAAGTTGCAGGCGGTGTGCCGGCATGAAATACTGTCCCGCTCTGCTGAGCACGCCAAGCTTTTTGGAGGCCAATTTGGCCTTCCCTTCCAAGTGACCACGAAACTGCACGTCACTCGATATGTCGACGCCGAGAATTCCGATACTGGCTGAGGCAACAAGGGGAGTGCCTTGAAACTGAGGGGATACGACAAAGGGTTCTTTTTAGCGGTTAACGCGCAAACTTGTGTCTTCTGGGGGTTAAACTGGACTAGATTTAGTCGTCCCCAATCCGAGACTCTGTTCAGCAAAGACTCGACTTCAGACACAAGTTTGTCCCGGCACTCGGAGACGTTTTCCCCAGAAATATTGGCTCGGCCGGTGTAAAGAGCATCACCAGTGCTGTCATCCGCATAGCAATGAATGTTACGGGTATGCAACATATCATTGATATGCAGAAGAAACAGCGTTGGCGATAGCACGCAGCCCTGTGGAACACCAGCATTAATAGACTTGCAATCGGAGCTTGCACCGTCTACAACGACCTTGATGCTCCAATCTGCAGGAAAGCTGGTGATCTAATCGCACAATTTCTCGGGAAGCCCATAGGAAGGGAGCTTCGAAAGAAGCGCTTTGTGCCAAACCCGATCGAAGGCCTTCGCAATGTCCAAACTAACGGCCAATGCCTCCCCCTTGAACTCTACTGCCTCCGCCCATCTGTGAGTGAAGTAGACCAGAAGATCACCAGCTGACCGACCACGGCGAAAACCGTATTGGCGGTCACTAATCAGCTGGTGATCCTCAAGGTACCTCATGAGCTGGCAGTTTACAATGGACTCCATTGTTTTGAAGAACAAGGAGGTGATGGCGATTGGCCGGTAGTTGGACGGGTCTGAGCGGTCTCCTTTTTTAGGGATCGGGTGGACGAAAGCCGTCTTCCATGATTTTGGGACTACGCCTAGGGAGTAGGAGTACCGGAAAAGACGCGTTAAAACCGGTGCCAACTCTGGAGCACACGTCCTCAGCACAATTGGGGGGATTCCGTCAGGCCCACTCGACTTGTGGATGTCCAGGGAGAGGAGTGCTTTGCGAACTGAGCGCTGTGTGAACTGCACTTCTGGCATGGAGCACTCACACCGCGGGATGGTCGGCGGCGTATTCCCCCCATCATCGAGAGTCGAGTTAGACGCAAAGAAAGAGCCTAGAAGATCGGCTTTCTCCTTTGCAGTATGGGCCAGTGAGTCGTCCTCCCTGTGCAGAGATGTAAGAGATGGCTGACAGGAATTCCCCTGGACAGCCTTGGCGAGAGACCAGAATGCACGGGTTCCAGAAGTAAGGCGAACTAGTTTCTCGCCAATTCTGCCTATGTGCTCTGACTTTGCCTTGGCAATGACTCTTTTGAAGGACCTAGAGGCGGAATTATACTTCTTTTTTAGAGCGCTGGTATTTACATCCCGGGACGCTGATGCATCAACCCAGGCTTGGTAGCACTCCTGCTTATAGCATGATGCTATTTTACAGGAGCGACCAAACCATGGCTGAGATTTGCCTCCAATGGGCACCACAGAGGAAGGAATAAAAAGTTCCATACCCTGAAGTCCACATCAGTAACAGAATCCGCAACAACGTTGGGATCATCCGGCGAGAAGCAAACCCGCCCCCAAGGGTAGGATGCAAAGAAAGACCGCATCCCATCCCAATTGGCTGACAGAATACCAACATAAAATAGCTGCATAATTTTTTCCGGGATCGACTGGCAGAGTATGATATAGGATATTTGATATTTAGTCCTCTTATTGTAGTCGTACATCTAAGGTATCTTACTGTAAAAATTTAATAAATAATGTTGCTGCGTTTCGTATAGCTGAGAATCTTTTTTAATGGATCATTCCGTTTTAGACCTCAGAGTTGACAACGAATTTACACATTGGATCTTAATTGAGAGATGTGTCAATTGGCCAGAGTATCCACTTACCATATGATAGATTGTGTGTTCGTATGTCTCCACTAGTTCTAAAAAAACGAAAAAAAAACTGGCAAAAAAGCATAAGTTAAAGCCATCTCAATTTTGGAAAATCTCGATGCAATATGAATGTGACATTTTATGTATAGAAAATGAAAATACGAACGCTCATATTCTTATGTACTGCTAAGGAAATTTAGAATGGAAATAATATAAAAAATATGAAATAACCGTAAGCTGAAGTCCATTAATCTTGTCTACTTCTATCATTCCGAGTTCCGATGCGGTAATCTGGTCGCAGATGGAAATGCCGCGAGAAAAAAGTATTATTAAAATTCCCCTCTATCGCAAGGTTGAGGATTATTCTCGCAGTTATTCAAGTGCAGCGTTATAACTGTCCGTTATAATCGTCATAGTGCTATAATTATTTTAGTTCAGTATTTTTAAAAACCTGCGTTAAAAGTGTACGTATCATGTTACTGGAATTGAGTATATTTTGTTTTGTTTATTTACTTTAAGTACACCCAAAATAAAGTGGCATCTGTTGCATAAGGAGGAGTATGCAAGTGAATTTAGAGAGCTAGTTGTAAACAAGATGATAGAGATGGGTGATATGGAAGGAATGAGTGTGAATGAGTGCTGGAAGGAAACGGCTGATTGTGTCCGAAGTGTGGCAAGGAAGGTGTTAGGAGAAACAAAAGGGAAGCGTATGATAGATAAGGATGGGTGGTGGTGGAGTGAAAGTATTAGAGAAGTTTTGAGAGAAAAGAAAAATGCCTTTAAAGAATGGCAGAGCGTAGAAGACCAGATTGAATCAATAAAAGAAAGTAAGAGAGGGGCGTATAAAGAATGTAAGAAGAGAGCGAAGAAGGAAGTTGCTATTTGTAGGGCAGAGGCGCAAGATAAATTATTTCGGTCCCTTGAAAGCCCCGAAGGTCAAAAACGACTTTTTCAAATTGCAAGAGCGAGAAAAAGGAATGGAAGAGATGTCTCACATGTAAAATGTATAAAAGATGATTCTGGAAGGATTTTGACTGACGATGAAAGTATAAAGAAGCGATGGAAGGAGTATTTTGAGAAATTGATGAATGAGGAGAATGAATGGAATAGTATGCTTGAAAACCCACCAGTGAATATGGGCTTAGTGAGAGAAATTAGTGTGGACGAAGTAAAAATGGCTGTTAGGAATATGAAGAATGGGAAGGCGGTCGGCCCAGATGGAATACCAGCAGAAGTGTGGAAGTTGCTGAGTGCGGATGGATGGAAGTGGTTGAGTTTATTTTTAGGTAAATTGTTGCAGGAAGAACAAATACCTGAGGAATGGTGCAGTAGTATACTGGTCCCCATTTTTAAAAACAAAGGAGACGTTCAAAACTGCAGCAGTTACCGGGGAATAAAACTCATGTCACATACGATGAAAGTCTGGGAAAGAATAATAGAGAGAAGAATGAGAGAAGAGTGTGAGATAACACAAAACCAGTTCGGATTCATGCCCGGTCGAGGTACGACAGATGCCATTTTCGCATTACGCCAATTGTGCGAAAAGTACAAGCGCGTGCATAAAAATCTGCACATGGTTTTTGTCGACCTTGAAAAGGCGTACGATCGGGTTCCCCGTGAGGTTTTGTGGTGGGCGTTAAAGATGAAAGGTGTGCCGGGGAAGTATGTGAGGTTAGTCCGTCCTATGTACAGAGCATCCCGTACATGTGTACGATCTGCCGCGGGAACTACGGGCAGTATCGATGTGTCTGTAGGGCTGCACCAAGGGTCGGCATTGAGCCCTTACCTCTTGAAACGGTGCCGGGCTTGGGCGTCTCCCGTTATTTGGCGCCCATAAAATGGATGATGGAAGAAACAAAAAAAGGAACGCGCATAGGGCCGCTGCCTGGGGGTCGCCGGGGCGCGTCTGGAGCTGGCGCTGGACGCGGCAGCATGCGGGCCGCCAGCCGAGCGCGAGGAGCTGCACGATCACCTAGCAGCCCCTCGCATCCATCATCCCCACCAGAAGGCTTGGTGTCGGCTGGGTCTTCTCGGACCCAGCAAGCGGCACCCGCCGCTGGTGGAGCACGTCGCATGCGTTGGACAAAATCCATGAACGAAAACGCATTGCGGGCGTACTATAGGGCGAAAGGGGAAGAAACTGTAGGAATAGCGTATAGGTCTCGGATGCATTGCTATTTTGCTGAGCTGGAGCCGTCTATCCCCGTCACGGAACAAAACCTGGCAGACCGAGTTCGGTACATCATGCGCTCGAAAATATTTGATGATGCCGAACTCGAACGACTACGACGTGAGGCTATTCCGTCGTCGAATGAATCGGCTATGGCTGGAGATGCAGCTCCACATTCGACAGACCAGCATCTACACGTGAAAGCCGCCATGGATCTTCCAGTTGTGGTTGATTCGAACGACGATGAAATAGTCTCCCGCGAACTAGAGCAAATGAGGAGTATATTGGAAGAGGCGATTTTGGAAACGCGCAGCACCCCTCTTGAAAGTCGACCGTGACTTCCCCGCATACCCCTAAGCAAGCGAAATCGGGCTGTCGTGAGGGCTCTTAACCCAATGCTGGTGACCTATTTGGAAGCCAGCCGGGACCTTTGCGAGACGGACTCGATTCTCTTTGGCGCCTCAGTGGCAGTTTGCCGTATTATTGGCGCCAAACATCCCATGGCTGGACGCGCTACTACACAAAGTAGTGCCATCCCAGCCTGGAGGAAAAGAATCGAGGACCGTATCGCAAAGGCAAGGGCCCTTATCAGCAGACTGACAAGCTTCAGGTCGGGTAATAATAGACCGAGAATTATGCGCACCGTTAGGATGGCGTTTGCTGGGACAAATATCAGTTTGTCCCAGCCGTATATCACGCAGAAACTAACGGAGCGCATAGACGACCTGAAGCAAAAGATCGCTGCTTGGTGGAGGCGGATTCGACGATTTTCCGAGGGGTCAAGGCGGTTCAACCAGAATCGTCTCTTCCAGAGTGATCAGAAGAGGCTCTATAAATCATTGGAGCGACCAAAGGTATGTGGAGCGGGCCAAGGACCGGATCAGGCTGACATTATCGCATTCTGGCGTGGCCTGTGGTCAGAGCCCGTAAACCACAGCGATGGCCCTTGGATGGAAGTTGTGGCGAGCCAGGGTGCGAGTGTTACGCCTATGGACCCCATCACCATAACGCCAGAAGACGTGGCTGAGGCGGTCCGTAGGGCCCCGAACTGGAAAAGTCCGGGGCTCGACGGGCTGCATCATTACTGGCTGAAGGGGTTCATAGTGTGTCACGCTGTGCTCGCCCGACAATTTCAAGAGAGCCACTACGACTCCCGAGCCTCTTCACTACTGGGATCACTCACTTGGTTCCTAAAGATCAGGATACCACAGACCCGAGCAAATACCGCCCCATCACGTGTCTACCCACCATATATAAGACACTGACATCCATTTTGAGCGCGAGAATCACTCGTCACCTGGAGCTAAACCAGGTGATGTCACGCGCTCAAAACGGATGTCGGGGCGGTGGTCGTGGGACTAAGGAACCACTCCTCATAGGCAAAGTGGTGAAACGCAACCGTCGGAACTTCTCTGCCGCCTGGATAGACTACAGAAAGGCGTTCGACTCGGTGCCCCATACATGGCTAAAGAGGGTCCTCGAGCTGTACAAGATTGACTGTACAGTTAGAGACCTCCTCGAGCAGTGTATGGGGCAGTGGAGTACGATCCTTTGTCATCTGGGCGAGCGGATGACGGCTGCGGAGAACCACATAAGGATAAGAAGGGGTATCTTCCAGGGCGATTGTCTGGTTCTGCCTCTCTCTTAACCCTCTCAGTACCTTACTCGAGGGCTCCGGGAGGGGATTTCAGCTACGGAAAGGAGGGACAAAAGTGACCCACCTATTCTATATGACCTCAAGTTATTCGCCTCCAGTCGCTCCCATCTTATGGAACTGCTAAACATCACTTGTGAATTTAGCAATTCCATTGGAATGGAGCTGGGGACGGATAAGTGTGCGGTCCTCCATGTTGAGAGGGGAAGGGTTGCTAACTCTGAGGGCATAGACTTGTCTATGCCCGTCAACTTAAGGACCCTTTCCGAGGCTGAAACATACCGATACCTGGGTATGTCACAGAACATCGGTATTGATGAGGCTGGTATGAAACAGTCAGTTTGCGACGTGTTTTATGCACGCTTGACCAAAGTGCTTAACAGCCTTTTGTCCGGTGTGAATAAGTCACGCGCATATAACTGCTGGGTCATGCCTGTCCTCATGTATACCTTTGGCATACTCAGGTGGACTCAGACTGAGCTTAACGCCCTGGGTAGAAAAGTCCGCACTACCATGACGTCCCATAGGATGCATCATCCGAGATCGTCGGTAATGAGGCTGTACTTGCCGCGAAAGTATGGTGGGCGTGGCTTTCTGAGCGCGCTCACCATGCATAATCGCGAAGTGTGCAGTCTCCGTCAATACTTCTTGGCGAGATCGGATGATCTATTCTATAATGACGTCATTTCTAGTGATAAAGGGCTTACCCCTCTATCCTTGCCAACGAGCAATGGCAGGACCCAGCAGTGCTTAGCATTTCCGACCAGGAGACCGTATGAAAGGAGAAGGAGCTCCACGGGAGGTACTACAAGGCTCTTCATGAGCCCTTCGTAGATACAGTCGCCTCCCTCAACTGGCTACGTTTCGGTGACCTCTTCGGGGAAACCGAGGGTTTCGTCTGTGCAATACAGGATCAGGTTATTAAGACCAACAACTATCGGAGATACATCCTAAAGGATTGGCACCGTCGACGTATGTCGAGCTTGTCGCCATCCCGGTGAGTCACTTAGGCATGTCATCTCCGGTTGTTCGGCGCTTTCTAACTCTGAGTACTTGCACAGGCACAACCTAGTAGCCAGAATTCTTCACCAGGAGCTCGCTCTGAAATACGGTCTCGTGGATCGGAAATTGCCAAATTACAAGTACACTCCGGAAGCCGAATTATTATTATTATTATTATTATGTGTGGGGTATCTATATAGTTTTCTCATCTGGTTGGGATGTATAAATATATAATTATAAACGAAAATGAAAGGATAAATATACATAAATATCAATAAAATAAAATAAATACAAAACTACATAAATAAATAAAAGCCCAACCAGATGGAAGCCCTCGGCAGGGGAGACCAAACGGCCAGGGGTTAGGGGGAAAGGGAAAGAAACCGGCGGACGATGCGGGCAGTATCAAGGAGCACCGCCTTCTGCATTTGAGCCCGGAGCGGTCCGTCACGGAGTCCCAGTCGCCTCAGATGACGAGAGAGGCTAACTGGGATTAGCCCATTCCCAGAGACGACTACAGGAATAATTTCGGCCGACAGACCACCCCACATGTCGGTCACCTCGTGAGCCAGGTCCAGATATTTTGATTGCTTATCTGTTTCGGCTCTCACGAGGTTCTCGTCATACGAGATGGTAATATCCACCAAAAATATCCTTGACTGTGCCCGGTCCATCAGCACAATATCAGGCTTATTCGCAAGAATAGTCCTGTCTGTGATGGTGGCCCGGTCCCAGTAGAGCCTGGCGCGGTCATTTTCGAGCACGGCTTCCGGCAAGTACTTGTAATACGGTAATTTCCGGTCCACGAGACCGTATTTCAGAGCGAGCTCCTGGTGTAGAATTCTGGCTACTAGGTTGTGCCTGTGCAAGTACTCAGAGTTAGAAAGCGCCGAACAACCGGAAATGACATGCCTGAGTGACTCCCCTGGATGGCGACAAGCTCGACAGACGTCGACGGTGCCATCCTTTAGGATGTATCTCCGATAGTTGTTGGTCTTAATAACCTGATCCTGTATTGCACAGACAAAACCCTCGGTTTCCCCGAAGAGGTCACCGAAACGTAGCCAGTTGAGGGAGGCGACTGTATCTACGAAGGGCTCATGTAGAGCCCTGTAGTACTTCCCGTGGAGCTCCTTCTCCTTCCATACGGTCTCCCGGTCGGAAATGCTAAGCACTGCTGGGTCCTGCCATTGCTCGTTGGCTAAGGATAGAGGGGTAAGCCCTTTATCACTAGAAATGACGTCATTATAGAATGGATCATCCGATCTCGCCAAGAAGTATTGACGGAGACTGCACACTTCGCGATTATGCATGGTTAGCACGCTCAGAAAGCCACGCCCACCATACTTTCGCGGCAAGTACAGCCTCATTACCGACGATCTCGGATGATGCATCCTATGGGACGTCATGGTAGTGCGGACTTTTCTATCCAGGGCGTTAAGCTCAGTCTGAGTCCACCTGAGTATGCCAAAGGTATACATGAGGACAGGCATGACCCAGCAGTTATATGCGTGTGACTTATTCACACCGGATAAAAGGCTGTTAAGCACTTTGGTCAAGCGTGCATAAAACACGTCGCAAACTGACTGTTTCATACCAGCCTCATCGATACCGATGTTCTGTGACATACCCAGGTATCGGTATGTTTCAGCCTCGGAAAGGGTCCTTAAGTTGACGGGCATAGACAAGTCTAGGCCCTCAGAGTTAGCAACTCTTCCCCTCTCCACATGGAGGACCGCACACTTATCCGTCCCCAGCTCCATTCCAATGGAACTGCTAAATTCACAAGTGATGTTTAGCAGTTCCACAAGATGGGGGCGACTGGAGGCGAATAACTTGAGGTCATCCATATAGAAAAGGTGGGTCACTTTTGTCCCTCCTTTCCTTAGCAAAAATCCCCTCCCGGAGCCCACCAGTAAGGTACTGAGAGGGTTCAGAGAGAGGCAGAACCAGATTGGACTCAGACAATCGCCCTGGAAGATACCCCTTCTTATCCTTATGTGGTTCTCCGCAGCCGTCATCCGTTGGCCCAGATGACAAAGGATCGTACTCCACTGCCCCATACACTGCCCGAGGAAGTCTCTAACTGTACAGTCAATCTTGTACAGCTCGAGGACCCTCTTTAGCCATGTATGGGGCACCGAGTCGAACGCCTTTCTGTAGTCTATCCAGGCGGCAGAGAAGTTCCGACGGTTGCGTTTCACCACTTTGCCTATGACCGCGTCAATGAGGAGTGGTTCCTTAGTTCCGCGACCACCGCCCCGACATCCATTTTGAGCGCGTGACATCACCTGGTTTAGCTCCAGGTGACGAGTGATTCTCGCTCTCAAAATGGTTGTCAGTGTCTTATATATGGTGGGTAGACACGTGATGGGGCGGTATTTGCTCGGGTCTGTGGTATCCTGATCTTTAGGAACCAAGTGAGTGATCCCAGTAGTGAAGAGGCTCGGGAGTGACTTCTGGTCGAGAGCCTCTTGAAACTGTCGGGCGAGCACAGCGTGACACACTATGAACCCCTTCAGCCAGTAATGATGCAGCCCGTCGAGCCCCGGACTTTTCCAGTTCGGGGCCCTACGGACCGCCTCAGCCACGTCTTCTGGCGTTATGGTGATGGGGTCCATAGGCGCAACACTCGCACCCTGGCTCGCCACAACTTCCATCCAAGGGCCCTCGCTGTGGTTTACGGGCTCTGACCACAGGCCACGCCAGAATGCGATAATGTCAGCCTGATCCGGTCCTTGGCCCGCTCCACATACCTTTGGTCGCTCCAATGATTTATAGAGCCTCTTCTGATCACTCTGGAAGAGACGATTCTGGTTGAACCGCCTTGACCTCTCGGAAAATCGTCGAATCCGCTTCCCCCAAGCAGCGATCTTTTGCTTCAGGTCGTCTATGCGCTCCGTTAGTTTCTGCGTGATATCCGGCTGGGACAAACTGATATTTGTCCCAGCAAACGCCATCCTAACGGTGCGCACAATCCTCGGTCTATTATTACCCGACCTGAAGCTTGTCAGTCTGCCGATAAGGGCCCTTGCCTTTGCGATACGGTCCTCGATTCTTTTTCTCCAGGCTGGGATGGCGCTACTTTGTGTAGTAGCGCGTCCAGCCATGGGAAGTTTGGCGCCAATAATAATAATAATAATAATAATAATAATAATAATAATAATAATAATAATAATAATAATAATAATAATAATAATAATAATAATAATAATAATAATAATAATAATAATAATAATAATAATAATAATAATAATAATAATAACGACGCGCTACTGGACAAAGTAGTGCTATCCCAGCCTGGAGAATAAGAATTGAAGAACGTATCGCAAAGGCTAGGGCCCTCATCGGCAGACTGATATGCTTCAGGTCAGGCAATACCAGGCCAAGGATTGTGCGCACCGTCAGGATGGCGTTTGCTGGGACAAATGTTAGTTTGTCCCAGCCGGATATAATGCAAAAACTGACGGAGCGCATAGACGACCTGAAGCAAAGAATAGCTGCTTGGGAAAAGCGGATTCGGCGATATACCGAGAGGTCGACACGGTTCAACCAGAATCGTCTCTTCCAGAGTGATCAGAAGAGGCTCTATAAACCATTGGAGCGACCAATAGTAAGTGGAACGGGCCCTGCACCAAATCAGGCCGACATGGTCGCATTCTGGCGCAGCCTGTGGTCAGAGCCCGTAAACCCCAACGAGGGCCCTTGGACGGAAGTTGTGGCGAGTCAGTGTGCGGGTATTACGCCCATGGACCCCGTCATCATAACGCCGGATGACGTAGCTGAGGCGGTCCGTAGGGCCCCGAACTGGAAAAGTCCGGGGCTTGACGGGCTGCATCACTACTGGCTGAAGGGGTTCATGGTGTGTCACGCTGTGCTCGCCCGACAGTTTCAAGAGGCTCTCAACCAGAAGTCGCTCCCAAGCCTCTTCACTACTGGGATCACTCATTTGGTTCCTAAAGATCAGGATACCACAGACCCGAGCAAATACCGCCCCATCACGTGTCTACCGACCATATACAAGACACTAACATCCATTTTGAGCGCGAGAATCGCTCGTCACCTGGACTTAAATCAGGTGATGTCGCGCGCTCAAAACGGATGTCGGGGCGGCGGTCGTGGAACCAAGGAACCACTCCTCATTGACGCGGTCATTGGCAAAGTGGTGAAACGCAACCGTCGGAACTTCTCCGCCGTCTGGATAGATTACAGAAAGGCATTTGACTCGGTGCCCCATACATGGCTAAAGAGGGTCCTCGAGCTGTACAAGATTGACTGTACAGTTCGAGACTTCCTCGGGCAGTGTATGGGGCAGTGGAGTACGATCCTCTGTCATCAAGGCGAGCGGATGACGGCTGCGGAAAGCCGCATAAGGATAAGAAGGGGTATATTCCAGGGCGACTGTCTGAGTCCAATCTGGTTCTGCCTCTCTTTGAACCCTCTCAGTACTTTACTGGAGGGCTCCGGGAGGGGATTTCAGCTTCGGAGAGGAGGTACAAAAGTGACCCACCTTTTCTATATGGATGACCTCAAATTATTCGCCTCCAGTCGCTCCCATCTTATGGAATTGCTAAACATCACGTGTGAATTTAGCAATTCTATTAGAATGGAGCTGGGGACGGATAAGTGTGCGGTCCTCCATGTTGAAAGGGGAAGGGTTGCTAACTCTGAGGGCATAGACTTATCTATGCCCGTCAACTTAAGAACCCTTTCCGAGGCTGAAACATACCGATACCTGGGTATGTCACAGAACATCGGTATCGATGAGGCTGGTATGAAACAGTCAGTTTGCGACGTGTTTTATGCACGCTTGACCAAAGTGCTTAACAGTCTTTTGTCCGGTGTGAATAAGACACATGCATATAACGGTTGGGTCATGCCTGTCCTCATGTATACCTTTGGCATACTCAGGTGGAGTCAGACTGAACTTAACGCCCTGGATAGAAAAGTCCGCACTACAATGACGTCCCATAGGATGCATCATCCGAGATCGTCGGTAATGAGGCTGTACTTGCCGCGAAAGCATGGTGGGCGTGGCTTCCTGAGCGCGCTCACCATGCATAATCGCGAAGTGTGCAGCCTCCGTCATTACTTCCTGGCGAGATCGGATGATCCATTCTATAATGACGTCATTTCTAGTGATAAAGGACTTACCCCTCTATCCTTAGCCAACGAGCAATGGGAAGACCCGGCAGTACAGAGCATTTCCGACCGGGAGACCGTATGGAAGGAGAAGGAGCTCCACGGGAGGTACTACAGGGCTCTACATGAGCCTCACGTAGATACAGGCGCATCCCTCAACTGGCTACGTTTCGGTGACCTCTTCGGGGAAACCGAGGGTTTTGTCTGTGCAATACAGGATCAGGTTATTAAGACCAACAACTATCGGAGATACATCCTAAAGGATGGCACTGTCGACGTCTGTCGAGCTTGTCGCCATCCCGGGGAGTCACTTAGGCATGTCATCTCCGGTTGTTCGGCGCTTTCTAACTCTGAGTACTTGCACAGGCACAACCTAGTAGCCAGAATTCTACACCAGGAGCTCGCTCTGAAATACGGTCTCGTGGACCGAAAATTGCCGTATTACAAGTACTTGCCGGAATCCGTGCTCGAAAATGACCGCGCCAGGCTCTACTGGGACCGGGCCATCATCACAGACAGGACTATTCTTGCGAATAAGCCTGATATTGTGCTGATGGACCGGGCACAGTCAAGGATATTTTTGATCGACATTACCATTCCGTATGACGAGAACCTCGTGAAAGCCGAAACGGATAAACGAACAAAATATCTGGACCTGGCTCACGAGGTGACCGACATGTGGGGTGGTATGCCGACCGAAATTATTCCTGTAGTCGTCTCTGCGAATGGGCTAATCCCAGTCAGCCTCTCGGGTCATCTGAGGCGACTGGGACTCCGTGACGGACCGCTCCGGGCTCAAATGCAGAAGGCGGTGCTTCTCGATACCGCCCGCATCGTCCGCCGGTTTCTTTCCCTTTCCCCCTAACCGTCGGCCGTTTGGTCTCCCCTGCCGAGGGCTCCCATCTGGTTGGATCTTATTTATTTATGTAGTTTTTGTATTTATTTTATTTTATTGATATTTATGTATATTTATCTTTTCATTTTAATTTATAATTATATATTTATAGCACCCAACCAGGTGAGAAAATTATATAGATACCCCATAATAATAATAATAACAATAGCAATAATAATAATAATAATAATAATAATAATAATAATAATAATAATAATAATAATAATAATAATAATAATAATAATAATAATAATAATAATAATAATAATAATAATAATAATAATAATAATAATAATAATAATAATAATAATAATAATAGCAATAATAATAATAGCAATAATAATAATAATAATAATAATAATAAGGCCCTCGCAAATCTAACTCCACGTCCGCGCATGACCATCTATGCCACGTGAGGGCCGGACATTGGACTTTTAATTAACTTAACCTATGACCAACGGAGCTCTAGATACCTTCAATGATGGAGAGACAATTACGTAGTACTATTATAGGGCCGCTGCCCGAGGGTGAGCGTCGGGGCACGTCTGGAGCTGACGCTGGACGTGACAGCGTACGGGCCGTCAGCGGCTCTCTGCTGAGCAGGCGGGCGAGAGTCGGGGAACCCGAAAATATTACAGCCGATCAATGGGAAGGGATGGGTATGGGTGATGCTTTGCAGAGTACGGACTTACCTACAAGCTCTGCCGGCTCATCTTCAATGACCACAAATAATACAGAACATGATGATAGAAGAAGAAAGTGGTCAACAGAAGAACTTCAAGAATTAATGTTTTGTTACTTTAAAGCAAGATCAATTGGACCAGGATACATAGGCAGGTTACAGAAACTTTTCACAGAAAGAAACCCGAATAACCCTAAAATTCATAAGTTTAACGGAAACACCTCATCAAATCAAGCACGAAGGATTATTAAGCAAAATGTACTATCACAAGAATTACTAAACAGAATACGAAAAGAAGCAGAAGGTATCACACCCGTAGATAACTCAAATTCAAACGACATTGTAGTACAAGATACACAACCTACATTCGCACACATTACGGAACAAAATTTACAACATACCATTGAACAAGCTGAAACAATAGATCAGATGACAAGTAATATAGTGGTAAATGATGATCATGATCCATTAATCTTGCACTTCCTTCAAATATTAGCGGAAACTAATGAAACCAGACTTGAAGATCGAGTATTTCTACCTAAAGCTAAAATCAATAGGCGTTTCTTAGAAAATCTACACACATTAAATAATTATTTACCTAATCTTTTAATTACTAATAATAGTTTACGCGAGATAAATAATATAATATACGCTGCAGCTAAAACTCTTATATTAAACAACAATCAAAAACCTTATATCACTAATAATATTATAAAAACAAAATGTGATCCACCATGGAAAAAAAGAATACAAACTAAAATAGATATATTTAGGAAGGAACCAGGACAATTAATAGAAATTGAAAAGGGAATCAAAACACGCAGGATGATGAAAATAAAAGAAAAATTATATACCAAATACAGCATTCAAAATGATAATGATCGCAATAATATAACAGAAACTATTAGGCAAAAAGTTAAAGCTTTAGCAGGTAGAATAAAGAGATATGAAGACATTAACACTAGAAAAGCTCAGAATAGATTATTTAATGAAAAAGAGCATAGATTTTACAGAAGTTTAGGGTGTAGTAACAACAAAGACATCAAAATACCGAGTAAAGGAGAAGTGGAGGTATTTTGGAACTCAATTTTATCAAACCAAACGCAGTACAATTTGAATGCTAATTGGATAAAAGAAGTAGAAATGCTGTCAAGTGAAATACACAGAGAAGATACACAAGAGATAACAGAAGACCAAGTAAAATTTGCTATCAGAAAACTGTTAAATTGGAAATCACCTGGAATGGATAAAATACAAAATTATTATTTAAAATACCTAACCAGTGTTCATAAATACATAGCTTCATTATTCACTAAGATAGTTTCAGGTACAGAAATAATGGAAGAATGGTTCGTTACGGGACAAGTTATATTAATACCCAAAAATGAAAACACCGAAAACCCAAAGAACTGGAGACCAATAGCATGTTTACCTAGTATGTACAAATTACTTACTTCCATATTGGCCAACGTATTGTATAACCATTGCGATAAGAATAACATAATGGCGGTGGAGCAAAGGGGATGTCGCCGTGGTACCAGGGGATGTAAAGACCATCTAATGGTTAATAAGGCCATATTGGAGGATGCACATCAAGCTCAAAAAAACCTGAGTATGGCATGGATTGACTATCAAAAAGCCTTTGACAGTGTATCTCACGAATGGCTTCTTAAAGTGCTTGATGTCTATAAATGTCCATTAATAATTAAAAGATTCCTTCAGTTGGCTATGCCACTATGGAGGGTGATCATGACAGCCCGTGGATCACATGATTCGGTTACCACGGATTTATGTTAGGCGTGGAATTTTCCAGGGTGACTCCCTCTCACCATTGTTATTCTGCTTAGCAATTAACCCACTTTCCTGTATACTTAATAAATACAAACTGAAAGGATATAAACTCAAAGACAGTTTCTGGATCAATCACCTACTATACATGGATGACCTTAAAGTTTATGCAAACAATAAGAGTAATTTGAAAGTACTGTTGGATAGTGTGGAAGTATTTACAAGCGACATAGGAATGCGATTTGGACTAGACAAATGCAAAACAATACACCTGAGTTCTGGGTATAGAAGCAATGCAATAGGAGAAGGTCATATTCTTTTAAGCGGTGAAACTTTTGAGCAACTTGCAATGGGAGATAAATATAAATATTTAGGAATACATGAATCAGGAAAGATAGAACACAGCATCATAAGAGATCAAATAACTAAAGAATATTTTAAAAGAAGCAAGAAACTACTGAACACCCACCTTAACTCACGACATTTGATAAAAGGTATTAATACATATGCAGTCCCGGTTTTACTTTACTCATTTGGCATAATAAATTATAAAAATAACGATCTTAAGAAAATAGATATAAAAACAAGGAAATTACTAGCAATTAAAAAGGTACATCAGCAAAAAGCAGAAATAGAAAGGCTATACTTACCTGTAACACAAGGAGGAAGAAGTCTGATAAATATAGAGTACATGTATAAAGCACAGATAGTAAAATATAAACAATATCTGAAAACAGAAAGCGATTATCTCATTAAAATAATAATGCAACACGACATACATAGAGATAAATATTCAATTATAAAAGAAGCACAAGAGATAGAAAGAGAATTACACTTAACACAAGAAAATACATATACAGATAAAGAGATTAAGATGGCAATAGTTAAAAGACACAATGAACTGTGGCGAACAAAGCCCTTACATGGACAATTTCCTAAAAAAGTTTTAGATCAGGCCAATATAGACATAGAACTTTCATATCAATGGCTTAAAAGGCAACAGGTTTCTCCTAGTACAGAGTCATCAATATTTGCAATACAAGACCAGGCCATTAATACGCGGCAACATCAACGCGACATATTAAATGAGCCAGTAGATGGAAAATGTCGTCTGTGTTCCTGTAAAGATGAAACCACACAACACATAATATCCGGATGTGACAAACTAGTAGGGACATATTACGTAAAGCGACATGATAACCTTGTCCAGTACGTCTATTGGTATCTGGCTAAAAAGAACAAAATAGAAGTTTCTAATCTCTGGTGGCAAGAAACCCTCATCCGACCACAAATTAAGGAAAATGAGTTTGCTAAAATCATGTGGGAAATGCCCGTCCAAACTGATATTACTGTAACACATAACAGACCTGATTTGATATATGTTGATAAAACAAGTAATAAAACATTCTTAATAGATATAACTGTACCATCAGACTACAATATAGGACCTAAGGAAATTGAAAAATTAAGCAAATACCACCTGCTAAAACTGAAGTTAGTCGTTTGTGGAATACACAAGCAACTGTCATTCCCATAGTAATAGGAGCAACGGGAGTGGTAGCTAAAAGTATTAGGAAATACATAGATAAATTAGATAGCCATATAAACATTAGTATCCTTCAAAAACAAGCAGCTATTCACACATCAACTATACTCACTAAAGTGCTAGGGGATACCGTATTTATACATAATCAACCGGACCATCTACATATACAGATCACCCAACAGTCATCAAACACGCAGCAGTCACCAAGAACAACGGATACAACAAACACCACAAACACATCGAATATACAACGTTCACTAAACATCCAAGAGCAACACATGCAAACCATGCAACAATCATTAGGCATAACAGGCATACAACAATCATTAAATGCACCGAACTCATCTAACACATATAATCCGAATGTACAACAGTCACTAAATTCTCGACAAAAACGGGGACGAGAGAGAAAAAGAATGAGAAAAGACGAACAACTTACAGAAAGTACATCTTGAATGACTCTTTTAATTTGCGTAATAATTTTCATTAAATTACATCTCAATATTAAAAAAGTACTATAAAAAACTACAACATTATATTAATTTAAAACACATTAATGGGGATATGTAAATACCTTTTTTTCTGTGGGATGCAGAACGGGGTATTTATTAAAACCGACGTAAGTCGTGAAGGTGTCATAATATAATAATAATAATAATAATAATAATAATAATAATAATAATAATAAATAATAATAATAATAATAATAATGGCGTAGGGAAGTGACGACCCCATCGCCCGCTGACGTAACAGTCATGTGACAAAACTGCTACGTCGGCGCAGTCAGTCAGCATCCTGCCAAGAGGTGTGAGCGCCGTGCCTAGGCAAAATTGTAGGTGCAAAGGTCCGTTTGTGCATATGACCCAACCACCAAACGGTGCCGGGTTTGGGCGTCTCCCGTTATTTGGCGCCCATAAAATGGATGATGGTACAAAGAGGAACGCGCATAAGGCCGCTGCCTGGGGGTCGCCGGGGCGCGTCTGGAGCTGGCGCTGGACGCGGCAGCATGCGGGCCGCCAGCCGAGCGCGAGGGGCTGCACGATCACCTAGCAGCCCCTCGCATCCATCATCCCCACCAGAAGGCATGGTGTCGGCTGGGACTTCTCGGACTCAGCAAGCGGCACCCGCCGCTGGTGGAGCACGTCGCATGCGTTGGACAAAATCTATGAACGAAAACGCATTGCGGGCGTACTATAGGGCGAAAGGGGAAGAAACTGTGGGAATAGCGTACAGGTCTCGGATGCATAGCTTTTTTGCTGAGCTGGAGCCTTCTATCCCCGTCACGGAACAAAACCTGGCAGACCGAGTTCGGTACATCATGCGCTCGAAAATATTTGATGATGCCGAGCTCGAACGACTACGACGTGAGGCTATTCCGTCGTCGAATGAATCGGCTATGGCTGGAGATGCAGCTCCACATTCGACAGACCAGCATCCACACGTGGAAGCCGCCATGGATCTTCCAGTTGTGGTTGATTCGAACGACGATGAAATAGTCTCCCACGAACTAGAGAAAATGAGGAGTATATTGGAAGAGGCGATTTTGGAAACGCGCAGCACCCCTCTCGAAAATCGACCGCGACTTCCCCGCATACCCCTAAGCAAGCGAAATCGGGCTGTCGTGAGGGCTCTTAACCCAATGCTGGTGACCTATTTGGAAGCCAGCCGGGACCTTTGCGAGACGGACTCAATTCTCTTTGGCGCCGCAGTGGCAGTTTGCCGTATTATTGGCGCCAAACTTCCCATGGCTGGACGCGCTACTACACAAAGTAGCGCCATCCCAGCCTGGAGAAAAAGAATCGAGGACCGTATCGCAAAGGCTAGGGCCCTTATCGGCAGACTGACAAGCTTCAGGTCGGGTAATAATAGACCGAGGATTATGCGCACCGTTAGGATGGCGTTTGCTGGGACAAATATCAGTTTGTCCCAGCCGGATATCACGCAGAAACTAACGGAGCGCATAGACGACCTGAAGCAAAAGATCGCTGCTTGGGGGAAGCGGATTCGACGATTTACCGAGAGGTCAAGGCGGTTCAACCAGAATCGTCTCTTCCAGAGTGATCAGAAGAGGCTCTATAAATCATTGGAGCGACCAAAGATATGTGGAGTGGGCCAAGGACCGGATCAGGCTGACATTATCGCATTCTGGCGTGGCCTGTGGTCAGAGCCCGTAAACCACAGCGAGGGCCCTTGGATGGAAGTTGTGGCGAGCCAGGGTGCGAGTGTTACGCCTATGGACCCCATCACCATAACGCCGGAAGACGTGGCTGAGGCGGTCCGTAGGGCCCCGAACTGGAAATGTCCGGGGCTCGACGGGTTGCATCATTACTGGCTGAAGGGGTTCATAGTGTGTCACGCTGTGCTCGCCCGACAGTTTCAAGAGGCTCTCGACCAGAAGTCGCTCCCGAGCCTCTTCACTACTGGGATCACTCACTTGGTTCCTAAAGATCAGGATACCACAGACCCGAGTAAATACCGCCCCATCACGTGTCTACCCACCATATATAAGACACTGACATCCATTTTGAGCGCGAGAATCACTCGGCACCTGGAGCTAAACCAGGTGATGTCACGCGCTCAAAATGGATGTCGGGGCGGTGGTCGTGGAACCAAGGAACCACTCCTCATTGACGCGGTCATAGGCAAAGTGGTGAAACGCAACCGTCGGAACCTCTCTGCCGCCTGGATAGACTACAGAAAGGCGTTCGACTCGGTGCCCCATACATGGCTAAAGAGGGTCCTCGAGCTGTACAAGATTGACTGTACAGTTAGAGACTTCCTCGATCAGTGTATGGGGCAGTGGAGTACGATCCTTTGTCATCTGGGCGAGCGGATGATGGCTGCGGAGCACCACATAAGGATAAGAAGGGGTATCTTCCAGGGCGATTGTCTGAGTCCAATCTGGTTCTGCCTCTCTCTGAACCCTCTCAGTACCTTACTGGAGGGCTCCGGGAGGGGATTTCAGCTTAGGAAAGGAGGTACAAAAGTGACCCACCTTTTCTATATGGATGACCTCAAATTATTCGCCTCCAGTCGCTCCCATCTTATGGAACTGCTAAACATCACTTGTGAATTTAGCAATTCTATTGGAATGGAGCTGGGAACGGATAAGTGTGCGGTCCTCCATGTTGAAAGGGGGAGGGTTGCTAACTCTGAGGGCATAGACTTCTCTATGCCCGTCAACTTAAGGACCCTTTCCGAGGCTGAAACATACCGATACCTGGGTATGTCACAGAACATCGGTATCGATGAGGCTGGTATGAAACAGTCAGTTTGCGACGTGTTTTATGCACGCTTGACCAAAGTGCTTAACAGCCTTTTGTCCGGTGTGAATAAGACACACGCATATAACGGCTGGGTCATGCCTGTCCTCATGTATACCTTTGGCATACTCAGGTGGACTCAGACTGAACTTAACGCCCTGGATAGAAAAGTCCGCACTACCATGACGTCCCACAGGATGCATCATCCGAGATCGTCGGTAATGAGGCTGTACTTGCCGCGAAAGCATGGTGGGCGTGGCTTCTTGAGCGCGCTCACCATGCATAATCGCGAAGTGTGCAGCCTCCGTAATTACTTCCTGACGAGATCGGATGATCCATTCTATAATGACGTCATTTCTAGTGATAAAGGGCTTACCCCTCTATCCTTAGCCCACGAGCAATGGCAGGACCCAGCAGTGCTTAGCATTTCCGATCGGGAGACCGTATGGAAGGAGAAAGAGCTCCACGGGAGGTACTACAGGGCTCTTCATGAGCCCTTCGTAGATACAGTCGCCTCCCTCAACTGGCTACGTTTCGGTGACCTCTTCGGGGAAACCGAGGGTTTTGTCTGTGCAATACAGGATCAGGTTATTAAGACCAACAACTATCGGAGATACATCCTAAAGGATGGCACTGTCGACGTCTGTCGAGCTTGTCGCCATCTCGGTGAGTCACTTAGGCATGTCATCTCCGGTTGTTCGGCGCTTTCTAACTCTGAGTACTTGCACAGGCACAACCTAGTAGCCAGAATTCTACACCAGGAGCTCGCTCTGAAATACGGTCTCGTGGACCGGAAATTGCCGTATTACAAGTACTTGCCGGAAGCCGTGCTCGAAAATGACCGCGCCAGACTCTACTGGGACCGGGCCATCATCACAGACAGGACTATTCTTGCGAATAAGCCTGATATTGTGCTGATGGACCGGGCACAGTCAAGGATATTTTTGGTCGATATTACCATCCCGTATGACGAGAACCTCGTGAAAGCCGAAACAGATAAGCGATCAAAATATCTGGACCTGGCTCACGAGGTGACCGACATGTGGGGTGGTCTGCCGACCGAAATTATTCCTGTAGTCGTCTCTGCAAACGGGCTAATCCCAGTTAGCCTCTCTGGTCATCTGAGGCGACTGGGACTCCGTCACGGACCGCTCCGGGCTCAAATGCAGAAGGCGGTGCTCCTTGATACTGCCCGCATCGTCCGCCGGTTTCTTTCCCTTTCCCCCTAACCCTTGGCCGTTTGGTCTCCCCTGCCGAGGGCTTCCATCTGTTTGGGCTTGTATTTATTTATGTATTTTTGTATTTATTTTATTTTATTGATATTTATGTATATTTATCTTTTCATTTTCATTTTCATTTATAATTATATATTTATACATCCCAACCAGATGAGAAAACTATATAGATACCCCACATAATAATAATAATAATAATAATTGTTATAAACTACAAAAATACTGATTTAAGGAAAATTGATATAAAAACGAGGAAAATTTTAGCAATGAACAAGGCGCACCAACCAAAAGCAGAAATTGAAAGACTTTATTTACCGATTGAAGGAGGGGGGCGGGGGCTGACTAATATAGAAGTGCTTTATAAAACCCAGATAATAAAATATAGAAAGTATCTAGAATCAAGTAATGATTACATTTTAAGAGCAATATTAAAACACGATAAAAATAGAGATAAATACTTAATATTTAAAGAAGCACTGAAATACTTAAGAGAATTAGGACTAGGGGATGGTGAAAATTATACAGAAAAGGAAATAAAAATAGCATTTATTAGAAAAAAGGTAAATGCTTGAAAAACAAAACCACTTCATGGTCAGTTTTATAAGGATGTGATTGAAAGAGAAAATATAGATGTAAAGTTTTCATTCAGATGGTTTAAAACACAAAAAATAACTCCAGGATGGGAGTATTTTATTTTTGCTATTCAGGATCAGGCAATTGTAACAAGACAATATGAGAGAGACATACTTCAGAAACCTGTAGATGGGAAGTGTCGACTATGTATAACGAAAGATGAAACAGTACAACATATTATATCAGGATGTGAGAAAATGGCTGGCACTTACTATACTAAGAGGCACAATAATATTGTACAGTACGTGTTCTGGACCTTAGCAAGAAAGCACGGATTTAGCGTAAGCAAAATGTGGTGGAAAGAACATATGTCGCAACCACTAGTAAACGAAAATAATACAGCCAAACTAATGTGGGAAATGCCGGTTCAAACAGATATTACAATAAGGCATAACCGGCCTGATATAATTTATATAAATAAAATTGAAAATAAAACTTACCTTATCGATATTACCGTACCGTCTGATTACAATATCGGAGCGAAGGAAATAGAGAAACTTAGTGAATATCATGCACTAAGAACTGAAATAACCAGGCTTTGGAAAACACCTACTGAAGTTATACCTATAGTGGTTGGGGCCACAGGAATGATCGCTAAAAGCCTGCATAAATATTGCAATAAGCTAGACTCCCATATCAACATAAACGTTTTACAGAAGCAAGCAGCAATTCATTCGGTAACAATATTGTCCAAAGTTTTAGGTAATTCTATATTTGTTAGTTATGAACCTGAGCCTACCTCTCCCTAAGTTTCATGGGCGGGGGCTTGGAAAATACCGGGTTTATCTCGAGCAATAAACTAATATAATATAATAATAATAATAATAATAAATAGGCGTAGGGAAGTGACGACCCCATCGCCCGCTGACGTGACGGTTATGTGACTAAACCGCTACGTCCGCGCAGTCAGTCAGCACCTTTCCAAGAGGTGTGAGCGCCGTGCCTCGGCAAAAATTGATGGTGCAAGGGCCCGCTTGTGCATATGGCCTCACCATGAAACGGCGCCGGGTCTGGGCGTCTCCCGTTAAATGACGCCCTGTATGGATGATGGAACATAGAAGATTGCGCAAAGGGCCGCTACCTGGAGATCGCCAGGGCGCGTCTGGAGCTGGCGCTGGACGCGACAGCATGCGAACCGCCAGCCGAGCGCGAGGTGCTGCACGACCACCCAGCAGCCCCTCGCATCCATCATCCCCACCAGCTTGCTTGGTGTCGGCAGGGTCTTCGCGGACCCAGCAATCGGCACCCGCCACTGGTGGAGTACGCCGCATGCGATGGACCAGGGGGGAGGAATTGGAGGTTTCGCGTATCGGGCTAGGATGCATCGTCTTTTTACTGAGCTGGAGCCATCTATTACTGTCACCGAGCAAAACCTGGCAGACCGAGTTCGGTATATCTTACGCTCAAATATATTTGATGGCGCCGAACTCGAACGGCTACGACGTGAGGCTGTTCCCTCATCAAATGCAAACGCTGCGACTGAGGGTGTGGTGCCACAAGTTGCAGAACAACCCGCACTCGTGGATGCCGCCGTGAATACCCCAGTGGTTGCTGATTCAAATGATGATGGAACATTCACCCAGGAACTAGAAATAGAGCAAATGAGGAGTACATTGGAAGAGGCGATTATGGAAACGCGCAGTACGCCTCTCGAAAATCGACCGCGACTTCCCCGCATAGCCCTAAGCAAGCGGAATCGGGCTGTCGTGAGGGCTCTGAACCCAATGCTGGTGACCTATTTGGAAGCCAGCCGGGACCTTTGCGAGACGGACTCAATTCTCTTTGGCGCCGCACTGGCAGTCTGCCGTATTATAGGTGCCAAACTTTCCACGGCTGGACGCACTACTGGACAAAGTAGTGCTATCCCAGCCTGGAGAACAAGAATTGAAGAACGTATCGCAAAGGCTAGGGCTCTCATCGGCAGACTGATATGCTTCAGGTCAGGCAATACCAGGCCAAGGATTGTGCGCACCGTCAGGATGGCGTTTGCTGGGACAAATATTAGTTTTTCCCAGCCGGATATAATGCAAAAACTGACGGAGCGCATAGACGACCTGAAGCAGAGAATCGCTGCTTGGGGAAAGCGAATTCGGCGATATACCGAGAGGTCGACACGGTTCAACCAGAATCGTCTCTTCCAGAGTGATCAGAAGAGGCTCTATAAATCATTGGAGCGACCAATGGTAAGTGGAACGGGCCCAGTACCGAATCAGGCCGACACGGTCGCATTCTGGCGCGGCCTGTGGTCAGAGCCCGTAAACCACAACGAGGGCCCTTGGACGGAAGTTGTGGCGAGTCAGTGTGCGGGTATTACGCCCATGGACCCCGTCACCATAACGCCGGATGACGTAGCTGAGGCGGTCCGTAGGGCCCCGAACTGGAAAAGTCCGGGACTCGACGGGCTGCATCACTACTGGCTGAAGGGGTTTGTGGTGTGTCACACTGTGCTCGCCCGACAGTTCCAAGAGGCTCTCAACCAGAAGTCGCTCCCGAGCCTCTTCACTACTGGGATCACTCATTTGGTTCCTAAAGACCAGGTTACCACAGACCCGAGCAAATACCGCCCCATCACGTGTCTGCCGACCATATACAAGACACTTACATCCATTTTGAGCGCGAGAATCACTCGTCACCTGGACTCAAATCAGGTGATGTCGCGCGCTCAAAATGGATGTCGGGGCGGTGGTCGTGGAACCAAGGAACCACTCCTCATTGACGCGGTCATTGGCAAAGTGGTGAAACGCAACCGTCGGAACTTCTCCGCCGCCTGGATAGACTACAGAAAGGCATTCGACTCGGTGCCCCATACATGGCTAAAGAGAGTCCTCGAACTGTACAAGATAGACTGTACAGTTAGAGACTTCCTCGAGCAGTGTATGGGGCAGTGGAGTACGATCCTTTGTCATCTGGGCGAGCGGATGACGGCCGCGGAGAACCACATAAGGATAG
Source organism: Parnassius smintheus behrii (assembly GCA_036936625.1). Taxonomy (NCBI): domain Eukaryota; kingdom Metazoa; phylum Arthropoda; class Insecta; order Lepidoptera; family Papilionidae; genus Parnassius; species Parnassius smintheus. The sequence continues at coordinate 24,594,832 of JAUPFT010000029.1, read as the reverse complement.
GAAGGGGTATCTTCCAGGGCGATTGTCTGAGTCCAATATGGTTCTGCCTCTCTCTGAACCCTCTCAGTACCTTACTGGAGGGCTCTGGGAGGGGATTTCAGCTACGGAAAGGAGGGACAAAAGTGACCCACCTTTTCTATATGGATGACCTCAGGTTATTCGCCTCCAGTCGCTCCCATCTTATGGAATTGCTAAACATCACTTGTGAATTTAGCAATTCCATTGGAATGGAGCTGGGGACGGATAAGTGTGCGGTCCTCCATGTTGAGAGGGGTAGGGTTGCTAACTCTGAGGGCATAGACTTATCTATGCCCGTCAACTTAAGGACCCTTTCCGAGGCTGAAACATACCGATACCTGGGTATGTCACAGAACATCGGTATCGATGAGGCTGGTATGAAACAGTCAGTTTGCGACGTATTTTATGCACGCTTGACCAAAGTGCTTAACAGCCTTTTGTCCGGTGTGAATAAGACACAAGCATATAACGGCTGGGTCATGCCTGTCCTCATGTATACCTTTGGCATACTCAGGTGGACTCAGACTGAACTTAACGCCCTGGATAGAAAAGTCCGCACTACCATGACGTCCCACAGGATGCATCATCCGAGATCGTCGGTAATGAGGCTGTACTTGCCGCGAAAGCATGGTGGGCGTGGCTTCTTGAGCGCGCTCACCATGCATAATCGCGAAGTGTGCAGCCTCCGTAATTACTTCCTGGCGAGATCGGATGATCCATTCTATAAGGACGTCATTTCTTGTGATAAAGGACTTACCCCTCTATCCTTAGCCAACGAGCAATGGCAAGACCCGGCAGTGCAGACAATTTCCGACCAAGAGACCGTATGGAAGGAGAAGGAGCTCCACGGGAGGTTCTACAAGTCTCTACATGGGCCTTTCGTAGACACAGTAACCTCCCTCCACTGGCTACGCTTTGGTGACCTCTTCGGGGAAACCGAGGGTTTTGTCTGTGCAATACAGGATCAGGTTATTAAGACCAACAACTATCGGAGATACATCTATCTCTCAACTATAGGAGATATCGGATAAGGATGGCACCATCGACATCTGTCGAGCTTGTCGCCATCCCGGTGAGTCACTTAGGCATGTCATCTCCGGTTGTTCGGCGCTTTCTAACTCTGAGTACTTGCACATGCACAACCTAGTAGCCAGAATTCTACACCAGGAGCTCGCTCTGAAATACGGTCTCGTGGATCGGAAATTGCCGTATTACAAGTACTTGCCGGAAGCCGTGCTCGAAAATGATCGCGCCAGGCTCTATTGGGACCGGGCCATCATCACAGACAGGACTATTCTTGCGAATAAGCCTGATATTGTGCTGATGGACCGGGCACAGTCAAGGATATTTTTGGTCGACATTACCATTCCGTGTGACGAAAACCTCGTGAAAGCCGAAACAGATAAGCAAACAAAATATCTGAACCTGGCTCACGAGGTGACCGACATGTGGGGTGGTCTGCCGACCGATATTATTCCTGTAGTCGTCTCTGCAAACGGGCTAATCCCAGTCAGCCTCTCGGGTCATCTGAGGCGGCTGGGTCTACGTGGCGGACTGCTCCAGGCTCAGATGCAGAAGGCGGTGCTCCTCGATACCGCCCGCATCGTCCGCCGGTTTCTTTCCCTTTCCCCCTAACCCTCGGCCGTTTGGTCTCCCCTGCCGAGGGCCTCCATCTGGTTGGGCTTTTATTTATATATGTATTTTTATATTTAGTTTATGTTATTGATATTCATGTATATTTATCTTTTCATTTCCATTTATAATTATATATTTATAGAACCCAACCAGATGAGAAAACTATATTGATAGCCCACATAATAATAATAATAATAATAATAATAAGAAGCCGTGCTCGAAAATGATCGCGCCAGGCTCTATTGGGACCGAGCCATCATCACAGACAGGACTATTCTTGCGAATAAGCCTGATATTGTGCTGATGGACCGGGCACAGTCAAGGATATTTTTGGTCGACATTACCATTCCGTGTGACGAGAACCTCGTGAAAGCCGAAACAGACAAGCAAACAAAATATCTGGACCTGGCTCACGAGGTGACCGACATGTGGGGTGGTCTGCCGACTGAAATTATTCCTGTAGTCGTCTCTGCAAACGGGCTAATCCCAGTCAGCCTCTCGGGTCATCTGAGGCGACTGGGACTACGTGGCGGACCGCTCCGGGCTCAAATGCAGAAGGCGGTGCTCATCTATACCGCCCGCATCGTCCGCCGGTTTCTTTCCCTTTCCCCCTAACCCTCGGCCGTTTGGTCTCCCCTGCCGAGGGCCTCCATCTGGTTGGGCTTTTATTTATTTATGTATTTTTATATTTATTTTATGTTATTGATATTTATGTATATTTATCTTTTCATTTTCATTTATAATTATATATTTATAGAACCCAACCAGATGAGAAAACTATATAGATACCCCATAATAATAATAATAATAATGTTTTACATAGGGCCAATAATAGTCATCCACTTTCCACAATTTAGCACAAATCAGAAGTACGAAAAGTTAAAAAGAAAAAAAATTACAAAACCTTTGATCAAAAACAATACTTAATTTAAAAAGTTTGTCATGGCTGACCTAGGAAATTATTTATGCTTCTATGGGATAATCTTAATACATATTATAAATTAGGTGTCACGTTGTTTGTCCGCGATTGACTCCTAAACTATTTAACTGATTTTAATCAAATTTGCACACTGTGTTCAGTTTGGCCCAACTTGAGACATAGGGTGATTTTTTTGCCCATTGGTGACCCACATTTTATTTGCAAATTTAAGGATTTTTAATTAAACACGGTAAGGGGTCGTTGAAAAGGGCAGAACAATGTCTGCCTGGCAAGCTAGTATTAACATATGTAAGCACACATATATACACTTATACCTATAACCATATTATAATTAAACACTTATACATATAGGCAAGTATATACATATACTAACATTTAAATAAATATACATACATACAATATACTTATGTACACGTTCACATTCATACATTATATTAAATTATTTTTATATCAATCAGCGAATTTAAGACTTATAACTTGAGATGTTAATACGGATTTACAACACTATAGAGGCTACTAACATAAACAATAAGGGTTAATTGTCCTTATTGTTTATGTTGGTAGCCTCTGTACTCCTGTCAAAGCCTGTACTACCTTTTGCTTCAATAAATTTTTTGAATTGATCAATCTGGGTCAATATGAGAAAATTTACTATATAAATTCTAACCATTCTAGTGAGGACACAATTCCTGCCATAATTAGTAAGGGAACACCGAATAAAGGTGTATATCTAGTCCTACGTCGGGGTACATTAAAGATATTTGTGAAAGCAGAGCAGGGCAATCAAGTTAAGCGCGTAAAATAAGAGTAAATTTACGACAATTATCACTGTAAGACATAAATGTGTGTGCGATGCCGTCCCTTCTTCAAGCAGTTAACGAAATTTTAATATTTCTTATATATATATATATATATATATATATATATATATATATATATATATATATATATATATATATATATATATATATGGACGTGGAGCTCCTTATACCACTAAAAATAAAACAATGCAAAAATTTAAAAATAAAACTTACGATATATTATTATATTTCTTGTTAAATTTTTACTCCTTTTTCACGTACTAGTAGATCCATACTGCAGTTATATTATGGTTTTAGCACGAATGGGTCGGCTTGATCGAGGAAGGGACCACGCCATTACAGAATGCCAGCGTTAAATAGCAGCTTAATGCTGTTGTATTCCGTATGGTAAGTGTAGGGGATCAGAGACCCATTTTACTGGAAATGAGGCATTCCAGCTTAGTCCTTAAGTGGTTTGATTCTTAACAGCTTCACAACATCCGCTTACTATCAGATGAACTGTGTGCTCGTTTATCTATAAGAAAAGTTGTATTTCTAAGCTAGTGCTTGAATACGACTCCACTTGATGGTAGTTGAGAAAATATGGAGAAAATATGGTAAAATGCACTGACATTGCTTAACAAAAGCAATTTTCTCTTTCCTTGAAAACACTCACATTGTTATCGGATGGAAAGCCAGATGGTATTCCACTGCCTTTCTCTACACATGACGAATGGAAAGCAAACCGTTTCGTTTGAATACGTGGTAAGTAAACGTCGAAGAAGTGGAGATTGGCTGAGCGCCTGTTTATTTATTTATTTAATAACGGTATTGTATTAACTATCAAGGTTACAAAAGAAGATTTAATATCAGTTAGCATAATCTGCCAGACAACCTATGGCGTGATGAGAAATCAGTAGCAGGTAACTTAAATAACTGAAGAAGAATAAATTTAAATAGATATACCACATATTAAAATACGGCTTATAAATTACATGAAAACATGTTAATATAAACAAATACAAAGTGCATATAATGTATAACAATTATCATTAATACAATATATACATATATACACATACATAATATATTTAGATAAAGGTAGCAGTACCAAATTGACATTATACTGAGGATGTATTTTTGAAAGATGTTCCCGAATCAATCTTTTGAAGGCTATTTGCTTATATGGTGCTTTCCTGATACTTTCAGGTATGGAGTTCCCGAGTGGTTTCGCCTGAATAGCAGAAATCGCCGATAAATCCAATAAAATGGAGTGGACTGAAATCTTCACATTCACAATATCATTTAAAATGTAGAAAGTAAAGTTCCGATAATATACTGTAAGTACGCCTTTCTCGTATAGTTAGCCATTTAAAGCGAATACAAAATTAAGGGAAATGGTTATATTTTCATAAGTCAAGCTTTTTGTGAAAATTGTATACAACGTTTATGTAACGGTGAATGGGAGAGGGAAAATTAAGTAATGTAATATATGTGTACACTCTAAGAATTCATTTAGTTACTTTTAAAAAATCTAAGGGGTATTAGAAAGTATTCTGTAGCAATTCTTCAATTTATCTATTCTGCTAATTACCCAAAAGAGATACAAAACGGCAAAGATAAATAACAGAAGTTAGTGAAATTAAAAGTATTAAAATTGCCATAGTATGTGATCTTTACTTCTACACCTGTTGTCGTGAGAGCTCTAATTAAGAACAACGAAGACAAAAGTAGTAGCTGAAATAGGCCGTTTTTCAATTTGCGTTTGAATATACGTCAGGAACTGTAACGTCGGCAAAAGGTACTCTGTGATTTATGTATAGTTAAAAGCGAAAAACTATACCGTGTTTATGAAACTCAGTGGTAAGTGGTTATATAAAACGCACTTAGTTCAAAGACAACCTGTTCAGTCTTGCCCTAAAGTTACTCACATTGCAATCGAATGGAAAGACAGACACTGGCGAGGTGTTCCGCTCCTACGCATGACCAACGATGAAGCCAACCGTTTTGTTCGAATGTGTCGAAAGCAATCATAGACTTGAAAACATTTAAAAGAACTTCAATTTTCGAAATTAGATTTAACTTAGTTAAAGTATAAAATATATTATGAGAGGGTTTCCTTTTCCTGTTCCTTTATTTTTATAAATAATATATAACTTACTCACTCACTTACTATAGCTTATTCAAGCCTAGGGTTAGGGGTAGTATAGACCTTCCCCGCAGATTACCACAATGCGCTGTCATTTGCGTACATCGACTAAATAATACATTTATTGAAAGCAATGTTTTGCCTAACAACTGCTGGTTCGGAAAGTAATCCTGTCCTAGGAAGAAACAACAAGAAGCCTAGCGGGATCTTGAGATTTCTAAATAGTAGATTCTAGTCGGTTCCATAATTAGAAAATTAAAATAAAATACCATCTCCGCATGTTATTTTTGCTTAATTTCAAATGCTTACGTACGTGTTGTATTGTGAACTACGTTGTATATTTATTTTCTCAGATATTTGCATTGGTATTAAAAAAATGGAATTCATTGACTGACTTTCATATTCGGGTCCAATTACGATATGAGTCTTCGAAAGTGAAAATCTTTGAGAGTGAAAGACTTTTGTTTATCTAAATCTGGGCGCTTTGCCATCTTCGTCTACATTACTACTTATTATATGGTATTACAACTTATAGTAGTCAATCCAGTGATCGATGATGATGACTTATTATCCTTTTAAAAAATTGGTTGACCCTGCAAGCCATCCCTGGAAGTTCCCGCTAATTTAAAATGCAAAGCGCTCCAAATTTCACCAAATTATGTAGCGAAATCTCGGAGTTATGTTCACAAAAGGTTTTTTTTTCAATTCTTTCTCCTTCGATATCATACGAACAAATGAACCGATTATTATTTTCCAACGGCATTCGACGTCATTTTTTGAGGTCACGAGATGATTAGTTTTTGAAATCGATCGGTTAAGCCTTTTAAAAGTTATTCCAAAAACCAGTTTTGAAAAATTTTTATTTTTCAGATTTCTCAAAATTTATTCGTTCGAGTCAGTTCAAATATTACCAAATCTATTCCACATTGAGATCTTTAGAATGCCGCAAACCGTATCCCAATCAATCAAAACGTTCAAAGTTATGTAAGGTTTGCATACTTACACACACACACATACATACATACATCCGTACGGACGTCCACGTGAAATTAGTCAGAATACCTTCCTGGGATCTCAAATGGTCGAGATCTGATAAAAACTCGATTTTTGAAAATCGTGGTGAAACCAATAACTTCCCTATTTTTGAAAATTTTAAATTTTCTTAGCAGGAAGTTAAAAAAGCTTAGATTCAATTTATTTTTGTTACAATTAAGAATGAATTTATTTGCATGAAGTTGCCTGGGCAGACTATTGCTGACGCTTTTGCAAGATACTTGACCTCAGTTTTAATACGATTTTATGAGATAGATAACTCTTTATTGCATTTGAACAGTTATTAAAATAACGGAAAACTTATGACTACAAACGGTGGTCATATCGCTTTAAGCGATTTCTACCTGACAAACCAAACATAAAAGGACATTATAATTTTATATTTTGACGGATAGGTGCAACATGCAAAATGAAATAAACAGGAAAAATATTATTAAAAATAATATTTATAACAATATATTAATACTTGATTTTTTTTGTTAAATTTTCCCTGCAGTAAATATTTGAATATATTAATATCACACGTCTAGCAACCCCTGTCACTTTTTATATCGGTTATGACTTCAGATGTATCTTAAATAAGGGTAAATTATCTTTGATTCAAAGTTATCTTTTCTTTACATTTATTCATAAATTAAAGTAATTTAATTTTGACCAAATAATGTCTAATTACTTTGTCTTCTATGTACGACGGAGTAGTTATTTGCGATATTTGTTTTATATCATTGGCCTATTGAATATTGATTGGCATTATTAAATAGCTGCTTATATTTTTTACTAATCCATCAAATACAGATTAAAACTTAGTGTTAGTGAAATTATTGCTACGCCAATAAACATCCAATAAGTATAGTTACTAAAGAGTTTCTCTTTTAAATCATAGTTTTGTATACACAGCATCCAGTACATCAGTTTAGTTAGTTAGTTTGCTAAACGTGACAATTACTTACGTGATAATGGCTGGATATTTTAAATTTTTGATCCTGCAAGCATAAGTATTTAGTAGCGTTATATTTAATGTATTTGTAGCAGTAAACAGGTGGCACTAATTTTAGATTAAAATTATGAAATGAAAACTCTCAAGTATAAAAATCAAAGTCGCTTACCTCCGTCTGTACGCTCAGATCTTTTTTAGAATTTTGATGAAATTTTCATCAATAGACAGAATGATTCAAGAGGAAAGTTTATATATATATATATATATATATATATATATATATATATATATATATATATATATATATGCATGCATATTATAGTAATCTATAAATATAAAAATCAATTGCTGTCCGATAGTCTCGCTAAAACTCACTAATTATGATGAAATTTTTTCTGTGTATTTAAGTGGGTCCCGGTATGGTTTAGATTTACAGGTTAGTTTAGATTTTATATCCGGTAGGTGGTGCTAATACCGATATCCAGGAATCACCCGTGCGAAGCCGGGGTGAATCGCTAGTATCGTATAAATATCAACGTGTATTCAATTGTAGATTGAGGATAAATTTGACTATCCTCAATCTACAATTGAATATACGAAATCAATTCTCGTTTCGCCGTAATATCATGCGAAAGCACCATCTAGTAATATCAGTGACAGTAGATTGATATGCGGCTGGGGTGATCGTTGGGCTACTTCAAAGCCGCGAACATTTATATATATTATTTAAATGTTCGCGATGAAGCACAGAGTTATGTGGATTCTGTTAAAAATTCTGTTTCTGTTAAAAAATGCGCAATCGGCGCCGCTAGCGGTTGTAAGGCTTCCGCCCTCTCATAGTAATAAATAATATTATATTAAATATTATTAATTCACCTTTATAATAAAAATTATATATATGTGACCAGGATAAATATGTTTTGATCTTTCTAAATGATCTTTCTGAAGGTTTAATAATAGGCCGTTTATAATATTTTGGCGTGATCGTCTTAGTGAGGACCCTTATTTACGTTGTATTTGTTTAGTAACTTAGCTCTCTTTTGGAAGAATGAATATTCACTAGAGCAATTGAAACCTGTTGGTAGTGCCTTATAAGCTAAGTGAACACCGTTCACGAAGACAGGGCTCGAGAAAGGTTAAGAACTTAAAACGTCCCTATTCCACTTGTATCAGGTTTACATTATTAATTTATTATTATTTATCCCTTCCCGCTCGGAAAAGGCTCAAAATATATTTATACAAAATACCCGATACAAGGGCTTCGCTCTCCTACATTTATTTAAAAAAATGTAGGGGAGGCACACGGCCCCACACACGCCGTGCACGGTGAGTGCCAACCATTTTAATGCACTCCCCCCGAAGGGAACGCTAATTCGGGAACTGGACCGTAGTCCACATCAAAATAACTGGCGAACCAGTAAAAGAGGTTTGGCCCCTTGTTAGTGCATAAGCACAAACATCGATCGAAGTCGCGCATGTCAATGCGTGTAAACGCCATACAGAATACGAACGAATCCAGTCACAGTGAATGTACGTCACATGGTTTAGGCAAATAGGCACACTGGCCGTAAACCCTCCGTGAGCGCCACCACGTGCCAGACCGCCGCTCCTGCAGACGTGATGTAAGTGTATGGCATCACCACCAATTGCATGATCAGCACGGCTACTAGCCGCAGAGCGTGTCGTGAGTCTACCGCTCACCTCAAGGGAATGGGGTCCCACGTTGTGCGGCTTTCAGCCGCAGCCTTGAGAGTCTCCTCAGATCCTCCCGCCAGCTACCACCATGAGGTCGACACATATGCTCCACCAACCAATACAACGGCAGATATAGCCAAAAGGCAGTTATAAGATAAGAGTTATAATTCGCCATCAGAAAGGGTTTGTGTCACTGACGTTGAGTAAATGCATTTTCGATCATGTTTGTGTCACCCACCAACAAGTTGCCTTCAATCATTCAAAGGTGGAAAAGTTACAGAGATATAATATTATGTCGTTATATAAAACATCGTGGAGGGCAGACAGTCTGCAGCCCCGTAATGAAGGGACCCGACATGGGCAAAGCTACTCAGGCGTGAGTCAAACCAAGACGCAGAGATCGCCATCGAGAATATCGTCCCACCAAACAACCATCGCAGAGACGCAATGCTGCAGAACACAACAAGCATCAATACGACTATCGTCGGGCTTACACCATCACAAGGTCCCCCATACATGCCTGTTACACTTAAAAGTGCTACCAAACACACTCATCATCCCAATCCAAAAGATAGACGACGCATCGCTATGCGCTACGACGTCGCCCACAAACGGTATGGGTGTGCGATGTCCACGGGAAAGCCGTATTGCTACAACAAACCCGCTTACCACCGGCACTAAGATGATATGTCTATGACACATCGGTTAGCGAGTCCAAGTTTACCTCAGATCAATTGCTCGTGAAACAGCATACACGCCACCATAATATTCCTTTTCAAGTCCCTAATAAGGACTAGTCATTTTGTTACAGTGCTAGGAGCAGACGGTCTTGGGTGACCGACTGCACCCCATACAATGCTTATGCATCAAGGAGACCTTCAATAATAATGCTTTTGTATCATAGACCTTACTTTCATAAGTCATTCATATATAGGATTCGAACCCATGACCATACTATTGTAATGCATATTCATCATAGAGACCTTCTATAGTATTGCTTTTGTATCATAGACCTTACTCTCATAAGTCATTAATATATAGGGTTCGAACCCACGACCCTACTATTGTAATGCATATTCATCATAGAGACCTTCCATAGTATTGCCTTTGTATCATAGACCTTACTTTCATAAATCATTAATATATAGGGTTCGAACCCACGACCCTACTATTGTAATGCAAATTCATCATAGAGACCTTCTATAGTATTGCTTTTGTATCATAGACCTTACTTTCATAAGTCATTAATATATAGGGTTCGAACCCACGAACCTACTATTGTAATGCAAATTCATCATAGAGACCTTCTATAGTATTGCTTTTGTATCATAGACCTTACTTTCATGTCATTAATATATAGGACTTCAACCCACGACCCCACTATTGTTATGCAAATTCATCATGGAGACCTTCTAATAGTATTGCTTTTGTATCATTGAGTTTATTATCATAAGTCCCTAATATATGACTAGTCATTGTGCTACAGTACTTCAGGCAGTCGGGCTCCCGACCACCCCATATTGTACAACTGTAGGAATGTATCTCCGGCAGCTCCTTTATACAAGACATCTATACATGAACACCTTCCATAACTTAGGAAACTTTTCTTTTATACGTGTACTCCTTCCACAACTTAGGAAACTTTTCTTTTATACGTGAACCCTTTCCACAACTTATGAATTTTTTTTTATACATGAACTCCTTCCAAGACTTAGACAATTTTTGACAAATTTTCTAATTATCTTATAAATGTTATTTATCTTTATTTTTATGATATTTTCGACTTGTATTTCTATTATTTATCGTTTTTTAAATATTTTTACAAGTTTTTAATAAATTTATTTATTATGGAAGACAGTATTTTGCCTTTAATTTACTATGTTATTGGTCTAATGTCTGAAATGTATTTATATTAACTTTATGGTTGTTAATGTAATCCTATCGCTTAACATATATCTTTTAAGACTATTTTTTACGCCCCTTTATATTGAATTTATTAATAATAATATTGGGCCGTCACACGGTGAATAGTGGAACTATTTTACGATATAATTAGAATATTCTGAAAAAGCAATGTTGGGTTTAGTTGTTAATTTCTTCAAACAATGTTTATTCATCGATTTGGTCAAGTCTTATCATGATATGGTCAACAGACTGTCAAATTTCACGAAATGCCGCAATTTCATGTCATGATCGAATGTTCATGATAAAATCAATTCCACGATCTGGCGCCGAAGTATACAAAAATATCTTTCATTAAAGTATAAGTGTAATGACAGGTTTGCAATAATCGCAGGCAAACCAATATTAATCAGTTCATGATTATATATTACTAATTAAACTAAAAACCATCAGAATTTTCATAGATTTCACTATTATCTATTTAAGATATTACTATTAAAATGAAAAAATGAAAAACTTAAAATAAATCTTAGAAGTTTCAAATTATTTAATAAATATAATTATTTAAACATATAAATGTAAGTTATTTATGTTATTTAATTTATTGGTAAGTAACTGATAAAGTGATAGCTGAACGCTAAATATACTACTTTTTACTTTTTACAACAGATGGCGCTGTTTCGGACGCATACAATGTATATCGTTGGCGTAGTTTCAAATTACTATATAACAGTTAAAACAAATTTTAAACTTTAATTATAAATATTGTATTCGTAAAAAATACTACGTTATCCCGCTTATAACTAACAGAATCATATATAATAGAATACAAACTTCTAAAGAAAGGAAAATATTTAAACCTCCTTTTTAAGTAGCCTATATGTAGCCCTGGGTCACTAACTGCCTGCATACAAAATTTCACGGAGATCTGTCGAGTAGTTTTTGCGTGAATCTCTAATACACAGACAGACAGAAAGACAGACAGACGGACAAAAATTCTAAAAACCAGTAATTTGGCTTGAGTATCTTTTATTTAGTCCCATGGACTTGTATTTTCCAGGAAATATTAGAATTACAGATACGACTTTTCTACAGATTTATTATATGTATAGATAAGCTGGAAGTTTTGTATGTATTGTCATTTTATTTTATTGCGGCGGAAAACTTAGCTTTTCTTGTTTAAATTCATCGTAGAATCTTTAACCGCTGGTGATAGAACCAGTTGTGGCTGGATTCGTTCGTATTCTGTATGGCGTTTACACGCATTGACATGCGCGACTTCGGTCAAGGGGCCAAGCCTCTTTTACTGGTTCGCCAGTTATTTTGCTGTGGACTACGGTCCAATTCCCGAATTAGCGTTCCTTTCGGGTGGAGTGCATCAAAATGGTTGGCACTCACCGTGCACGGCGTGTGTGGGACCGTGTGCCTCCCCTACATTTTTTTTAAATAAATGTAGGAGAGCGAAGCCCTTGTATCAGGTATTTTGTACAAATATATTTTGAGCCTTTCCCGAGCGGGAAGGGATAAATAATAATAAATTAATAATGTAAACCTGATACAAGTGGAATAGGGACGTTTTAAGTTCTTAACCTTTCTCGAGCCCTGTCTTCGTGAACGGGGTTCACTTAGCTTATAAGGCACTACCAACAGCTTTCAATTGCTCTAGTGAATATTCATTTTTCCAAAAGACACCTAAAAGAACTAAGTTACTAAACAAATACAACGTAAATAAGGGTCCTAACTAAAACGATCACGCCAAAATATTACAAACGGCCTATTATTAAACCTTCAGAAAGATCATTTAGAAAGGTCACTTAAAACAACGATCAGAGCACTCAAATAAAGAAAAGTCTACGAATGCATGTAACATTCATAGAATTTTGAAATGCCGCCTTTCAGAGTCGGGAACTAAACTGAGTGGTTTAGCGTTAAAATAAAGAGCTTGTTTTATTATCATGTCCATCAAAAGAGCTAACACCACAATAAAAAGCGACATTTTGACGAGAATCGTTCCAATACCACAATACCCATATTACTACTTTCTAAATTTAGTAATCAGAAGCTTAAATTATAAACTATAAATGAAAGAAGGTAAATCGTATAAGTTTTCTCCAAACATATCTTATGTAAAATAGGCTTAGTAAGGTCTTAGTTTGAAAACTCTTGTGCTCGTGAAAGAGCTACGTGGGTTGTGGCTTAGTAATGTGTTGCAGCGCTAAGGGCCGTGGGTTCGAAGCCCGCACGGAACAAGCATTTATATGGCATAAAACTAATTGTTCCGGATCTGGATGTTTATCCTTGTGAAATTTATGTATATAAAGTACCCCCACTATACGGAAGAAAATCCTAGTGTGAGAGTAACGTCCTTCTCTTACAACCACCCACGGCACGATAATTACGGGGCAGTGGACATTCTTATACCACCATTACATATTCTACCTCATATCATTTTTTAACGTAACACTTTTGCGTTAAAGAGGGTAAGTGATTAAAAATAGGCTTTTTTCGGTTATTTTAATCAAAAGGAGTATCTAGATTATTATGAGTATATGCGGACCTTGCACTATCCTGTGCAATAAATAAACAAGGAATATTTTCCTTAACTTGCCTTTTCTAAAGGAGACGACTAAAGTTGCCGGCCTAAAATTTCAGTAAGTAAAACATCGAGACAGTATATTTTTATTCTGTGTGAAGTACGTATATGAAAAATTGTTAGTTTTTCTTATTTTGGCCGAGATTAAATCGCAAATTTTGTTAATTTCATCGGGTTTATTCATTCAATCAATACACCCAATTTCCAAAAGTACATGACTATATGTATAACTATATACCTACTGCATGATATAAAAATTTTATGCGATACACAAAAATGATTCGAGTGAGAAGGTCATTCGTTACACTTATCTTGTTGAGTTTAAATATTTTGCGCTCTTAATTTAAGCGTAAAACGCACAGCACGAGCGTACTTTGTTATAATCACAGACCATCCAGCCTAGGATGGTCTGTGGGTATAATGTAGTTAAATATTGTTGTGATACAAATTTCTAGTATCAATCTAGCTTGTTGTTTTAACTGTTTTTCCTCTTAACAGAAATGGAAATTGTAAGTACATTTCCCGGGTTTCGGAATAATTCTGTTTTGTGTTAATTATTTTCTGTAAGATCAGATAGTAGATTAGATAGTAGAGTGCAGAACTGGATACCTGCGAGAAGATAATCTTCTCGCAGGTATCCAGTTCTGCACTCCTAAGTACCGTACTAGAAAGACCCCACTTTTCAATGTACCTAAACATCGTACCAAATATGGTATGAACGCTGTCATGACTCGTCTACCCAAAATTTATAATAGTAAATATAGTAATGTTGATATTTTCAACTTTTCTAAGTCTAACTTTAAACACAAACTTATCCTGAAGCTGTCTAAGAAGCAGTAACTATCACATAATGTACATCTATTCTATAACTCCATCTGTATTATCACAATTCTGTAAAAATATCAATTTGGAAATCATGTCGTTATATTAATTATAATAGAACTATAAAGCATACAAAATAACATGCAACATATTTATTTTATGTATTTATATTATTTATTCTATTTTACTCAGTGAATATCATTTTATTTTTGTTGTTTTATTAATTTTATAAAAAGCTGTCAACTTAAACTTAAATTTAAATCTAAACATAAATGTATACAAATCACATAATATAGAGCCATGTACTGCAATCGTGTGTAAAATAATATGTATTTGGATAATATGTATTAAGTTACAATTTTACCTCTCTGCTTTGTAAGTGTTATTCAGCATGTTGTGAAACTCTGTTATTGGCTAAGTGTGTTAATATGTATTTTAAGTATGATTGTTAAAAATATGCTGTTGAGTTTCCTAATAAAATAAAAAAAAAAAAAAAAAAGATATCGTCTCGTATATAGTATTGTATAGTATAGATTGACAATAGAGTGATTAGTTCGAGAATAAAATCAAAATACACCAGTGTGAGTGTAATGTGCAGGTGTGAGTGACAAATAGCGCTGCACTATGCGCATTACCTGTCACAACACTAATTATAGATACCGAATGCAGTTTATTCGTGTCTTCTGATTAAACCTACACCGTTACAATTTTAGAAGGTTATGTATGTAAGTTCATCAGTTCATTCATCAAAGCATTGTGTGCACATAAAACATAACATGGCGACTTAGCACGGACATGTAATATAAATAAAATATTTCGAACTAATATAAAATAAAATATTGAAATACGCAAAATATTAAAAAAAAGCTATATACCATAAAAACAAAAACTAAAAACTTAAATTGCCACAAAGTCCTACTCCACGTGGCATTGTGTCAAGAACGAACAACGCTGGCTGCATTTCCTCGCTGAATGGATATACTAATTAAATAAATATTGATTTTCGACCTTTCGGAAATACAAAACAACGTTAACGTTTTAAAAAATATTAACTATAATAGTATTTATTAGTTATTATTTTTTTATTGAACTGTAATATTTTAGTCCACCTGATGATGGTAAGTGGCTACTGCAACCCATGGAAACTTGCAGCTACCTTCAAACCAAGAACGTCGTTTTCACCTCTACGGACTGCGATGAAATATCTTACAACCTTTATTTATTAGATAAGATTACATTAGATAAGAGGGTGATACCAAACCAGAAGACCTTTCAGTCAAAAATGGGTTCCTATCACTGACTTCATACAATAACTTCAATAATCGTTAATACAAATTCGCTGAATGAAACTTTAAAAAAATTATATGCATGTTGTGATGTGTATATAAATTAAATGTTATAGTTAAAACCAAACAGCGATAGGAAATGTGTACTAAAAATATATTAAACATGGACTACGGTGACAATTTTTAGAATCCTTCAAAGACAACTAATTTATTATAAAAATATTGTGAGAATTCCTTAAAGACGTTTTAAAATTTTGTTATGTACCTAATTTATTTTAACAGTGAAATACATTTCAATATTTTAATGTTATTAATAATTGTTTATGGATGGGCGTGTAGTAGTATTTCCCTCACGACACTTCAATGTCACTGTTACAGCAACACTTCAATGTCATTGACCTCCACTTCAGAACATAGGCCTCCTCCGTAGATTGTTTTATAGGGGGTGAGGGAGGGGGATACCCACGAGGATATTCTTACACCGCCAAAACACCGTGGGCACCTCTATGAGAAAAACCTTTTTCTTCAAAGTACTTGCTGTCGAATTTTTTTAATGGGAACCCATTCTTTTATATTTATTATTTTCAGCGATTTTTGTTAAATTTCAACATTTTGTGAAAATCTGCCACAGTATCCACTTACTATCTGGTGGACTATGTGCTCGTTTGTACTTCTATTAACAAAATATTTAATTTATACGATCAGAACTAGCTAAGGAACCATAAAATAGAAAAAAAAAACATATATTGCTAAGTTCGAGAAGACTGCATACAAGGCCTTGCAAATACAAGCGGATTTTAAGCTATTGCGTAGCTTCTATCGCGGGCCTTGAGCGCGGGGACCGAATCCAGAAATTCCGTAACGAAAAAAAACCTCACGCTCCCCACTCCGACGGGCACGGCGGTGTGGCTTGAAGGCCGTGCATTGTCTAATGTCGTTTCTTTTCGGCAGTCTTCGACACGGTGTTTGTGTGCGTGCAACTAGACGTATTGTACGACTCTACGAAGCTCGCACGAATCGAGACGAGCTGCTCCGAAATCGGACGAATATATACCTACATAAGCTGCAGTAAAAGTATCGGGAATGGAATATTTCCACTGTTTGTGTCATATTAAAATCTTTTTAATTGAAAACTCCTTGTTTTTAAAAATCGAATACCATTTATTTATTTAAAAAAAAGATTCTCGGTCTTGTCACAAGGTTTTGTCAAACTTATTTAGTCGTTGAGAAAATGGAATTGACTCGAGAAAATTCAAGAGCGATGATTTATTATGACTTTCCAAGTGGTTTAACACAAAAACAGTGTGTTGATCGGATGATTTCTGCATTTGGTGATGAAGCCCCATCCAAAGCCACAATTTATTGCTATTTTCCTGAATTTCAACGTGGACGTGTCACGCTCAGTGATGATCCCCGTCAAGGTCGTCCGAAAACTGCAGTCACCCAAGAAAACGTTGATGCTGTGCGTAAGCTGATTGAGGAAGATCGACATGTGACATACCGCGAAATTCAGGCAACTTCAGACATTGGCATGAGTCAAATACAAGTAATCTTGCATGAACAATTAGGTGTAAAAAAGTTTTTTTCCCGATGGATACCGTATTCGCTCTGTGAAGAGCAAAAAGCGGCTCGCCTTACTTGGTGCGTCAGAACTCTCGAAAGATTCCACGCAGGATCCTCAAATGCTGTATACAACATCTTATCAGGTGACGAATCCTGGATATACGCGTACGAACTCGAAACAAAAAACCAGTCACGAGTTTGGGTGTTCGAAAATGAGTATCGTATTTCTATACTTTCCCTAAAATAAAGAATAAATTGCGTGGACAGAGATTTTCATCACCTGAAGAAGCATTTTGGAGACGCCAACTTCCGAATGGAATAGTTGCTTCAATGATTGGTTTCATCGTATGTCGTGTCAAATTTTGCGGAGAATGCTTCGAAAAGCAATAAATACATATTTAAATAGTAATGTTGTGTCACTTCCTTGATTCCCGAAATTTTCAGTGCCGCCCTCGTAAGCAGCTGTTTATGAGAAAGTGTATAGGTGTATAGGTATTTATGTACAACAGTGAATAGCTGTACTTGTAAAATTTGTGTATAAAATGTTTTGAATATGAATGAACAAAGTGCATTTATTAAGCTATTGCATAGCTTTTATCGCGGGCTCTGAGCGCGGCGACCGAATCAAGAAATTCCGTAACGAAAATAAACCTAACACCCCCCACTCCGACCGGCACAGCGGTGCGGCTTCCTTATATAAGTATACAATGTACTCTGTGGGTGCGGCGTTGAAAGCCGTACATCGTCTAACGTCGTTTTAGTTCGGCAGACTTCGGCACGGTGTTTGTGTGCGTGCGACTTGACGTATTTAACTTCACATTTATTCAATAAAAGAAAAAAAAATTGTTTTCTTTTCGGTCACCACGCTCAGAAAGTGTAACTTGAATTAATATCAAAGAAAGAAAAACAAAGAAAAAAAACTGCATAAATAAAATAATTAGATAGTTATAATTGCATAAGTTGATAAAAATGCAATGCAATAGCTTTACCGCGGCAGTCCCCGAGTGCCACACGTATTTGTTTTTTGTTTAGGAACACAGACTACTAAGAGGATACTACGCATCAGACAGGAATCTTAGAACAACCAATACGGAACCAGTAGTTTAGAGTTTGACATTTGTTTACTTCTAATTTTGAGGTATCAGGCAAAAGTACATCATTGATAAAGCCTACTTACGTTACTTTTAAATTTTGTAGTTATAAGGCAAAAGTACATCATTGATAAAGCCTAATTTCATTCCCATACCTACAGCTATTCACCATTAAAAGTTGACAATTTTAAAATCTTTAGAACTTATAATACAAAAATAATACAACATATATATTAGTTATTCAAGTTTTTATTTTTTTCTTTTTAAATTATTTATAAACTTTATCTAGCATTTGCGGCAATTGGTTACGTTATTTTAATCTCACAATATCAAATCCTTTTAAGATTTTAATAACGTTACACCAGTTCCATTTCCGTTCGAATATTTGGATTAAATTTCCATATGCTTTTTTTTAAAATTTCTTAAGAATTTTGTTTCACTTCCAAATATTAGTTTGTTTCTTTTACAACGGTTGAAATATACCCCACTGCATATTCTGAGGGATAGGTTGATTTTTGTTTTTATTTTAAGTATCTATACTCTCTGTGAGAAATCCATTGGTGGACTGACGACTGACTTTTTTAGAGGACACAATACACTCCTTGTCCTCTTTATTAACAAATCTCATTAAGTACCTCTAATTTTTTTATAGAATTAGTTAAAAAGGGTTTCGTGCTCTGATGAATTCGTAACAGCTTGCTTTAAGCTTCACTTTGTTTCTCCGTCTAAGAGCTGTTTCCTTACATGAATCAAATAAGTCCTCGAAAAATGACAAAGCTTCTAAAGTTTTTTTGACGTCGAGTTTACAGGTTTTCTATCAGCTTAGCGAGCTGTAACATAAAAATAAATATAATGTTAGCCATAGAAACCCTAAATTAATGTTATTTGTTTGTCTTTTATTCTTATATATTTTTTTACTTTTTATAAGCCAGTGCTTGACCACAATCCCACCTGGTGGTAAGTGGTGATGCAGCCTTAGATAGTAAATCGTACTGTCTTAGCGTAACAAAACCCTATTCACTCTTGCCTTGAAGACGCCCATATTGTATTCAGACGGAAAGATAGACGCCGGCAAATTATTCCACTCCTTTGCTGTACGCATTAAAAAATTCGAAGTAAACCGTTTGGTTCTAATGCGTGGAATATCAACAACAAAGGGGTAAAGACCCGCCGACCGCCTGGTCATCCGATGGTGAAAAGGAGAAGGAGGAATTAAAGCGTGCAATTCCTACGCACACTCTGCGAAATGCATCCTTTAGAATACTGAGAGGCTGGCTACTCTGCGCCTGTGCTTGAGGCTGACAAAGTTGGTAAATTCATGAAATGTTATATTGTTTATAATATATCTTAATATATATAAATTACGTGTCACATTGTTCGTCCGCGACAGACTCCTAAACTACTTAACCGATTTTAATCAAATTTGCACATCGTGTGCAGTTTGGCCCAACTTGAGAGATAGGATAGTTTTTTTCTCATGAGTGCCCCACAATGTTTTTTGCGAATTTAAGAATTTTTGATAGGACATGACATAGGGTCGTCGAAAAGGGCAGAACAAGGTCTGCCTGGCAAGCTAGTTCTTTATAATAATGTCCTCCAGATCAAATTTCGGTCATGGTGGCCTGCCTCAACGGAGACTAGCCATCGGCGCAGGACAGGATTATATTGCCTAAATCTATGCGCAAGTACAGTTGCACTCTCTATTTCCTCACTCTCAATCCGATGGAACAGTAAACTGACACGACCGGAGAGAGACCAGGCGCAGGATCAACGCCTTTACGAGTTTTCCGAAGCATGGTGGTAAGACACCGCCAACTTCTTGACTCCAGGCAGCTACTGAAGATTTCTTGACAGAAAACTCAATAATTGATTTTGGCCCGACCTGAGATCGATCCCAGGACCTCATGATCAGCAGTCGCACTACTACAATCACTAGACCAACAAAGCAGTCAATCCTACATAATCTAAAATAAGTTATTGTAGATGCTCGTGTATGAGAATGTTAATAAATGGAGCGGGTTTGCTGGCGGGATGTTAACTGGAGTTTATATATATAGTTTTACATTGCGGGATTTGGAATGTTTTACCACAAAAAACGCCCTTTTTTTGTAGGCAGCTGTGACCAATCAGAATTAAGAAAATTTGCACACGGCACTAATGATCCCCGTCGACCAATCAGGGCACAGAACAACCTTTTCTAAGGAAAATTTACAAATTTCTTTAATAAGTGTAGTAAGACATACCTTACAATATTTTTATTCATTCCTGACGATAGATACGACTTATCTTTATTACTTCGAATATAAAACATTCATATAACTTTTAATTTTAGCTCCGAAGTAGCTAAGCTTTTTCCGCTCAATATACAAGTAGCGCCGCCGGTCGGCAGGAATGCACAACGCTTATCACGATAACACTATGCTTAAGACTCTATACAGAAAATATTTCAACTTCTTATTAAATTAAAATCAATTTCTATAATGAGTAATTAGATTACATAAGAGATTATTTGACATATTATCGTATTAAATTACTATAAGAGAAAGAGAATTAAACAAATAATGATTTTACACATGAATTTACACTTAAATGTTAATATCTCTAATACAACTCTTTAAAATCGTAATAAAAGAAAGTTCTAATAGGTAACTAAACTTATATCTTGTTTTAAACATTCTAATTAAACCTAATTAAGCAATTAGATTTGTATTTTCGTTACGTAGATTTTAAAATAAGAATTGAAGCTAATATAAGTTATTATTTCACTCTCTTGGTATTAATGCTATTAGTTTACATACTTAGTTTAAATCACAGATAAGAAACAATTGAGATTAAACGTTTAAATTCACTTTTCATTGCTAACACTTAGTTTTATATCACAAATAAGAAACAATTAAGATTAAATGTTTTTAAATTCACTTGTCGTCGCTAACATTCTCCCCCACGGTGCGTAGCACTGCATCTTCTGGAGGCGACGACTCCGCTGGCACCAGCACGATGACACGTCGAGTTGAACGGCGAAGTATTCCACCTGATGTCCGCACGTCCAGCACCCTGGTTCTTCCGTCTGGTCCGGGATAGGTTTTGATAACTTCTCCGCGAGGCCATGAGTTTCGTGGTAACGAAGCGTCCACTATTAATACAATGTCTCCTTCCCTTGGGTCTCTGGTTTCTCCCCTCTCGAGTTTCCTTGGCATCAGGAGAGGTAAATATTCTTTAATCCATCTTTTTCAGAAGTGGTCCGCGAGTCTGTGAGTGGTTCTCCAGTTTACTTTTCCGTTGAGCTCCGTGTCACTGAACTCTCCCGGCGCCATCGCTCCGCATGATCTTCCCAGTAGAAAGTGATTCGGTGTTAGGCTCTCCTCGTCTTCTGGGTCCGTGCTGATCGGGGTGAGAGGTCTCAAATTGACGATATGTTCGACCTCGGTCATTAGCGTATGGAGTACCTCCTCGGGCACGCTCTTCTCGTTGAGAACTACTGCTAGAGCCGTCTTGACTGTTCGTACGAGTCTCTCCCAGGCGCCTCCCATATTAGGAGCACCCGGGAGGATGAACTTCCACTTGATGCCTTTTTCTTGTGCGGCTTCTTCTAATTCCCTTTTTGCCCCGACGAAGTTAGTACCGTTGTCGCTGAATATAGTTTTCGGGATCCCTCTTCTGGCTGCCATTCGTCGGAGTGCCACGATCATTAAGCTAGTGCTGAGAGAAGTTACTAGCTCTAGATGTACCGCTCTGGTAGTGAGGCAAGTGAATAAGACTCCCCAGCGCTTTTCAGTTCTTCTTCCGATGGTGACTTGCATCGGCCCGAAGTAGTCTACGGCTGCAGGAGAACGGGAACTGATGATGCTGTATTCTCTCGATCGGTAGATCTCCCGTCGGGGGTATCTCTGGTGAACTCTTCTTTGTCGTGCACCGTTGACAGCTGTGTGCGACCGCTTTTAAAGTTGCTCTTAAACCCAAGATCCAGAATTTTTGACGAATTTCGTTCATTACTGTAGCAGTGTTTCCGAGAAGGAATTTCGTATGATAATATTGTATTATTAAACGGGTTATTTTTTGTTTCCCGTCCAATACGATAGGATTAATCCTTCTTTCGTTTTGGTCGTGGAATTTTATTGTCGTACTCCTTAATTTGATAATTCCATCGTCTCCAATGTAAACGTCGATTTTTTTAAGTCGACGTGAGTTTTCTAGAGGTTTTTCTGTCCTCAATCTTCTTATGTCTGACGCAAAACTGTCGCTCTGGCTTATTTTCATTAATAATTCTTTGGCCTTCTTTAGGTTTTCTTCTTCTAGGGTAGGGGTAGTATTAGGCGCTTATTTTCGTTTTTGTTGGTCGACGGGTTTGAGGCGTGTGCTTCTTTCTTCTGGGTTTTTGTTGTGGTTTCCAAGGCTCATCTTTCTGGCGCGTGGCGGTGGTGGTCGCTTTACGGCTCTTCTTTAATAGGTAGTGTGCAAAGGCAACCACTCTGGCTGTAGTGCGCAGCAGTCGCTCTCAGCTCGAGAACCTTTCTGGGTTTAAAAGGGTGTCTTCTGCTGCCATCGTTGCCAGCACCTTTTGTTTGTTCTTCTCTTCTGGCATATTACTTTCTGGTTTGAAGTCGTGAAACGGCCATTCTTCTTCTGGTTGACGGAGAAATGACGGGCCTTTGAACCATCTGGCGTTATGGTCGAATCCGATTGGGGTTCCCCTCGTGGCGTCGTCCGCTGGGTTCTCCTTAGTTGGTACCCATCTCCAGTCTTCTGGTTTGGACTTCTCTTCGATCTCGGCGAGTCGGTTGGCTACGAAAGTTTTGAATTTTCTCAATTCCGACTTTATCCACTGCAGTACTGTGCTGGAGTCGGTCCAGTAAATCTTTTTTGATATTTCGAGCTCTGACTCCTCTTCAATTGTAGCGGCTAGTCTGCTTCCGAGTAAAGCCGCTTGTAGCTCTAGCCTCGGAATTGATACTGGTTTTGTCGGCGTTACTCTTGCTTTGCCGGCGATCATGGAGACATGGACTTTTCCTCCGGGCTCGACTATTCTCCCGTAGATTACTGCTGCATACGCCTCTTCGCTCGCGTCGGTGAATGTATGTAACTGTCCTTTTCTGCCTTTGGGCGAGACGCATCTTGGGATCTTTAGCCTTGTTAATGTTGATACTTCCTCTAAGTATTTCATCCAGGCTTCCTTTTGTTGTTCGTTAATAGGTTCATCCCAGTCTATTTTCTTTCGCCAGATGTGTTGGATTAGTTTCTTTCCTTGTATTAGAACCGGCGTTGCAAAACCCATTGGATCGAAGGTGGACATCACTGCGTTTGTGACTTCTCTCTTCGTTGGAGTTCTTCTGCCATCTTGCAGGTCCTCCGGCGTGTTGCGTAACCTGACGTTGAAGGCTAATGCATCTTCTTTTACCAGCCATCTTTGTCCCAGAGTCTTCTCTTCTTTGGTCAGTTGTAAAGAGCTTTCTTTATTCGTGTCTTCTACCTCTGATATTACCCCTGAATTGTTACTGGCCCAACCCTTCAGATGAAAGTTTGCTCTTGCGTGGATATCTTTCACTTCTTTGGATATCTTCTTTGCTTCAGTTGTAGACGCGAAGCTCTGCAGATAGTCGTCCATGTAATGGTTTCTCTTAATTGCTTTCACTGCTTCGGGATGAGTGTTGAATCGCTGTTTCCGGTGATGACGCTTCGCCAAAGATGACTGAAGACATTCTATACTCTTCAGGCTTGCCGGTTCTTCGGCTTCCGCGCCACAGAAACCTGAGACTGTCTCGGTCGTCCTCTCTAATTTTAACTCAGAGGAACATGTCTTGTATGTCGGCCATGACGGCTACCGGTCCCTCTCTGAAGCGCAACAGTACTCCAAATAGCGATTGTAACAGGTCTGGGCCCGAGAGCAAGGCGTCGTTGAGGCTCTTTCCTTCATACTTGGCAGCTGCGTCGAACACTATTCTCAGCTTCTTCTTAACTGGATGCACAACAGCGAAGTGGGGTAAGTAGAACGTTCTTTCTTTTTTGGAGGTTTCTGGAGCTATCTCTGCGTATCCTTTTCGATCAGACTCAGGATCTGTTCCTCGTAGTGCTTTCTTGCTTCTTGGTCTTGATCTAGTTTCTTTTCGATGCTGACCAGGCGTCGGACTGCCTAATTGTAATTGTTGGGTAGGGTTTCGTCTTCTTTTTTCCACAGGAGTCCCGTTTCATATTGACCGCTTGGCAGTTTCTTCGTAGTATTCTCAAGGGTTTCTAATGCTCTTTTATCGCTGTCGTTGGATGGCGATCGATTCTGGATCCCGAGAGATTCTAGCTGAAAGTGTTCTCGGACGATTTCTTCTATGTCTTCTTCGCCGGTGGTCGCTCTGCCATAATGAGTGAAGTTTACTGTGGCAGTTGCTCCTGTTTCGCATCCGTGTAACACCCACCCTGAGCTCGTGAGGGAGGCCACAGGATCTGATTGTTTGCCCTTCTTCAGCTTTCTTGTCACTATCAGTCCCCAATTGTCTTGGCCTATCAGTAGCTTTGGTCTCTCGGTGACGTAGAGGAGTTGGTTTTCGATTGTTTTCAGGTGCTCGCAGTTTCTCACGGTGTCCTTGTTTATGCATTGTTCAGACAGCTTCAGGTCGTCGACGGTTCTTGCTACAATAGTCCTCTTTTCTTTTCTATGGGCCCCTTTTATTTTGAACTCGATCTTCTGTGAACTATCTTTTCTTAACACTTTCCCGCCGACCGTTTCAATATTTCCTTCCGTTTGACTCCAATTTGCTCAGCAATTGATGCGTCTAAGAGCGTGACCGTTGACCCTTCGTCTAGTAGTGCTAATACGCGAACTTGTCCTTTTGGGCCATAGAGGTTCACGGGAATCATCTTTAGGTAGGCCTTTTCTTCTCCTTTGGCATTATGAATTGAGGCGACCTTTTCTTCTGAGGTGCTACTGATGTCTTTTGCTTCTTTTCTATCGGTGCTGGTGGTTTGTCAGAATGTAAGATGGTATGATGCCATCTTTTACACAGCTTGCATTCTGGTGCTTTACGGTTGATCCTTGAGTGCCTGAATCGAAGGCACTTGAAGCATATCTTTGCCTTCTCGGTCATATCCCATTTTCCATTCAGGTTGGCTTCTTTGAACTTCTTGCATTCTAGTGCGAAGTGTTCTTCCTCACAGAACGGACATGACTTCTTATATTTTTCTTTTGACGCTTCTTGTACCAAATGAACGGGTTTTCTTATTCCTCTTCTTTGTTCTGAGGACGCTTCAGGCGGAGCGAAGTCTCCGCACATGTCGGCTTCTGTTTCTAGGAAGCTTCGACGAGTAATAGCTCCTGAATTTCCTCATCTCTTCTGCTTCTGTGGTAGGAGAATCAACGGAACTTCATTGACGTCGGCATCTTGTCTACTATAACTCTCAGCGTTTCAGGTGAACTGAGATACTGGGGTTTCTTCAGGGCTTTGATTGTCTCAACTGCGTTCTTTACTTTGCTTGCAAATATGCATATGTCGCTCGGGTTCTCGCCGACTCTTGGGAGGTTCTTCATTTTTTCTAGTTCTACTAATGCTAGTGCTCCAGGTCTTCTGAATCTTGCTTCTAGTCCCTTGATCACTTCACGTGGGTCTTCGGCGGTGAACAGCAGGCTTTGGACGGCTTCTCTAGGTTTTCCTTGGATTGCTATTCTAAGGCGCGCTACGTTCTGATTGTTACTGAAAGAAGCAGCGATATACTCGTATGATCTTTTGAAGGCTAACCATTCTTCACAGGCCCCGTTGAAGTGAGGGAGTTCGAGGTGCTTCGGTGAAACGGTGTCACGTGATTTTTCGGATAGCTTTAGTATGACTGAAGCTAGTTCCTGGATATCACTCTTCTTTTCTTCTGCCTCTAGTGGTTTGTGGTTCTTATTAGGCATGTTTCCGATCTGGATGAACCAGCGCTCGACTTCTCGAGTTCGTTCGAAGTTGAGAAGCTTTAATTCCGCTTGAGCAACTTTTGACCGAGCTTCTGCCAATTCTAGTTCCCTTAATGCCATTGTCACTTTTGCTTGCGCTTCTGCTCTCCTCCTATGCGACGAGTGAACGGAAAGCGTGTCTGGATTGCGGGTCGTCTTCTTAGTATGAGGCTGCTGCAGATTTTTTTCTCTGGACGTTGGTATGCTTCCCTCGTTCAGACATGTCTTCACTGCGATACTTCTTTCTTGAATCTGCGGTGTTGGATGACTCTCTTCTTGGTGAGGAACTAACGCTTCGACGGTGCGGGTCGGGCGGGGGGTATGGGTTACGTCCACCGATGTTGATTCTTTTCCGGCAATGTTCTTATTAAGAAGTACGGGTTGTCTGTGTACGCTGATGGGCGATGCTTTTGTAAGCGTCGACCGATCGCGTTAGTAGCCGTCGTGCTTGTAGAATTACTCGGCTTATTCATGCTCCAATCCGTCGTACTGGTACTAGTTTCTAGTTTTCCTTAAACCCGATCCGGCTTTTCGGACCAATGTAGATGCTCGTGTATGAGAATGTTAATAAATGGAGCGGGTTTGCTGGCGGGATATTAACTGGAGAGCATGCAGTAGCAGTTAGATAAGCAATAAATGACACTTCGTGAGAGTTTCTTCTATTTTATTTTTTTGATTCCTTATTATTACATTGTCGGATTTGGAATGTTTTACCACAAAAAACACTCCTTTTTTATAGGCAGCTGTGACGAATCAGAATTAAGAAAATTTGCACGCGGCACTAATGAATTTGCACACGGCGCTAATGATCCCCGTCGACCAATCAGGGCACAGAACAAACTTTTCTAAGGAAAATTTACAAATTTCTTTAATAAGTGTGGTAAAACGTACCTTACAATATTTTTATTCATTCCTGACAATAGATATGACTTATCTTTATTACTTCGAATATAAAACATTCATATAACTTGTAATTTATACTTGTAAAAAATAAAAATAGTTGCGCGGTCTTCTTATGATTTAGCTCCGGAGTAGCTAAGCTTTTTCCGCTCAACATACAAGTGCTCTACATATAGAGCGCGCTCTACCCATGCGCAAAGAGCAGCACACCAACTCCCGAGACCAGCGCCAACGTCTTCACAGGCATCGAGAACACCAACAGCCGGCTTCGAGACTGCTGACGCCATCCAACGTCTGGTTAGCATAGCAATATAAGTCGGCAGTCAAGTCCTGGCTGATATTAGAGCCGAGACAGATCCGATCACAGCGGTCATGAAAGCGCTGGCAAACCTACTGGCTCGACACTACGGTGGAGGAGTCTAACCTGCGCCTCCTCTATTGGAATCCGGATGGTATCCAGGAGAAGTTACATGAACTCCGCACTGTCGTCCAACAAGAGGACATACACGTCATCTTGCTGGGAGAGACAAAACTTAATCCAAATACGCACGTAAAGCTGCCCAACTACCATATGTACAGGAGGGACGAGGTAACTTCTCAAGGGGCCGCCTACAGAGGGACGGCGGTTCTAGTGAGAAGGAACATCGTCCATCAAGAGCTCGAACTACCAGAGTACCAAACGATGCGCTCTATCGGTATAAAAATGGAGGCGACGGGCGAGGAACTAAGAGTTTACGCAGCATACCGCCCGCCAGGGACTCAATTCTGCTCCTCAGACGTCCGGACGATAATGGAAGGCGAAACACCAACCATCATCGCCGGGGACCTAAACGCCAAACAACCGGCGTGGGGGTCCAGAGTGGTCAACCCGCCGGGTCATGCTTTTTTTGAAGACGCTGAGAGAAACAGTTATGACGTTTTAGGTCCCGAAGAACCTACTCATGTTCCGACCGACGCACGGAAATGTCCGGATGTATTGGACATCGTACTCTCTAGTAACATCAACTACCCGATAGTGGTAGAGGTGCTGTACGACCTCAATTCACAGCACCTCCCGATCTTGATTGTCCTTGGCCTAAAGGCGATGACTACGCCGCCCAGAGCATTTAAGACACGTATCGACTGGAGGCTCTACCAGCAACACTTGCGGGAGAGACCTCCAGCACACCACCCCTTAAACACAGCGGACGACGTAGAGGCCGCTTTCAACAACATAACTAAGGCGATCCAGGAGGCCCTCCATGCTGCCTCTACGATCGTCCCGATGTCTACAAGGAAAGACGATCTGCCTCTACAGATTAGAGTGCAGATCAGTTAACTAAACCCAAACCTCCCGTTTGCCCGCTGACAAACAACGCGGGCGAACGTCGTTACGATGCCGAGGGTAGAGCGGATATCCTAGGAGAGCAATTCGAGGAGCAATTTATGCCGAACCCAGCAAGTGCGCAGTTCATGGAGCTTCATGCCTGGAGGGAGAGCTGCGTAAAGGAGTTCCTGTCGTCGCCCGCGCCGCCTCTTGCAGGAGAGTGGTTCATCTCCCCCGCTGAACTGCGGAAGACAGTAACCCGTCTGCAACCGAGGAAGGCGGCTGGGCACGATGGGATTACCAACGCTGCACTCCGACAGCTGCCCCATAGAGTCCTAGTAGAGTTTGGTCGACTCTACAATGGGATACTGCGGACATCCCACTTCCCGGAGGACTGGAAAAAAGGCAAA
Source organism: Parnassius smintheus behrii (assembly GCA_036936625.1). Taxonomy (NCBI): domain Eukaryota; kingdom Metazoa; phylum Arthropoda; class Insecta; order Lepidoptera; family Papilionidae; genus Parnassius; species Parnassius smintheus. The sequence continues at coordinate 24,565,814 of JAUPFT010000029.1, read as the reverse complement.
ATTATCGTCTTGCCGAAACCCGGGAAGGACAGGCGTAGAGCTGCCAGCTACAGGCCGATCACGCTGCTACCACACATAGCTAAACTGCTAGAAAGATTGTTGCTAAGACGCCTCCGTCCGTGCATCCAACTTCGGGCGGAGCAGCATGGATTCTGGAGGGATCACTCTACAGCAACACAGCTGACTAAAGTGCTGCACCTACTTGCGGCCGAATACAACCGTGGCCGCACTACGTTGGGCGTCTTCCTCGATATCGAGAAGGCGTTCGGTAGAGAGTGGCATTCTGGACTACTTTACAAATTAGAAGAACAGACCAGTGTCCCTCCTGCTATGTTGCGGCTAGTGGCGTCTTTCCTGGCAGACAGGAAGTTCTACGTCTGCGTAGAGGACGCCGTGTCCGCAACCAGAACCATCAGAGCCGGTGTTCCTCAGGGCAGCTGTTTGTCTCCAGTCCTGTACGCGGCTTGTACCAACGACATTCCGACATTGGCAGGTAGGCTGAAAGAGTGGGAAGATGACGTGGAATTGGCGTTATATGCGGACGATAGCGCTTATTTCACCTCATCCAGAATGGCCCACATTGCCACTGCCAGGATGCAACGCCTGCTGGACCTGCTGCAACCATGGCTAGATGAGTGGAGGATGGTTGTCAATGTTGGTAAGACGACCGCTCTGCTCACCTGCCGCCTCAGAAACCTACCACCTCCGTTAACCCTCAGTGGCCAGAAGATCGCGTACGAGAAGGCCGTAACCTACCTTGGGTGCCGGATTGACCGGGTGCTGCGTATGACTGCGCACGTCGACTTCGTTGTCCGCAGAGCACGGGGTGCGCGGGCAATGCTACGTCCGGTACCGGCATCCAAGTTACCACTTAAAACAAAAGTGCGTGTTTATAAAATGTATATTAGACCCATTATTACCTACGCTGCTCTGGCCTGGTACGCACTTCTGAGCGAGCTTCTGAGGCGGCGACTGCAGGCCCAGCAAAATCTGACACTAAGAACGATCGTCGGAGCAGGTCGCTACGTCCGGAATGACGTTATAGCGGCCGATTTAAAGGTCGAGAACATCACCGACTTCGTGACCCGGCTGGCGCGCGGCATGTTTGACCGCGCCGATAACGGGCCACATGAACACCTAAATGGATTTGCGCCACTACACACTAGGCCCCCGGAAGAGCGACCTCTTCCAAGAGAACTCCTCTCTATAGCGATTAGAGAGTCGAGTAATAACCCTCAATGCCGCTGAAAGGCCGACCTAGACTTTTTCACCGGATAACCTCCTTTTTCCCGTAGTTCCCGTAGTTTAGTAGTAGGAAAAAATTTATACTAACTACAGACATATCCGTTTTTCAACCAACAATTCCAATAGAAGGCTCCCAAGACCGGTCCATAGTAGTGGACTGAGAGGACATCCCGTGTAAGGGGGGTATACCCCGAGGCCCGAGACCTGCAGGACCCACAAGATCTATGCAGACGACAAACTGGCTTACATACAAGTAGCGCCGCCAGGCGGCAGGAATGCACAACGCTTATCACGATAACACTATGCTTAAGACTCTATACAGAACATATTTCAACTTCTTATTAAATTAAAATATATTTCTATAATGAGTAATTAGATTACATAAGAGATTATTTGACATATTATCGTATTAAATTACTATAAGAGAAAGAGAATTAAACAAATCTTTAAATTTACACTTAAATGTTAATATCTCTAATACAACTCTTTAAAATCGTAATAAAAGAAAGTTCTAATAGGTAACTAAACTCATATCTTGTTTTAAACATTCTAATTAAACCTAATTAAGCAATTAGATTTATATTTTCGTTACGTAGTTTTTAAAATAAGAATTGAAGCTAATATAAATTATTATTTCACTCTTTTGGTATTAATGCTATTAGTTTTCATACTTAGTTTAAATCAAAGATAAGAAACAATTGAGATTAAGGTTGCCCTAGTCGATGGCACGAACTAAGTGGTGGGCGGGGCAAAAATGCATGCTATCTCAGCCGACATCTCGTGCGAAAGGGATAGACGCTGTGATGAGCAGTAAGAAGCTAGTGCGCACACACATACGCACTCCTGAGTGACGCAATGCGCGACGGCATCATCGCGTACCTAGGTACCTATAGCGGTTATTACACTATACAATTTTTAGGAAATCTAATTAGGAAATAGGAAGGTGTAATCGTAGTTAGAACGATTAGGATCCGATTTAGTCAAATTGGAGGTCCCAATCGCTCTAGTTCCTAAATTGTTTACAATTTAGGACAGTGTAATCGCAACGTTACGATTTAGAACAACCAGTCGGCGCCCGCGCTTTGATACAAGCGGATGTCTTGAAGTTTTGATAGAAGCGGTTCCGATACCAGAGAGCAGTACTTTAAATCTTAATATTAATTTCCTGTAGCTATAAAACGTAATGTCACCATCAAACATTCTTTGGGACTCACACTTTATCGAAATATCGTGACATCTTTTTCAATATGTTTGGATACCAAACTTAACAAATATTCAAACTGTTTTATAGGTGGTAGAGCCATGCTGCAGTTATATTAGTAGTATAGTTGTAGCACGAATGGGTCGGCTCGAGCGAGGAAGCACCACGCTTCCACAGAATACCAGCGTAAAATAGTAGCTTAATGTTGCTGTGTTTCGTATTACGAGTGTAGAAAACCGGAGAACCTTTTTACTGGAAACGAGGCATTCCATCTTAGTCGTTACAGGTGACAACGCATCTGCATTTTGATTTGTAATCGGAGATAGATGTAGATGTCCATGGGCCGCAGCAACCACTTATCATCAGGTGGACTGTGTGCTGGTTTGTCACCCTATCCTGTAAAAAAAAACTGCTTAGAATCTAAAAATATATAATTATATTCATATTGGACAGTTTTATCTCAATGACAAGTACTCTTTTCTCTTTTTTTAATATCCATTGTTCCCACCATGACTAAGGCAAGTCCTATTTTCTGCTGTTTTGATAAATACGGCGCCATCGATCAAACGTGCAACCCCGTCGAAACTTCTTTACGAATGCGGTTCGTCACGATTTAGAATTCAATTTAGTGTAGTGTGATCACTAGCTTCCAATTTAGGTTCCTAATTAGATTTCCTAAAAATTGTATAGTGTAATAAGCGCTATGCGATTCATTTTAGAATAATAACATACACTCAAACGGCTCGTGCCGCAATGGCTTAGCAATGAGTAGCTGCGCTGGGTGCCGCGGGTTCGAATCCCCCACGGAACAAATATTTTGTATGGACTACAAATAGTTGTTCCGGGTCCGGGGGTTATATTTGTAAACTGCCTCCACGATACTGGAGAAAATCCTACTGTGGGGGTAACGTACTTTAAAAAGAGAAAGGAGAGAGAAAGCAAATTGGTGTTATTGTAACTTAGGATCTGCTGTGTGAAATGCGATTATTATGAACCCAACTTATGTACTTAGTTGTTATGATGAAAGATCTTATGTGAACTTAAGTAGATGTTGTTATTATATTATAATTCCATTGATTTGTTTTTACCTACTTTTTAACCGACTTCGAAAAAAGGAAGTGGTTCTCAATTCGTTGGTTTTTGTTTATTTATGTTCTGTCCTCCGATTTCTCGAATATGCCTGGACCGATTTGGAAAATAATTTTTTTTGTTTGAAAGGATATATTTTCCAGATAATCCCACGGTAATCGATGATGATCAGATCAAGATCTGATGATGGGATCTTGGAGGAATCGGGGGCACCCTTCAATAAATGACAACAAATCAACCGCGATTGCTGCTATCGATTGCTACCTATCTATGCATTTTTTACGCAATCACACAATATAATATCACACCTGTACCCACTAAAGGGACATAACTCTAAACTAAAAACGGTAACATAAAAAACTTTTTTTGAAAAAAATATAACAATTTCTAAAACAAACACAAAAAAGTGTAACATTAATTAAATAAAAAAATGTTAGTTTGTAAATTGTATATTGATTGTTTGTGTTCAATAGCGGTTTGAAATATTCTCTTAGTACTTAGAAAGTTGTCAACAATAGGCATTGTGTCACTGCAGGGACAAGCACAAACGTCTATCAAAATAGTAACGTATATAAACGGAATACTAACAGCGTAGACTTCCTTACAGAAGTCCAAAGAACACGTCTAGGCAAGGTAAGTAATTAGAAGACAACTGCAATTTAGAGATCGATTGTAAATCAAATTCACAGTACAGACACAATTAGCGAAATATGAATAAGATTTTTATTTATTTTATGATAGATAACGCTAGTTGAAAACTAAACACTGTATGGGAGTGGCATCACGGAACGAGTCAGGTGGTCAGTCCAAACAAATAAAAGACGCGATTGTAGAAAGAAATTCGTTACGAAACGTTTGTAGGCTAGGGGGCTTGGCCTGTTTATGCTATTCATAACGAAGGCTATAAAATATGTAGGTAGGTACAACTTAGAAACTAATTCCTATGTGTACTTATCTGTATTCATAACCCAATATCTAAGGTAGGTCATTCTGTAATAAAGTAAATCTAATCCAAAATATACTATAATACCATAGCAAAGCTACCACCATTTTATTTAGTAGTCGCTTATTTAGTAGTATAGTAAATTGTATACCTATAAAATATGAGTATGTCCGAGGTAAGGTTAAAAAAAAACAAATATTTTGCCAAGTGCGAATCGGACTTCCGAGCTTCCGAGATTACAAGATTTAAATACCTATACATATTACTATCGATCAAAAAAAGCCAAAAATACACGTTTCTTATTCTAGTAGAAAATCCTTTAATTTCAAATTTATTTTACCACTTGCTGTTATATATATGTTATTCTGTGAAAATTACAACCATCTACCTATTACGGATCATGAGATGCAGCCCGCTGACAGACAGACACACGGACAGAGGAGGCTTCGTAATAGGGCCCTGCTGGTTACCCTTCGGATACGGAATCCTAAAAATTACTAAGTTGTCCACTCACATCTGTATGATTCTTTCTTCAAAGGACCATATTAGCCTGGTTCTCGTATGACATGACCAATGTAATACCTGGACTGACCTCTCTGAGTTTGTTTCGGCAGATCGGATGCTTCTTCTGTTTCATGTTTTTGTTGTGTTAAAGTGTTTTTAAAAAAAACTTACAAAACATATTTTATTTATCATTGACTGCCCTTCTTAGATTATTATGTACCTACTTACATAAATTACATTAGGTATATTAGGATATGAGATTCCTATACGTAAGCACGATTATAGAAAATCTAAAAATTACCTATTCTAATTAAATTAATAGATAATTTTAAGATTTTCGATAATCGTGCTTATCTATGAGATGTTTTCGTTAGTTAGCAAATAAAAGTAGTTAAGTACCTACCTAATGTACTACCTGTATCGAAAGTTCATTATTGTACCTACCTGTTTTCAATTTTAACTAAATGTGCTTCAACAAACTTATGGGCACATTTTAGCAGCTATATTCATCCCGGCTTCAGCAATGGACGTGAACAAAAAAAGGAAGCAATTTTTCTAAATAAAGATGTAGATATGTAGGTATTACAACCATAAATAGATAGGAGCGGCTAACCTAGTGAGTATGTGTGAGTGCGTGCTGCGTCCCCCCTCCGTCCGTCCCACTGATCGGTGAAACAATTTGTAGCGAAAGGCAAGATGTTTTATAACAAAAACGGGCGCGCGAAATTTTATAAACAGTCTGGTAGTCTGGATGTCACGAAAAATCTATTGAATGTATCTGTTTCAAATAAAATTATTTGCATTTTTTAACAACTAATCTATCCCTGTATGGTAACTGTTTTGCAATTTTCGTTCTTTTTACGGTATTTATTTCCGCCCAAAGATGTGTTAAAAATAGTGATGAAATTCGGAATTTTCGACGCTTATAACTTTTAAATATACTCTTTTTTTACTTTTTTGTTTCCATACAGGGCTAGATAATGATGAGACAAATTGAAATCATTTTTTTATTTTGAACGTTCACCATCAAACAGTGGAGTTATCGCCGGACTACGTTTGTATGGAAGAATAAGCGACTAGTGTACCCTTAAACGTTTAAATTCACTTTTCATTGCTAACACTTAGTTTTATATCACAAATAAGAAACAATTAAGATTAAATGTTTTTAAATTCACTTGTCGTCGCTAACAGTTATAGTAGAATATTAAACATCATCAAAACACAATGGTACGCCTTACCTTTCCTTTGCCAATAAACGATACAAAATCTTGATATAGATAAACGATTGGTGATAATGGTTCTTCTTAAGTGCTGCCTACAATATACGCTTAATATATTTTTAAATAGAATAAGGGCGATTAGATAGAACGAGTACGCAGTCCATTTGATGGTAAGTGGACATTGGACATCTACATCTATCCTTGATTAAGAATCAAAATGCAGATGTGTTGTCACCACTGAGGACTAAGATAAAATGCCTCTTAAAAGGTTTTCCGGTTCATTACACTCACCGTACGAAGCAGAATCATTGAACTACTATCTTATGCTGATATTCTGTTAGAGCGTGGTTATTCTCCGGTCGAGCCGACTTGTTCGAGCTAGAACCAAAACATAGCTGCAGCTTGAGTGTACTACGTATGATATCTATTAATTAATTAGGAATAATTTGACCACGTAACTATTACTTCCTTTAATACAAAAATGTATTCAAATTTTAACAGCTATTAATTATGCACGTAGTGCGTTTCTTAATAATTGTTTACGAATACATTACAAATTATGTATTCTAGTCATTTCATGGTCTCTGTAGTCGTATCCAAACGTTCTCACAAACACACGAATACGCGCTCGTGTTCTAACGTTAATCTTGCTTAGCTAGAATTTGTTAGTTGCCATCAGTGTACTAATTTATCATGTGCTAAACTGTACACGCAGACCCTTTTTTTAGTAAGTTTTTTAGATTTAAGTAAGTAAAGTAACAAGAATACTACGTGGTGTGACCGCTTCCAGTCCGTCTGCGTAGGTGGGTATCACTACCTGGAGTATTTCTGCCGGCAGATAACAGTGCTTGCACTCCTGTGTTCCGGTCTCAGGGGTATACAGATACAGTATACATTACAGGCAGTGAGGCATTCCGTCCTAGTCCTAAGAAGTGACAACGCATCTGCGATCTCCTTTGTCTCAAGTTGGTTGTTAGTGCACATAGCCTGCAGTTGTTACCACTCAGTTGGACTGTAAGTTCATTTGCCAGTTTATTTTTTTAATGAACAAACACATAAATACTTTATATCTTACTAGTGTGACGAATTCTCAGTCCGAATCCCAACCTTGTAATTGCCCCCGTATATTTTAATCTACATCCTAACATACACGACTATTATAAGGCATTAAAGCATATTATTACCCTATTTTTGAGTATAGTGTACCAGAATCTGGCCCAGGCTCCATACATTTTGAAACATCTCATTTGTGATTTGAATAAAAGTTTTTCGGTTTCTAGTGTCTACACCTAATTACACAAGACAACGCTTCAGTGGTTGCTCTTTAACTTTGTGGACATTTTACGAAGTTTTGTTAAAATAAATATAAACGTTGTTTGGCGCTTACTTAGTTTTTTTCGAGTGCTTGCTCGGTATAGCTCTCTCATAATTTGCGTATTATGAAGTCATTGCATATCTTTCATTTTGGCACTCCCGCAGTCGTCCGTTTGCTTCACCGACAAATGAATAAGCCACGCCCCCAAAACTTCGATTCATTTTCAAGGTATCCTTTTAATAAGATTAAAATGGATTAATCAAACTGTGAATATTCCTGAAAGTAAAATATCATTAATATATTATATAATATATTAATGATATTTATATATATATATATATATATATATATATATATATATATATATATATTGATAAAATGTCATTAATATATTAAAAGGGGAATATAGGTCACTAAATCAAAGCGCCCGGTCCTACAAAACTACGGGATTGCCCGTACTTGGCTCGTACGGGCTTCGCTTCCACTCCAAAAAAGCAGCGCCTAGTAAGAGGTGATTTGGTGAAAATAGAGAAGCACCGATTACAAAAATATAGAGTTGAGTGGGAAAATGACCCAATATTTAGCAGGTGGGTTGCTCGTGACAATTTTGATGTATATAAAGCACGGTGTAAAGTATGTGAAACATCCATAACGGCCGAAAAACAAGTTCTAGTGAAACACTCAGAAGGTAAAAAACATTTGAAAAATTTATCTGTAGTACGTGGTTCCAAATCAGTTACGTCTTATTTTGCAAGTGCATGTAGTTCATCATCGGAAACAAACACAAAAAAATGGCTACCGTTGCAGAGATCAAGCTGGCTGCTTATTTGGCCAAACATAACATAGCCTTCAACGCAGCAGATCATCTGGGTAAACTGCTTAAAGAATGTTTCATAGATTCAAAGGTCGCAAAAGAAATTAATGTAACTAGAAAAAAATGTGCAAAAATAATATGCAATGTTATAGCTCCTAGTCATAAAACAGTTATGGTGGTTAAGCTCACAAATACTAAGTTTAGCATCATGACTGATGAATCCACTGAAATTTCCACCAACAAAACTTCATGTGTAGTTGTTAGATTCTATGATGAAACCGAAGGCAGAATTAAAAGTCCATTTTGGAATTTGCATGACATCTTCAATGACAATGATACCGAAACAGCAAATACAGGAGCTACTGCTGGTAATATATATAATAAATTGATTAAATCATTTACGGAATACGGCATTCCTCTCAAAAACGTAGTAGGATTTGGATCGGACCGGTGTAATGTTATGATGGGGACCGAAAACTTCGTAGCAAGCAGATTTAGAAACGAATGTCCAGGCATTGTAATTATAAAATGTAGCTGCCATTCCGCCCATCTTTGTGCAAGTGCAGCGTGTCATAAACTGCCCAACAGATGCGAAGAGCTGGAAGAAACGTATTCAGATTTTTAAAAATGAGTTCAAAGCGATACGCTCAGTTACAACAATTTCAGGTATTTTTAGATCTAAAGCCTCAAAAAATGCTACATCCATCGCAAACTAGATGGTTATCTCTAGTTGATGTCGTTACAAGGATAATAACACATTGGGATGCTTTAAAGCTGTATTTTACTTTCTGAGCGTTTAGTATCAGGCCAATTGAAATTAGACTTGCTCAGCGATCCATATATGAAACTATACTATGACTTTATGTCCTGGATACTGCCTAAATTTACTCATTTCAACAAATACTTCCAATCGGCAGAAGTTGTAATAACCAAATTGGACTCGAAAATAAAAGATCTGTACAAAGATTTTCTGCTATGCTTTATGGACAGAAATTACGTTAACAGGTCAGAATTAAGTAATATTGATCCGGCAGATTCAAGACACCATTTAAATATTGAACAACTATATCTTGGAATTGCTGTTGCATCAAAAATAAACACTTCTGAAATAAAAGCGGGTAAACAACAGCGCATAGAGTTAAGATAGCACCTGCATAGGTGTAAAGATTTTCTGGTTGAAGCTGCCTTACAAATAAAGAAAAGATGAGATTTCGACAGTGCACCACTGATAAAAATATCCTTGTTGGGTGCGAAGAATGCGATGAGTGAAGAAATAAGAAAAGATAACCCTTCAATCCTACCCATTGCGTTAGCATTTCCTAGGGTCGTCGACGTAGATGATATAAACGTTTTGCAAATCCTGGATGATCAATGGCGCAAGCTACCCTATGCAGAAATACCAGAGGTAATAAAAACTGAAAAGAAAGTAGATGTATTTTGGGCTAAACTTAGTAAATGGAGTGATTTGACAGAAAACAAACCTTTCAGCGATATTTCCCAATTCGCGTTGGATTGTCTCGTGCACACAAACGTACACACGCAAACGCAGATTGTGAACGAATATTTAGTTAGATCAATCTTACCAAGTCAAGGACTCGGAGCAGACTAGTAACAGGAACTGTAGATGCAATCTTACTGTCATGCGATGCAATATAACGCAACAAAAGTGGCAATTGCACCGATTTTGAACCGACAGAAGAAATGTTACGAAGAGCCAATAATTAAAGTAATGACGGAATGCCGGAATGACGGAATTGACCAAGTTGCAGAAATTGATATAAATATTCCATAATAGATATAAGTTAATTGATAATTTAAAGTTGTATAATTGATTATTAAATTGTATACTTTCTTATTTTCTTTATTTATTGTTCTTTTCAAGTGTTATAAATAAAAATATTATCGTTTTATATTTTATTTCTCAGATGTACGATCTTTTTTAATATATACTATCTTTTTGAACGAAACATACTATATTTTTTTACCTGTCCGATTCCAACACTGGCTAGTAGTGACACTCAGTCGCGGGCCAAACGTCGTTGATCATACAGCTCTTTAATTTCAGTTCTTTTGGTATTAAATACGCATTAAAATGACTTCTTGTGCAGCTAAACAGTGTGCTAATAATTCAAGAAAGAAAAATAAGATACACGGGATTACTTACCACTCGTAAGTATCGCTAAAAATTCTATTTTGTTGAAAATTATGGTAATATTTATTGTCGACTTCGTCATGTTTGTAAGAGCGAGATAAATAATAAAAACATGCGTGAGAGACACGATACGCACGCCTTGCCTATCTGGTTAACGCGATTTCGCTCGCACAACTACGACGTTTCCTATTACTGTCCTTGTCTATCGTTAAATGTAATTTTGCGGTTACGATAACAGATGTGTAAGTTTTGGTGCTTGTAGTCGTACGCCGAGCCTAGGTTTAGTGATTGCGATATTAGCGTGTAACATATCTTCCCCTTTTAATATATTAATGGGTATCACCTTAATAATAACATTTCACAAATAAACGTTAATCTACTGCACTTTTCTGATAAAACTAAGAAATTTGTAAAATATTTCACCTCATTCCTAAGTAGCGTTACCCTGTGGTAGAAAAAGTCGTGGTCGTAAATATAAAAATTACTTGGATACCTAATGGTATTGATATTATTTATATGATACTGGTATCGCGTACAATATCGATATCATGTTTCTATATCGTATTTTTATTTTTTATTAAGATTTACTACGTTTCGTTTAACGATGACCGCTTTAACATGATACTATACGATATTAGCTAACACTTTTATAAAACAAGATTAAAAGCAAGTTTTCAATGATACCTCATTTATCTTACTAAAAACCTTTAATATACCGCATACCAAAGTAAAATCTAAATATAAAATCTTTAGGGGTGATTTAATATATATATATACAGAAAATATACCGTCCCTAAAGACGAAATCTTTAATGTAACAATTTGGACGATAAGTATTTTATTTGTTACCTCGAGCTTGTGGTATTCCTAAGTTCACTCAAAAGGATCAAAACATTAAACTATTATCGAAATTCTTCAGCACACTATAAATGTTTAAGAAATTATTAAATTCAATATAGTTCTTTGAAGTATGATTTTATTTTTTATTTTATAGTTGAATTTTTGGTTAGTCATAAGTTGATAAGTCAACCTACAACGTAGTATTTCACTAAATACTTATAACTTTGTGGAAAGATCAAAAATGAAAATTTATGTACAAAATAAGGCATTTATAGTCCCCCAATAGGCTTAAAAGTATATCACTCGTTCTCATCAAGTCAGCGTATAACCAATTTAATATTAATTTTTTTGATGGCATCAGACTCATTAAAGCCATAAATATAGCCTTTATAAGATTAAAACACTTTATAGCGCTTTGAGAAAATTATTTAAATTTACTCAATGTTGCCCAAAACACAACTCTAAACTCAATTTGAAACAAAACTCAATATTATTAGTTAATGATAAATAACAAAAATCTCGACAAAACAATGCTTAATTAATCGAACTGTTTTTTCCACTTTCTCATTTCTTCTGAAGTAAATTTATTCCGTCGCTAAGTCGATTTAAAATAAATTAATTTATTGAAAAAAGAGAAAATAAAATAATCTCTTACCGAATAGTTACGGATTTATTATGTTTTAATAATCTTTAATTAGTAACGGTGTATACGGTGCAACACCGTGCATTCTTCCACGTCAGCATTTTAGTAAATTGACACTATGCGCGACTGACCTCATTCATTAATATTTTATTTTTTAGTGTGTTTGTGTTTGCCTACCAATACGGTCACGTGACTCAATCTTATATTTTTACCAAGTTTCGTGTATTGTGAAATCGCAATAAATCATTGTTTTTCTCAAGATCGTGTTTAAATCATTCATCATCAGATCAAGTAAAAGGTGTGTGGTATACCAAGACCATACATCTTTATGGTCCTTCGAGGAAACTGATCAGTGTTTTGTAGATCTCAAGTGCAGTGCGTTCGGTTTGGTTGGCCTCCCACCAGCGGGTCTCACCAGCCGAATTGAGATGGCGCTCTACGTGTACTGAGTCTGCAAATATACTGAGAACCAGTAATAACACCAAGCACAAAATCGAGAATATCAAGAATACCACAAGCATAGCAAATCTGAAGCATTCATCAAGCAAACCAAGCAAGCATTCACCAAGCAAACCAAGCAAGCATTCACCAAACACACCAAGCAAACACTCTCCAAGCACACCAAGCATAAGCATTCATCAAGCACATCAAGCAGAAGGATTTCACAAGCAAAGCACAAGCATATCAAGCAAGCGAAAATACCTTGATATTTTCAAAAACAAGCAAAACAAGTAAGTGATTTTTTACCAAGGTTTTAACGTATCAACTCCTTCACAAGCCTTCTCTTTCAAGCATGGAAAATCTCCTAGCAAATCAACAACAAATTATTGATGGCATTAATCAAATATTTGTAAATTTTAAGAAAGATAGTCAAGAGCGAAAGACGCCCGACTATATTAATCGAAGATTGAATAATTTAGAAGGGTATTGGCAGGAATTCCTGAATAATCATGTTGAACTGTGCCCTTTTCCAGACAAGTCCCATGCTTATTTTACTAAAAATACGTATGAAAAAAACCAAGGCAAATTATGAGAATATAACAGCTACAATGAAAGCGTACATACTGAAGTCGGAACATCAACTAAAACCTTCAACGCCCTTGATAAGACCCGCACCTCCAATGGGTACACCCTCAACTTCGGGAGCTCAACATTCATTTAGAACGGAGTCCCAGGGAACCAACAGCAAGACAGATGAATTATTCAAGAAGCAATCAAGCAACTTCAGAGCATTCAAAAGGACAGTTTCTAACATAAATCTTGACGATGTGACGGAGAAATGGGAGCTGGAAGATCTCCTCCACTCTTTGCAGTCGCGATGGTCAGCTATCGACAGTCTGCACTGGGACATCGACAGTGAAGTTCAAGGAGCCAACCAAGAACATGAGAGCGCTTTTTCATATTATGAACAACTATATAATTCCACCAAACGATCCATCAACAGCAAGCTGTGGTCAGTGTCCCATCGGGAAAAATCAACCCCCCAGATGTACATATCTGTTTTTGTAGGAAATTATCGCAAGCGTACGCTTTTGTTGACGAGTCGCAAAATCCATGCAACTCAATAACATCGGTTTCGTTTGTATTGAGCCATCTTTTTACTTGAATTTTTTCGATGTTATGAATATCGTCCCTGATTTCCTGCCACTCCAAATTGATGTTATCGGGAAGTGTATCATTCCAGTCGATGTTAGATAGCCACGTAGATTGGAAAAGTAGCTTCAACTTGGTACTCAATGGTGAAATCCAGCCCAGAGGGTCCCAAAAGGTTGATATGTCGGATAATAAGCTTCTCTTGGTGTCGTTTGTCTGACGAGCTAGAATTTTGGGTTGGAAAGTGAAGGAATCTTCTTGAGGGTTCCATCTCAACCCTAAGGTCTTTGTAGATTCAGCAGCTCTAAACTCAAAACTCCCTTCTTGACTGACATTTTCACATAATTCTGGAATATTGGATGAGCACTTCCTGAGATTAAAGCCGCCTGCTTTTAATAGCTTGATGAGGTCGTCCTTCAACCTTTTTTCAAGGTCAGCGCAATGACAGCCATGGATTATATCATCCATATACAGGCTATTCCGTAAAACTGAAGCTGCTTGAGTCGTGGTGTAGTATTTTTCTTCATCATCTGCCAACTGCTTCAGTGTCATCATTGCCAAATATGGCACGACCTTGGTGCCATATGTGACTGTAGTGAGTTGGTATTCCTGCAATGGTTCTTCTGGGTCATCTCGCCATATTATTTTTTGGTATTGTTGGTGTTCTTCTTTCAGCCAAATTTGGCGAAACATTTTTTCTATATCAGCTGTGTATGCAAACTGATATTGACGCCACTCCAAAATTAATTTTTGGAGATCTTGTTGTAGATTTGGGCCCTTGTGTATAAGATCATTAAGGCTCAACCCTGTCGAAGTTTTTGCCGAGGCATTGAATACAACCCTGATTTATGTAGTTGTTGACTCCGGGCGCTCGACACAATGGTGCGGCATATAAAAGTCCGGTTTCTTGTTACCGGTAGCCGGTTTCATATGACCCAATGCCAAGTATTCTTAAATAAATAATTTATAATGTTCTGCGGTATTATTTTGTTTTGTGAATCGTCGTTCCAATTGTTTGAATTGCGCAATTGCTTTTTGTTTCGATGTGTCCAAGTCTTGTTCAATGTTTGACTTAAGAGGAAGTATCACTTGGTATCTTCCATCCTCGAGTCTTGTGGTTGATGATTTATACAAATCGATGCATGTTTGATCTTCTGACGTGAGAGTAGACTCTTGAGTAATGTCCTCGATCTCCCAAAACTGTTGGATGTTTTGTATGTTATTCAGCAAAACATTGCACTGTAAAGTAACTTGATTAGCGCTTCCACTTAATATCCAACCAAATCGCGTTTGTTGGGCGATTGGCGAGTTATTGTTTTCAGTGTGATAGAAGTTGAGCTGCTTTCTCCGTGATAATTGAGGTCTGGGATCCTTGGTCCAGGAGTGCTCGGAGCTTGTAGTAAGAGTCATTGTTAGCTTGAACTTGAACAATAGCTGTAGCGAGCAGTATCTCTGGCTCGTCACGCTGCTGTGACGCGTGCACACTGTTCTGGTTCTGCTGGACAGCATCTGCACTGCTTGATGAGTTTTCCTGGTTAACCGTTCTTGATGAGTTAGGTTGGTTCATGGTTTTAGATGTTACGAATGCTTCGTGCAATATTGTGTTGTGCTGACCTTGGCATTCGTGGCAGCGATTCTTAGAAATACACTTTCCTTGGTGATGGTTTAGGCAGTTTGAGCACAGCCGTAATCTTGATATGGTACTGCGTCTCTGCTGCGGCGTCATTGCTATAAGTTTTTGGCAAAAATATATTCCATGGCCATTGTTACAGAGCGGGCACGTGATTGTAAACTGATTACTTGTTTTTGCATTTGTTGGTTCTGTAACATTGTAGTTGGAAAATACTTTGTTTCTTGATTTATTATGCTTCACCGGGACCTGACTTGATGATGGTTTTTGCGTGGTTGGTTCTTGTTTTCTACAGGATGTTTCCAACGTAGTGAATTCTCCTTCCAGGAATGCCAAAAAATCTTTGAGCGTCGGTAACTCACGTGGTTGTTCTAGGGATTCATTGTAATCATTGAATGTTTCATTGTCCAATTTTTGTGACATTAAGTGCACCAGCAATGGATCCCACGTACTGATATCAACACCTAAGTTTTTCACGGCGTTGAGTGTCTCCAGAGTGGTGTCATGAAGTCGCTTGATCTGGTTGATAGCTTGATGTTGTAGTATGACAGGAATATTCAATAAGCTGTTGATGTGCGAGGTAAAAATGAGTTTCTTGTTGTTGTATCTGTGGTTAAGAATTTCCCAGCAGATATTATAGTTTTCAGTGCTGATCGGAAGATGCTGCAAAAGCCTTGCTGCTTCGCCTTGCACCTTAACTTTAAGAAATTGCATTTTCTGTGCGTTTGATAATGATGGGTTACTATGGATAGTTTCAGTGAACAGGTCCTTGAATGATGTCCACTGATGATAATTTCCTACAAAAACAGATATGTACATCTGGGGGGTTGATTTTTCCCGATGGGACACTGACCACAGCTTGCTGTTGATGGATCGTTTGGTGGAATTATATAGTTGTTCATAATATGAAAAAGCGCTCTCATGTTCTTGGTTGGCTCCTTGAACTTCACTGTCGATGTCCCAGTGCAGACTGTCGATAGCTGACCATCGCGACTGCAAAGAGTGGAGGAGATCTTCCAGCTCCCATTTCTCCGTCACATCGTCAAGATTTATGTTTGAAACTGTCCTTTTGAATGCTCTGAAGTTGCTTGATTGCTTCTTGAATAATTCGTCTGTCTTGCTGTTGGTTCCCTGGGACTCCGTTCTAAATGAATGTTGAGCTCCCGAAGTTGAGGGTGTACCCATTGGAGTTGCGGGTCTTATCAAGGGCGTTGAAGGTTTTGGTTGATGTTCCGACTTCGGTATGTACGCTTTCATTGTAGCTGTTATATTCTCATAATTTGCCTTGGTTTTTTCATACGTATTTTTAGTAAAATAAGCATGGGACTTGTCTGGAAAAGCGCACAGTTCAACATGATTATTCAGGAATTCCTGCCAATACCCTTCTAAATTATTCAATCTTCGATTAATATAGTCGGGCGTCTTTCGCTCTTGACTATCTTTCTTAAAATTTACAAATATTTGATTAATGCCATCAATAATTTGTTGTTGATTTGCTAGGAGATTTTCCATGCTTGAAAGAGAAGGCTTGTGAAGGAGTTGATACGTTAAAACCTTGGTAAAAAATCACTTACTTGTTTTGCTTGTTTTTGAAAATATCAAGGTATTTTCGCTTGCTTGATATGCTTGTGCTTTGCTTGTGAAATCCTTCTGCTTGATGTGCTTGATGAATGCTTATGCTTGGTGTGCTTGGAGAGTGCTTGCTTGGTGTGCTTGGTGAATGCTTGCTTGGTTTGCTTGGTGAATGCTTGCTTGGTTTGCTTGATGAATGCTTCAGATTTGCTATGCTTGTGGTATTCTTGATATTCTCGGTTTTGTGCTTGGTGTTATTACTGGTTCTCAGTATATTTGCAGACTCAGTACACGTAGAGCGCCATCTCAATTCGGCTGGTGAGACCCGCTGGTGGGAGGCCAACCGAACCGAACGCACTGCACTTGAGATCTACAAAACACTGATCAGTTTCCTCGAAGGACCATAAAGATGTATGGTCTTGGTATACCACACACCTTTTACTTGATCTGATGATGAATGATTTAAACACGATCTTGAGAAAAACAATGATTTATTGCGATTTCGCAATACACGAAACTTGGTAAAAATATAAGATTGAGTCACGTGACCGTATTGGTAGGCAAACACAAACACACTAAAAAATAAAATATTAATGAATGAGGTCAGTCGCGCATAGTGTCAATTTACTAAAATGCTGACGTGGGAGAATGCACGGTGTTGCACCGTATACACCGTTACTAATTAAAGATTATTAAAACATAATAAATCCGTAACTATTCGGTAACAGATTATTTTATTTTCTCTTTTTTCAATAAATTTATTTATTTTAAATCGACTTAGCGACGGAATAAATTTACTTCAGAAAAAATGAGAAAGTGGAAAAAACAGTTCGATTAATTAAGCATTGTTTTGTCGAGATTTTTGTTATTTATCATTAACTAATAATATTGAGTTTTGTTTCAAATTGAGTTTAGAGTTGTGTTTTGGGCAACATTGAGTAAATTTAAACAATTTTCTCAAAGCGCTATAAAGTGTTTTAATCTTATAAAGGCTATATTTATGGCTTTAATGAGTCTGATGCCTTCAAAAAAATTAATATTAAATTGGTTATACGCTGACTTGATGAGAACGAGTGATATACTTTTAAGCCTATTGGGGGACTATAAATGCCTTATTTTGTACATAAATTTTCATATTTGATCTTTCCACAAAGTTTTAAGTATTTAGTGAAATACTGCGTTGTAGGTTGACTTATCAGCTTATGACTAACCAAAAATTCAACTATAAAATAAAAAATAAAATCATACTTCAAAGAACTATATTGAATTTAATAATTTCTTAAACATTTATAGTGTGCTGAAGAATTTCGATAATAGTTTAATGTTTTGATCCTTTTGAGTGAACTTAGGAATACCACAAGCTCGAGGTAACAAATAAAATACTTATCGTCCAAATTGTTACATTAAAGATTTCGTCTTTAGGGACGGTATATTTTCTGTATATATATATATATATATATATATATATATATATATATATATATATATATATATATATATATATATATTAAATCACCCCTAAAGATTTTATATTTAGATTTTACTTTGGTATGCGGTATATTAAAGGTTTTTAGTAAAATAAAAGAGGTATCATTGAAAACTTGCTTTTAATCTTGTTTTATAAAAGTGTTAGCTAATATCGTATAGTATCATGTTAAAGCAGTCGTCGTTAAACGAAACGTAGTAAATCTTAATAAAAAATAAAAATACGATATAAAAACATGATATCGATATTGTACGCGATACCAGTATCATATAAATAATATCAATACCATTAGGTATCCAAGTAATTTTTATATTGACGACCACGACTTTTTCTACCACCAGGGTAACGCTACTTAGGAATGAGGTGAAATATTTTACAAATTTCTTAGTTTTATCAGAAAAGTGCAGTAGATTAACGTTTATTTGTGAAATGTTATTATTAAGGTGATACCCATTGATATATTAAAAGGGGAAGATATGTTACACGCTAATATCGCAATCACTAAACCTGGGCTCGGCGTACGACTACAAGCACCAAAACCAGCGTTGCGACTGTAAAAAATTGAGTTGCCGTATCTAAAAACGAAAATTGCCGTATTTATGAAAAAATACACAAAATTGCCGTAAAGTATTTACTTCTACGAATAATTAAAGAAATCACATAAAATCTGCAAAAATCAGCAAAAAGAAACGAGCTGCGGCGTTGAAGAAACGGCTCACAATTGGTCGACGGATACGTGACGATAACGGTGTGTGAAGTCGATGTGGCGCTGAATGATATTTGCGGCTGCTTCTTGTTTCTTCATAAGAACGTCAAATCATCTGACGTTCGCAGACGATATGCAGTCCACAGTATCTCAGTAGCCGGGGATAGTTAGGAAATAAATGTTTTTTATCTTCGCCTTCCGCGTTATGATAGCAGCAGAGTATATATTATTTATTCCCGTTTAGGGTTGATTAGTCTGGCTGCTACATAAGTAACAAGTAAAAAGTGATTATGTATACAAGAACCTGTTTACAGTTATGAGCAGATTAAAATAAAAGCGATGTGATGTAATCCGAACGGTATTATTTACGCCACCTGCCAAACATTATTTGCCAGATTTTCTACAACCCTCGAAATTGCGATTAATATGTGATGTGATGTGAAATGATGTGATGTGATGTATTGTGTGTTGAGGGGCACGTCCGTTACTCAGCAGGATGTACCGCAAGTTTATTCCCTTCGTTCCTCTTCTTCGTCAACCTCTCTACTGCCAGACATGAGTCTCTCCCGTTGAAGGTCGGATTTATCTTAATCGTCACGTCACGTCGTTCACGTAAGTGAACTGCCAATCTCGGTCTTGACGCTGTTTTTTAGCGCTAGTTTCGGTGGAGACAAAAATATGATATCCCATTTAATGTTTTGTAAATACCGAGGCTACCATCGGGTGAGCCGCGTGATCGTTTGCTCCCTCTTAAATAAAAAAATCCGAACGTTACGGGAACAAAATACGGTGTTCAGTATTCTCACGCACCCCGTTCACGTAATATTGTTGGACTATGGACAGGAAGTTTAGTCTAATCTTAGAAAAAGTTTTTGACTGTGCTAGTGCTAGATGTGCTGGAATAATGGAGTTCCTTGCGCATGTCTTCATATGGTATCATAAGATTTTGTTAATATAAAAGGTGCACTACTAAGTCCAAAACAAATAAAAGCACATTTAAATCTATGTTGAAGAAATATCAAATCATACAAAAGAGCCAAAAATTGATTGTACTCTTATTTATGCTAGGAATTGAAAATTTAATTATCTGCATACCGATCAAATGGAGTATTGTATGGACAACTAAATTTCATTCACAAACGTACGTTCTTTCATCAATCAACTCGATTACAATCAAATTTTAATAGAACGTTGTTCGTTATAAATACAATATTGAAAGATATCAGTATGTATAAAGCTAGTAAACTGTTTGATAATCGCAATAATCTCGGATGAAAATTGCTGTTGGATCGTTACTCATACTAGCGCAGTGATCCAAAAAACTTGTACAGCAGTCGGCAAAATTTTTAATTTCACTCAAAATCTCTGGTGGCCCAGGAGTGAGGCTGCCACTGGTCTCCAACTTTAACAATTTACTATTTTCGGCAGACACTTTCTTTAATACGATCTGTTTTGAAGTTACGTTGTCTCATTTTCCTGTATGCTGTCATATTTGCTGAAAACTGCAGCTTCATGTACGGTGTGACAGCCACGAGATTAAGAGTGTGATCAAAGAGTTTTTGGGTTCTTTTTTTGTATTCTGGCTGAATGGGAATATCCATGTATAAATCATTAGATGATCGCTGGGAATTTATAATAAAGTAAAAAACAAGGCAAGAATTTTTATATAATTTTGTGAAGTCATATTTTATGTTTATAAAATATTTTAGGTTTCATATTTCAATATATCATCCAAAACTCGGGCTAGATTAACATAATTTTTCCTCATGCCTCAAAGAGATCTAACTTTCTAGTAACGTGCCGTTCCTTTGAAATTGATTACTGTCATATGAACTGAATAACCTGAATAAATATGATTTTAAAATAATTTAGAAATTTATTTCGTTCAACGCATTATTTACTTAACAATGTCAGTTTTTTTTTGTAGAATTTCGTTATTTTCTCAGATAATGAAATTCTCAAACTTCCATTTCACTTAAAATTTTAGAAAAAAGTAAATTGACAGTCTATTTAGGTTCCACAGTCTATATAGGTTGAGCGCCGTAGAATATTACAATAGTACAAGTATTCTAAGGTTGAACGCAGACGTGAAGCTTATCACTGAGAATATTCGTTAATGCTCTTGCTAACGATGGGCACTTTGTCGACAACAGGGCGTGTAATGTCATCGTCGTACGTAAATGACTGTTGTCACAACGCCACCGTTTAAGTTCCCGAAGAAGTTAATAAGAAGAAGCCTATCAAGCAATTATTTCGGACAGATACGACTTAGGAGCCTTTAAGAAAAAAGCTGACTCCTTTTTAAAGACGGACAACGAACCTGCATTTCCACTGGTATTGCAGTTATTCATGGGTAGTTGTCAACACCTACTACCAGTTGAGCTGCATTCTCGTTTTTCCACTTCTAAAAATTTGGAGAAAGCCAGATGACATGCTACAAAGTCATCACCATCAGTCAGCGCAGTAAAACGTAAAAGGTGGACCAGCTCTCTAATAACAGACTGCCTCGCAATTTAGTCGTACATCACCATCAAGGTGATCAGCGATTGGTTGCTTGGTTGTTGGAGGCTAGGCGGGCGTTCCGCGGTAGTTTATTGTTTGTTATTTTTACAGCAGGCGTCTGTGATTCGTCGTATGTTTTATCACATGTTTTATCGCTCGCTTCTTAAGTGGAGAGCGGTTACATCAGCAAGCTGTATAAATAACAGCTGTTTTGGCTCGCCTCTCACTTAGTAGTGGTTAGCCATCGCAGAGTCCACTCCACCTGAGGATGTCTGAGTACAGGCGAAACACGTGTCGTATTACTATATGTGGCGTGTCTTTCCTAGTGTATTGGTGTTGCGAGTAGTGGTGCTGGGATGAGTGTGACGGGAATTGATCACGCAATTGAGGGAGAGCGGACGATGCTCTTCAAAATAGGTAAGACACATCCTTTTATTTCATTGAACGGATATGGGCGAATTAAAGTAGTAAACAGTACAATAGTAGTTGCAAGTAATTACAACTTTAATATCTCAAGATGAACAAAAAAAAGTCACATGTAACGTCCATGTGACACATATGCCGATAGTGCTTGGGAGCACTACGGTCAAAGTTATTGACGAGTATGTTTACCTATGACAAATCGTTGGAATATGTAAATCAATGTGATGTTATGTTACGGATAGCGTGGTAGGGGGCTCCTTTAACTTATTTCTCCGTTTACCCCGAGCAGGTTTAGTCTCGAGCGGAATTTTGCCCCCACGCTCAGGAGTGGAGTAGCTTGGTCGTGAATGCTCAGCGAGGGATTCTCCAGGGGTGCTGGTACCCTCCTGGTGCAGTCTTATATTTAATTCCACTACCATGTTGATGGGGAGAGGGGGGATTGGGCGTTCGGCCACCTGCACTCACCAGACGAAACGCAGAAGTAAAGCCCCTACTTCACGCTGGTCTTCTGTGAGGTCGTGGTACCACCCCGGCTTGAGCCGGCCCATGCGTGTAACAGCAAAGGCTGCTGCGTGGCTCTACCACTGTTAAATCATAATTTACTTACTTTTGATAAAATACTGCCAAAGATCAATTTGTAATAGATGTACTGAATCAAATACGGGTCTCGTTGCCTGTAATTAAATACTAATCTTACTGTGAAACACTACAAGTGTACGTTCTTTAAAATCCTCTTTTTATTTATAGGGTTAAACTTAATAAAATACACAGACTGTACAATGAATGATGAAATATAAAATAGTGTAATTAACAGCAGTTATCTAACATAAAGAGTTACCAAATAGTTATGAAAGCCACAACGTAACATGGATTGCCGACCGACTTACACGTCACGTCATATAGATTCTTGGGAAGACCATATATCTCATCCTTAACTCAATGAACATTCGTATTGGGTAATTCTAATGTTCTCTTGATTAAGCTTACTTCATTCAACACTCCTTGATATGTTTTAACCAACTTCGATTATTGGGTAATCAACTAAATAATCAAAGCTCTCTTGACTGAGGAATTTTTCATAAATGTACTAAATATATACTGAGTAAATCATCATGTCAGGATCATCAGGATCGACAGGCATAAGTGTGAGATGTCATACGAATTCAGATGGATGGATTGATAATTGGATAATAATATCTTCGTCTCTCTTTCTCTCCGACATCAGCATATTCATTGACCGATATAGCGTATATATTTCAGATTAATGCTAATTAACCAACTTTCAGTATACGGTAATCAACTGCAGAATCACAGCTATCATAGTTGATTTAGGGCTTACCTTATGGAATATTTCATAAATATACTAAATATACCATAGACAGACTGAAGGGCTATTTCTTCTATCAACAGGTATAAATGTGACATGTCAGGCGAACTCAGATGGATGGTTGGATTGAGAATGGGTTCGTAATAACTTCAGCTCTCTTTCTCTCTAACATCACCCACGTTCATTGACGCATATAGCATGTAACCAACTTTCATTATACAGTAATCACTTGTTTTCTTTTTCTTGCTAATTTTTCTTCTTTAATTCGAAGCTCTTATAGTTGAGTTTCGACTTACCTCACGGTGTGGCCGTGGCTCATAGACATCTACATTCACCCTCGATTACAAATCAAAACGCAAGTACGTTGTCAAAATGGTCTCCGGATCTCTACACTCACCATACGAAACACAGCAGCGTTCAACTACTATTTTACGCTGGTGTTCTACAACTATATTTCTAATGTAGCTATATCATGGTTTTGCCACGTTTAAATCCCATATGATCACTCATTTTTATCAGTGGATTTTTAAAGGATGTAATGAAATCGATGGAATGGAAAGTAGATATTGTTATAAATTAATCTCAAAATTATTTGAAATAAAAGAATATTAATCGGTAACAAACTTTCTTTACTATTAGAAATTACTGTGGAGGTAAATTTTGAAAAAAAAAATAAATGTGTGAGAGCGGATGTTCAGCTGGCTCTCTTGCTTACGCAATTAATCATAATCAGAATTAAGACAGCGTATTGCACTACACATTCAGTATAGAGCAAATACAGTTCTCCCAACCGTGTAACGTGAAGGATATAATTACATAATAACACATAAGTATGCAAACTGCAACAGCAACACTACTAATTTAACACAGGGGGCAGCCTCACTGCAACACGATCTTCCTTGCTCACTGGTAGAATAGCACAAGGGGAATAGTAACGACAGTGAGACTCGTAGCATCACCGACTGATCGCCCTGTCACATGCGCGATACTTTATACCGCTAGAACGCGTGGGAGTAGTCAGTCTAAAGTGCTGTTTCATCTATCGACATGTATAAGTGTGACGTGTCTGGCTAAGTCAGATAGAGGGATGGATCCAGGATTGGGCAAAAATAATTTTAGTTGTCTTTCACATCAGAATGTTCATTAACGTATAAAGTGTTCTATACAGCTCAGTACAGTAGCTCCAAAATTCGGGGTGCCCACTTTAATCAAGCTTTCATCTAAGTCCTCAGTAGTGATAAAGCATTTGTGGGTATTCAGTGTTAAAAATGATAAAAACTTATAAGATCCGCGTAGAAATTAAAGATGATCTCTCTTACCTAGTTTGACGAGCACCTCCCGCCTTTTGTTTGCTTAGCAGTCAAACATCGCAGAGTCTATTGCACATGATTCTATCTCATTTCACACACATATCACACATTCAAACACGTGTATAATGGATGACGGTGTGCCTTTCCCAGTGTAATGGCGTTGGCGGTAGTAGTGTTGGGATTAGATAGCGCTCGCAATTGCTTGCTCTTGTAACCCAAAATAATGCTCTTGTAACGGAAATCAATGTCTGATTCTATAAATGTATTTATTGTTTTTAATGGGTTGCATGTTGTTACTATGGGCTTTATTCTACTTTTTTCTTTTTTATAGAAGAGCCCTCTCTTCTAAACGAGCATACGGTGATCCTGATGTTGAGTGATTACCGCAGCCTATGACTAACCGCAACATCAGGGGAATTGCAGGTGTGTTGCCGGCCCTTTAAAAAGGAGTAAGCTCTTTTCTTGAAGCTCCCCAGGTCATACTGGTCCGGCAAAATTGCCGGTGGTAAATTATTTCACAGAGAAGTCGTACGCGGAAGAAAACTCCTAGTGAAACGTACAGTGGTGGACCGCCAAGCATACAGATGATGTGGATGGTATCTGGAGGTTTGCTGCGTAGTGCGTTCATGAAATTTGGCGGATAGGATTACTTACCATTAAATGGAGTGTTAGTTAACAACTTAAAGTATATCAATGATTTTCAGACATTTTACATTACCAATTATTGATGAAATATCAGTTCTTATAACTTGAAACATGTTAATGTTAAATAGATTCAGATTTTAAGTGCTGCTTTTTTGTGACCATCTAATCGATCACTATATTGAAACTGGAAGAATATAATTTTTCAACTTAAAAATAAATTAACGTATCTTCTATTTTTGTAAAATTTACCACGAAAACTAAGTTTATCCTCCGTCGTTCTACCAGAAAGCATAACATAGATTTTATTCGTAAAATATGACTAAAATATAAAACAATCTACACATCATTCAACAAAGCGTGAGAAAAAGTTAAAGAACAAAGTAAATTAAAAATATAGGTTATATTTTTGTTAAACTTTTTAATTCTAATCTGCTATATTTTACAATATAAATTGTTTAATTTAGACTTGAAACCGTCAAGTGCACACAATTTAAAATCTCACGCTGAATGTAAAAAGTATAAATTGAATAAAATTATTGTTTTCCATTTTATTCTATTATCATATGTTTAATTTCTGATATAATATAACATAAAATAAAAAATAAATAAGACACATATTTTATTTCATTTCCTTTATTGGTATAATTTGCAATACGTACATTGAAATCCGTTTACAAGATATGGTAACTAACGACATTTTCTTTTAATAATTGCATTCCGAGTACAAAACAAAAAGTTATTTTATTATAAATGTGCATATCTTTAAAAACATTACTTTGAATGTAATATCGCAAAAAATAAGAGCAACGTGTCGTTATGTCAAAAAAATAGGTATCAGATTAGGAACCTAAAAAAAGACAAGATGAGTTAGTTGGCACTGTGTCGTTGTTATATTTAAAAATAATAACAATAGATTTGAGATAAAATTACTTCATTTTAACGATATTATTATAAAAATAATTAAGTAAAATATTATTTTCTGAACGAAAGAAAAAAAATAATTAAAGCAATATTTAATAAAAATTTTAGCAAATCTACTCAACATTTATTACGTTATATTATATTAAATCTACAACATCAATGCCTAATAATAAATGTTTCCTTAAAGAAATCATCGATAAAGAGAAAAAATTACTCTGTTTTGAATACGAATATTCTTAGATTACAAATACATATTTTATTACAATTATACTATAAAGACACTTACACATCATAATATTAATACACAGTTACACATCATAAGATAAGATATAGAAGGGACGTTTTCTTTTTAGTGAAGTTTGACTAAGACAACTCGGTATTAGGTATTATATAGAGTATTACCTACTTTTAGTGATCACACAAATTTCATAGCATAAAGGATATATATAGAATTTTGCTTGAGACTATACAAAGCGGGTTATTATTGAAAATGAAAATTAAACACACTTTTATTTTGGCTATTGCCATAATACCCTTTAAAAGTTATTTTTCTATCCCTTATTTATCAGTTTACTGTTAACTACCTTATAAAGCTTTATGCTTAAATGTAACTTATTAGATAAATATAACATTTATACGTTTTTTATGCAAACTTTTTTATATTAATAACTATAACTAAATATTGTTTTTTTTTTACAAAAGGTACAGAATGAACTAATTTCTTTCTTCACTGCTTATATAATTTAATGTTTAAATAAGTTCCGTTAATTTATGTTCTACGACAATGATATCAGTACTGCTTCTATTAAATAGAAATGCGTACAAATAACACATGAGCAAAAAGATATGTAGCTCTATCACATGATTACAAATAATTACAAACTGTGCCATTTGTTTATGAATTCGAGATGGCAACCGAACTCACAGTCCACCGGATGGTAAGTGGCTGCTGCCGCTCGAGGACAGCTGCAACAAATTTTCAACAATGAGGGCTACGGGGTCTTGTCACCTCTGAGGACTAACACATTACATTCGACGCTCAATATTCCAATTATCTTCAAAATTTATAAATTCGTCTCCTTTATACCAATATAATTTCCTCCTCTGAGATTCAAGCGACAATTCAATTTAGGAAACCTAGTACATGAATCTTTTAGCTTCAGTAAAAAGGGGAATTATATTTAATGTTTACTTCTGAAATTCCAAAAAACTGTCGGCACATTACAATGGAAATTATGTACATCGTAAAGAATAGGATAGTATGTAGTATGAAGAGTTTACGGAATTTTTACGGAATCTCATATTCTCGTTACATAATATTTTTTTATATTTTTTTATTTAGGTTTAATATTGGTACAATCTCATGAATGAACAAAAGTATATTATATTTAGGGCCGATTTATACGAAAAAATACAACATAAACACATTATTAATATCAGTTATTTGAATAAAATAGTTCAATAGTTTCGCTTTTATATTCTGTCAGGTCACACATTTTTCGATAGATAGCTTTTACCCGACGATTCAAAATCAGCCTCTATTGCCAT
Organism: Parnassius smintheus behrii; assembly: GCA_036936625.1. Classification (NCBI taxonomy): domain Eukaryota; kingdom Metazoa; phylum Arthropoda; class Insecta; order Lepidoptera; family Papilionidae; genus Parnassius; species Parnassius smintheus. The sequence goes on along the minus strand of JAUPFT010000029.1, from coordinate 24,538,186 downwards.
AAACAAACACAAAAGCAAACACATCTGTACAATTTAGTTTAAGACTAAATATTTATCCGTTAACTTAGTATGTGTTTATTTAAATGTTTTCTGCGATATCAATCATTTACATATTACTCTTCATCCTTGGTGTATTAACTTACAGATCATAATAATTTCGAAATAAAATGGAAAAAAAACTAAAAATATCATGTTTATTACATAGACACTCCAAAAAAGAAGTTTCATTTGATTCATTATGATTCACTCAAATACAATAGTTTTACTCACCGAGCCGAAAATAGTATATCAGAAATTAAACAATTATATTTTAATTCTGCTCACATTTCAATTAATAAGGAACAACAAAAAAAGGATTTAAATTACATAATAAAAATGCGAATATATATTTTGTGCTTTTTAGTAATGATCGAAAATCAAATAAGTTTTATTTCAATATTTTACGAAATAACCACTACGCTGTAATTATAAAAATTTGGATAAAATATTTTTTATTATAAAGTGTCAATTTTCTTGCCCACAAAAACATTTTAAATAAGTGTATTTAAATCTTATTTTAAAATCAATGTATGACAACACAATTCTAAAATAAAAATAAACCGGCCAAAGCGTATCGGGCCACGCTCAGTGTAGGGTTCCGTAGTTTCCCGTCCGTCACAATAAGTGTTCCCACTTATGAGTTTAAAGGTGGGTATCCATTATGTTCGCGCTCCAGCAGCGCTCCGCGCTCCTGCAACTGCTCCCGGTACTGGGTACTGTTGTTTCCATTCAAGTTCAAAATGATTTTCCCAGAAAGTCCTTATAAAGTTCTACTTTTCAGATTTTTTTTCATATTTTCTAAACTTATGGTTCAAAAGTTAGAGGGGGGGGGGGCACATTGTTTTTTACTTTTGGAGCGATTATTTCCGAAATTATTGACATTATCAAAAAATGATTTTAGTAAACCCCTATTCATTTTTAAATACCTTTTCAACAATATATCACACGTTAGGGTTGAAATTAAAAAAAATCACTTCCCACTTTACATATAGGGGGCTACCCTAATAAAACATTTTTTCAATTTTTATTTTACCACTTTGTCGGCGTGATTAATACACATATTGGTACCAAATTTCAGCTTTCTAGTGCTAACGGTCACAGAGATTAAGCGAGGACGGACAGACGGACAGACAGACATGGCGAAACTATAAGGGTTCCTAGTTGACTACGGAACCCTAAAAATGACCTTGTTAGAAATTTTATGTGTATATACCAATGTAACCAGGAGTCTAGACCCCTATTAACGGGACACCGGAATTATTAAAGATAACACATTAATTTTTAAGATTTACTTGCACTGCTTTTGATTTTTATTAAGTACCCTATTGAAACTGTTTTACTGTATGTTCTACAAAACCTTTCGCTATTGATTTATATATCGATCTTACGCAAACTTATCTATTGACAGCTTTTAATTCATTGAGCATTATGCTGCTGTCGCGACCTCCGGAGCTTACAGGTTAAAATTTCAATATATGTGGGTATTTTTTCATTTCCAAATGGCAACGACTTAGTTTTGTCGGCATCGGATTGTACACAATGTGTATTAAGTGCACGGTGATCGACGTCATTAAGTATTTTTTCTTAGTGTCTCTAAAATCAACATTTTTTTAATAACTATTATCTAAGAGGTTTAACCTTCATATTATTAATCTATTTATTTATCTCGGTTATACACTAATAATTTAAAAATTAATTTCAGCACTATTTATACATGTGCGTTAGGTTAGGTTATACCTACACATTTGTCTTGTTTGTATGAACTATTAATTTCTTCAGTATCATTATATATTTTTCTTTTATTTTTACCTTAATATTATAAACGATTATCGTATGCTACTCTATAATAAATTATATAATAATTTTCCAATAGATTATAAGTTATAAAAGTTATAAATCGTTTGTATAAATATAATAATAATAAGGTATTTCTAAAACTCTAATGGTAATAATAAAAAGAGAATTGTAATATTGACAAATAATTTTTAAATCTTGGCATTGGTTAAAAATATCAAGGAGAAATCTAGTTTTATAATACTTTTTTCCAAAATTTTTGGTACGTATAAAAATATAATGGAATACAAAGAAGAACTTAGTGAAAAAATCATGGCGTCCGTGTATTATATAACAAAATTTTAAATACACATTTATTATATATTATACAGATAACTTCGTTGAACGATATAATTAAAAGAATCATCAAGGACGGTAAAATAATTTTGAATTTGTATACAACTTCGTTCATTTTATTTAAACAAAGCAAATTATTTTAATCACAAAAAATTATAAAATATTTAACCATGTAATCACTTTAATTTAGTACCTCGCATCCATATTGTATACATATGCATGCTCGTAAATAATTTACATAAATTTTCTAAATATCCTATTATTTTGAGTATTGTTCATTGTTTTATTAGCTATTTTCTTATTATATCTGACATCTATTCATACAAAGAAAAATATTTATAAATAATGAATGAACAGAAGCATATTCGCAACTCAATAATTTGTAAAGAAAAAAATAACAACTTTAAATGATCGCCCATACATTTATTTAATCCTACATTTTAAGTTAGTCAAACTTTGTGACTGCTTGTAATTTTTTTCATTAATTAAATAAATCTTAAATAAATATTTAATAATACATTTAAAAATTATAGAGACATTTATATAACTAGAACCGTATTTGTTATTTAATAAATACTATGCGTAAATCAAACATATACTTTACAGGAACCTAAAAAATATACAAATACTGAAAATAATCTTAAAGATTTTTCTATTTTCTAACAAGAAAATGATAAAAATATTTTTTTGTACGAAGTTAAATAAGCTTAAAATATTAGTATTGTAATTCACAATTGATAGAATTTATACATATTTTTACCTTACCTTTATGTTTTGAGAAGTCTTTTATGGATAGTTACTTATTTTAGTTTTTAATTTATAGCAACTAAAACAACATTATATTATGGTACAAGGAAACTTCTAGAAATATAACAATATTCTTCTTTTTATTTTTATTAGTTTGAATTTAGGTTAATTATAATAATTTATCAAGTAGTCCATTTCAGCTATTTGGTTTTACACCAGATCATCTTCCTCGTATCATATAATATCTCTTGAAACATGTAACGAAGAATGTGCAAGAAAATATGACAGTGGAATAGCGCTTGAACCATTATGGGACGAAACTGAAGGTAATGCCGGATCAAATGTAACGCGTGACGTCCGCTGCGTAACAGTCGGAGTGCGGGCGTGTTGTTATCCGCTTCTAGGCACCGTGTGATAAGGAGCGTGAATTGTAGCCACACTACCAACTTCAGTGCGACTTAACAATTCTTCAGGATGTTCATGTTCGTGCTCCCTGCGTTTTTCTTCATTTGTGTAGTAATGGGCAGCACGACGCCTTGTACAACATAATGCAGCTGCGACTGCTGATAAGACTGCGATGCAGAGAAGCATTAGTCCTGCAATTACGCTCATCTGTGCTTCATGCGTACTTGGACATGGATCCAATACGTTGAATGTTAAATCAGCAAATTTTGTTCCGCGCAATCTTAATGGCGAATAGCAAGCTAGTTGACGAATAGTGCTATTAAGGACAGTGGTTGTCATAAATACAAGCATTGTTCCAACAGAGCATTGATCGCAGCGCCAACTATTTTTGGACAAGTCCACATGAGCTATTGCTTCAAGTCTTTGTAAATCTTCTTCGTCTAAACCTTGAATTTTGTTACGCGATAGATCTAGACGTTGAAGGAATTTAGTTTTAGTAAGCAACTTGTAAGGAAACTTTGTAAGCATATTCCATGATAGATCTAATCCAACAATATGATCATTATAAGTAAAAAAATTTGTAGGAATTTCTTTCAAAGATAGATTCGCTAGGCCAACGCTATGTATTTCTGTTAAAATCTGTAATACAATAGCGATTTCATTCAATGGTAAATTGTTACCACTGAAATTAATAGTTTTCAATGTTTCCACAATTGGTGCAAATGTCTGCAAATGAAGTCTATCTATTTTGTTGTGACTTATGTCTAAATGAACAAGTGAAGTTAAATTTGTAAGAGCAGCAGGTGCTAGTAATGCTAGTCGGTTATGTGCAAGTGTTAATAGACGTAGTTCACAATTTCTTCGAAACATATTGTCCACAACTACCGAGAGTTGGTTACCATCTAATCGTAATTTCTTAAGTTTCCTTAGACTTATATATTCATCAGAAGTTAAATATTTAAACTGGTTTTCACCCAGGTCCAATTCCTCCAAATGAGCTACTAGATGATAAATTTGGGTATTTATTCTCCTTAAAAGACATCGCCTGCACCTAAATAACCTTAAGTGCTGTATATCCTTGAATACATCTGGATTCAAATCTTCTAAGGGATTATCACTGAGATCTAAAAATGTTAATTTTGCTAACATCCGAAAAAGTCTTGGCACTAAAGTGGATATTCGGTTATTTGATAAAATCAAGGTTTTAAGTGCTGTCAAATGCCTGAAAGTTTCACTGGGCATTTGTTCTATATTATTATGGTCTAGATTTAGTTCTGTAAGATTAATAAGTCCTCTAAAATTATCAGCTCCGATGCTTGTTAGGTTGTTGTAAGTGAGATTGATCAGTCTTAAATGCTGCAGACCCCAAAATGAATACTGTCCAATAGAAGGTACGTTAGAGTTAACTATGTGCAACTCTCGAAGATTAACAAACGGAGTGGGTTGAGTAAATATTGGGCCAATAGTAAGAAAGTTGGGACGATCTCTTGGGGCTGATATAACAATTACTTCAGCACCACGATCGAAAGACTCTACAGGTATATTATGCATGCCTCCTTTTGAGCAAACTATACGCAATATTTGCCCCAATTCAGGGTCAAATGCTGTACGGCACGTACATTCGCTTGGACATGTAATTTCCGCTCCCTTTACGTTCAATGACCATATTATTGACATCACAAGAAGAACTGTGTAGCTTGGTTTCCTGCAACAAAAAAAAATAAAAATTGAGTGTAAGATTCAAATACTTCTTGTTTGGCTTTGGGCGAGTAGTAAAATTTTGAATACGCTTGCATTTTTAATGTTTTTATTTATAAATGAAATCTTTATTTAAAAATGAAAAATTTAAGCTACGTTCAGAATCCTAACCAAGTATATAAAATAATCACAAAAAACTGGTCGGCATCTGCTGCACTAGTATATCAGCTACCATGACACTTTATATAATTGATTACATGACATGACTTATTTCTATGGTTGTAATTCAAGGTGACCGATAATGCGTAGATTTAATCTTCCCCATTGAGTTGATTTTGCTATAAATTATTCGATTATTTGAATTCAAAATGACAGCAAATCTCCACTTTTATATATATCTAGTCCAGATAAACTCGAGAATAAATTATCATATCGACTTCAAGCGAAGACAATTTTACTTGACGAGTGATTGCATAATGGACACTTGATTAAATTTTGATTAAATTCTGTTTAACAGTTTTTTCACCTAGTAATCAATTTCAAATTGAATTGTCTAGTCTCGGATTACTACATTTATTGAAGTAGTTACAGTTCATCAACGTGAGCTGTCAGTAAAATTCAAAATTTTTCCTGGAGTCATTAACAGCTGCTTTGAATATTATATTATTTTGTTTTAAACTAATAACATATTTACAGTTAAATATTTTTTGGGGAATCATTTTACTAACAAGTTATTATATTTTATTATTTCCAATTGTATAAATCATCACATATATACTTTTAAGATTGTAAATGATATCTAATAATAGTAAAATATAGTAGTAATCTTATGGAATTAGTATGACAGATATGATATTTTCTTAGTCCTATAATTACTGAATGTAGAATTATTTTGTTTAGTTTTCGACTTCTCAAGAGCTGTAATGAATGGATAAATAATTACTGAATAGTTTCCTGACTACCGTTTAAGTTACAAATTTCTACACAGTTGATCAATTTCCTTTTCTCCAAATATTACTTCTGTAAGCCTTGGTAGCTCATGGGCTAAGTACTTGTTTGTTAATGTCACATTACTGAAATAGCCTGAGTTCGATTTTGGCCAGCACCATTGACATTTTTGTTGCAATTTTAAGTGCTGATTTACTATGTGCTCGGCGGTGAATAAAATGATGGTACAAGCAATAAAAATTAAAAAATATATATATTTTTAAGATATGTATCTAAATCTCTGTCAACATGCATTGGGACAACGCACAATAAACTGTGCCCCAAAACCTTCTTTAAATTGAGAGTAAGTTTGTGACTAGGAGTGGGACGTGTAGAGGCTTTAACTAAACTTTTTAACCTTAAATATTATCATTTTTAGCTTTTAAAACGATATTTTAAAATATACTTGACCTACCCGAAATAGTTAAAAGATAATAATATAAAATTATCTTTGTTGCTCAAATTGCTTTAACGTTTAATTTGTAACAAACACATACTCGTTTGGCATGCTAGAAGCAATAGCCATTATTAGGCGGTAAAAAGTTAATATTGAATTATAACCCGTGCACTTTTCTCATAACAAGACTCGCCCGGGCATATTTTTACATCTTTAATGCTGTCAGATGGTTTATGATTTCATGTCGCTAACTGAATTATATTTTGCTTTGCCATGTAAAATTTTTCACTAATTATTTATTAACATAACCTCTGAATTGCAAATATTTATTATTAAAAAACTAATCTCTTACGTACCATCATCCCCGGTTGTTGTAAAATTTAAGAGACACAAATTAAACAGGAGATAGGAAAATTTCCCGGTACGCGATCAACGGAGGTTCGTTCCCCGTCGGCACCAATGAATTTTTAATTGCAATTTTAAGTTCTGTTTTTCTATATGGTATAGTTATTAAATATTTTGAGAACAAACTCATCATTGACATTGAAGCAGTGCTACGTCTTCGAAATTAGAGGACACTTGTGCTCATCTGTAGGACGTATGAATAATGTAAATTTTCGGTTTCGGGTTAAAGAAATGTATTACTCTTAAAGAAAACATTGTTCACTTATAAAGAGATTAAGTATACACAAGAAATAATATTAACATTATTTACACGGTAGCATGCATTATATAACTTTCGCTGTTTTTTTATATTACCTTAGTTAATTTGTTTCACTTTTAATATTAATACTCTATTGTTTTATTTGTTTCTAGTTTTTATTTCACTTTTTTTTTAGTTAATAATTATAAACCTTCTGCATTTAGAAATACATATTATATATTCCAATTGTCATGGTGATCGATCAAATAGATTCTGAGTAAAACGATTCATATATACAAACATCCTCTTTTATATGTATATATTGACGGACAAGTTTAGTTCATTAATAGTAAAATGCTACTGCACATGCACGACTTTTACAAAATTACAAAACTGAATTTTAAATTATTTTTACTTGAATAAAAGCTATAGAAGTGATAATCAGTTACCAATCAATCGTGATCATGAAATCTGGATACGCGAATAGTAAATGTACGTTAGCTATAAAAGTTGTAAAAAAGACTGGCCGAAGTATCAATATGTGTTCACGTCACAATCAGTACAGTACGTGACAGCGGCTTGTGAACATCGTACATCACGCGGTACGTGACTCCATCAAGCTTAACTAAAGGAGAAGTAAGCAACACCTTTGCAGACTTTTACGTCCAATGAGAGACAACGGTGACATGACACTGTATAAGCAACTCCTGGCGGAAGTGATTTTTTATTTATGATAGACGTGTAGTTAGGGATTTCTTACTAAAATAAATAATAATAAAGTCTTACTGACATTAGTCTCTTAGCTATTTTACCACTGCAATAATAAAATAATGCAAAGTGCAAGTTGGTCTGCCAAAATATTTATGGAATGATATATATATAGTACATATAAATGTTTTAACAATTAAAACATTATTGAAATAGTATTAAACATTATTAGCAGGACTGTATGACAACTAAGAATTTTAATTTTAGTTTTTATATTTTATATATTTTAATATTATGCAATTAAATTACTTTTTAATTATTATAAATTGTAACATATTGCTATTTGTAAAAAATATCATGTAATTTTAACGTCACTTGTGATTGTTGATTGTGATAGTTTTATTTGTAATTCATTGAATGTTTAGTGCAAGTGGATCTTGAAAAATATTTTTTAAACATTTTCTGTTTAAATATTACTAAAATAATACATAACAAATGGGAGTGCGCCAAAATATTTATGAAACGTTTTATGTTAATTTTATGCTATTAAAGAATTTATTTATTTGCATAACATGTGCTTTTTTAGTCGTAAAAATTGTTTCATAGTTCAAAACATTAACCATTTCTGGTGTATAAAATAATTTTGTATAGAGGTACTATTACTAACAAATTACTACATTAAAAACCAAAGTAAAAGCGAATTTTTCAATATATTCTTAAATGTTTTATATTAATGTTAAACTATTTAAACTTTTATTTATTTGGTAGTATTGTTTGTATCATACATGTATCTTATAACCTTTATAAAATATTATGTAGAAGAACTCATTATCCATTTCTTGTGTAAAAAATGATTCTTTATATAGATATACTAATAATGATTGGATACATAGATGTACTAATACCAAAGGACATTCTAATGCAAAGCGGGTCCGTCAAAATACTTATGTAAAGTTTTATATTCATTTAACACCATTGTGATATTGCTTAAATAAAGGAAAGTTAAAGTGAAATGTCAATATACTCTTAAATGTTTTATATACATTTTATATTGTCACAAACCTATTAAAATAATCTAAAGTGCGGTGCAGACTGACAATAACATAAAATTAAAATAAACGGCCCCTAAACTAATTAACACAATCAATAGATAGTATTATTTCCGTTTTACTTAAGTAACAAAGAATTTCTTTCGTACCGCATAGTCATTTTAAATATTCAAATTGAATATCGGGCAACACCTAGATTCTAGACAGAAAATTACGAGCAGGCCATATAAATGCTTATTCCCTAGAATTCGCGCGAGGACGGTACAACCAAGCCCTATTTGCGCCATTGCGTTACTGAGTCAATAATCAAGGACAATTTTATGTGTTTGTCTGTTTATGTGGACGGGCGATTGATTGACTTAAAAGTTGCGCTCATATCAAGGACCGACGGCAATACGATAATTTAATTACTTTATCCTAGTATCCTTATGAGGATCATTACAGCTCATGATCAATGCGTGTTAAGTTTTTTAAACTCTTATGTTATTATTATTATAGTAACACTTTACATGCGAATTGAGAGTAATTCAGATCTTCTTTTGGTCACTAAAATTTAGACTCAATTTCATTTAGCTTACAGAATCAGAATTTAAAAGCAGCGACTACAGTACTAACTGTGCTGTGTAGAATATTTTTAAATTATTTATTTGTTTTGAATGTATATAACATTGAGTCTAGTTAATTTAATTTTTTATGTAAAGCAATCCTGCATCAGCTTTGCCTCTGTAAAATCAAAAAAATTGCTTTATCAATTTTTCAATTTTAAACAAAGTTTTTTGGATAAAATTTAGTCTAGGTACCTAGTAGGATTGCTTTCTATCTGTTCGTAAAGTATCAGAATCGGTACCGCCATTCCGAAATTTAAACCGGACTCGCATATAAATAAGCATTTTAAAATTTTTGTCTCTGTGTTTAACTGTTTGTACGTCGGTTTGGTATAACCTTTGGAGTAGCTGAACCGATTCCGTTCAAAACTAAATTACGTGGCTTAGATTAAGTCACTAATATTAATAATTTTAACTTCGCCGGCGTGCATAGGTTACGTACATTGAGTAGTAATGTACATTTTTATTCTAGCGAAGATAAAACCCCGAAATGTACAGCGTATAAAAACAGAAACACTACGTAAATTATAAAAGCAATTGTGATATATTATCTAAAGGGAAAGGTTGTCAGAGCTCCAGTCTATAAAAGTCTATGGGATTTAGAATTACGTTCCATTTACGCTTAGGCTTTCTTATTTTCCCCGATATCGTAAACGAACAATACGAAATAGACAAGCTCTATATTTGCGTTGCTTAAAATTTAGGATATTATTATTATTTGTTATAGTTTTGTGTTCATCATATTATATATTATAGACCAAGTATTTAATAGGGTATTCATAATGCCCGAGAAATGTGAATAATGTCTAATATGAGTTGGTAATGTGATAATATTCAATAGACCGGATTCTATTTAAATAATGTAATTGATTGCGCTTTTTGAATAAAGCAAGTTACTTATTGGGCGGTGTTGGCGACGCGCCTATAAGAATGTTTCAGTTTATTAAGTCAACCGATGACGCATAGTTATAAAAAGCAAATTATCGAGCCACGACGCTCTGATAAGAAAATGCTTAGTTAAATCTTAAAGAAATGTCGAATTAATGATAAGAAAGTCTTGGGTTCGACTCCCAGGCCGGACTAGTTTGTTTGTTTTCCTAGGTAATATCGCCTAATAAATTCGTAAGGAATTTAAGATATAAATTATGTTACCGGATTTGTTCCCCGGTTGAAATCATCTTTCTAATGATGTAAATTCATAAGAATATTAAAGTAAAGTTAAAGATCGGATTGGTTCCCCGGTCGAGATAATCACTCTGTGCATAGACAGAATTAAAGGAAATTAATTGCATAAGTATTGTCTTGTATAAGTTTGATACGTTTGTACGAAAACAAATGCCTATTTGTTATGATTGATTAATGAAAACATTCACTTGTATTGTTATCTGATAAGAAGCATGATAACAAGTAAGAATCTTATCAGAAATAGTTTCCTACTGTTTGAAAATTATGTAGAAACACTTGTCTATTTAATATTGTTAAAATTAAGTGTATTTCAGACTTTCATTTTTTCTGATAGTCGAGAGTCGTGCAAAGTTAGTTGTTCAAATAGTGTGAGTTCACGGAAGCACGCTGACCACGCCCTTAGGAGGCCGAATATGTAAAAATTTAAAATGTTTGAAATTTCAGCAATTTATGTAAAAATGACTTGTAAACTATTTCAGGTTGATTGTACGTGCTAAAAAGGTGAATTCTGTGTTATTTTTATGTGAAAATTCATGTGCATAAGTGAAATAATGATAGTTTTGTATAAGAAATTTAAAAGTGTTTTAAATAGTGAAATGAATAGAGAAAATGTAAATTAAACTATTGTATTAGTTAACTTATGTATAAATTCAAGTAGGAAACATTGTTTTAACTTTCTGTGTTAAATATTTAAGAAGTTTGCATTTTGGATTTGTGAGTAAAATAGGTGGTTTTCGTTTAATAAATAAAAGGTTTTTTGTAATATGAAGATATAATGCATATCATAGTGTAGATATTGTTTTGTACTACCTATATTGACAAATTGTATTTGTATATGACTTGAGTAAATAAAGAAATTAAGTGAAACGTGAGAGAGTAATAGTACAAATTCATGTAATTAAGTTGCGCAGGCACGCGAAATGCGCGGCTCACTTTCGCGTTTAGCTCTGGGGGTAGCTTAGTAAACGGGTTTTATTGCAATTCGTTCGGGGAAGAAAATCCTTCGGGAAAAGAAAATAGTTCGGGGAAGAAAATAGTTCGGGGAAGAAAATAGTTCGGGGAAGAAGATAATTCGGGAAAAATAGTTCGGAAAAACAAGAAAATCCTTCGGGAAAAGTGAAAACCAGCAGTCAAGAAGAAAAGTATAGGGAAAAGTGATTACTCTCTCACGGAACGGTTTGAAGATAATTGCTGTTTCATTCCCAAGATCCCTTAAGTTATACAGTCCACATCGAAGAATTAAGGCGTCGGGACCGGGACGACTTCGGAAGACCCGTAATCCCCGTCTGAACCTACTTGCTGAAAAGGAACGAGGTTATCGCCCTAGTGTGTTACTCCGTTGCGGAGATCACATACGTTGTTCCCGAACCCAACGTAGGCGTTGCAGGAGGCCGGATCGAGAGAAGCCTCGATTCCTCCCTTCTGTTTCTTAGTATTATTTTCCGAATTCCGTTAGGTCCTTTTCAATTGGTCCTCGCGAGCCGAATTCCTTTTCAATTGGACCTTCGGAGCCGGATTAAAGACCACCCGAACCCCGCCAGCTGGATCAAGGAACCAGCTGTGGACTGCTGGTTGTGGAAAAAGAAGACCTTCGGAAGCCGAGTGAAGATCAGCAACCGAAGGAAGCCGGAGGTTTGAGCTGAAGCAATAGGACCAAAGGCCAGAAGACCAGGACGTCAGCGCTGAAGGACGGGACCTGGAACTACCGGAAGAAAGAAAACCGGGATTGCGGCCGGGAGCGTGTGCTCGCATGGGGCACGTATCGCAGCCGGGCGCAGGTGTCTTGTGAAGGCACTCATCGTGGCCAAGCAGAGCTTGGCATTTTCCTGTCGGGCAAGCGTGCTCGGCATTTCCTGTCGGACGACCGTATCCGGCATTTTCCTGTCGGATCATCAGGGTGCTGGACGAAGAATCCACCGCTGCTGCTGCCGGGCGAGGGTGCGCGTGGGCACCTGACTGCATCGCGGCCGGAGGAGGGCGCCTGGACGAGGCGTCACCGGCAACTGGGCGGCGAGCACAGCATACATCCCGACCACCTAACGGTGCCAAACGGTTGGGCTCTGGCATAACACCTTCGGGTGGAGCAGTTCTCTCGAGCGAGACTGCGCTTGCACTACCGCTCGACTGTTTCGTCATATTCCTTGGCGGGACAGTTCCTGAACCTTTCCTCCATTCCATTCCTGCACGACTCCATCCCTGGACGGCTCACCTCGGTAGGCCCCGTTCAGGATTGATAGGGCTGTTAGGGCTGTTAGGGTGGTAGTAGGGTTGTAGGGTTGGGAGATAAGGGGGGGGAGGGGTAGTGGTGTTAGGTTGGGGTGTAGAAGGGTTGTAGGTAAGGGGTTGTAGGGACCGTAGGGACAGTTAGGGACCGTAGGCCAACAATCACCTTCCTGCAAGATGAAGAAAGCACAAGACCAGACAGGGAGAAGCGAAGGGAGCAGGACAAGGACAGGGCTCTCAAGAAAGGCTAAAGAAGCGGAATCATCTGGAGCGACCACAGCTGCTGCGTCGAATGGAGCAACTCCTTCAAGTGGAGCCACCACAGACACGTCCACATGCGCGTGGGACACAGGGACGTCCGTGGCAACGACAAGCAACAGGACGGACACCAGTGGTACGCAAGCCAGCACCGCACAACAATCCGTTATATCCAGGAGTGAAACGGTGGTCGAAAAAGTAGGTCAAAGGACCGAAGAAGCGGCATCGTTAAGGACAGTAATCGGGCACACTAGTGATAAAGGGTCACAAAGAGGTAGTAGGTCATCGCGATCGGCGAGGCTGAAAGCCGAATTAGAGGCGCGGATTAAATTCGAACGCTCAGAGCTCGAACGAGCACAGGCAGCTGCTGCCTTAGCCAAGTCTCAATTGGAGTTGGCACGACTCAATCGAGAAGAGGAGATCGACTCGAGTGAGGATGACGAAGAGCGGAATACTCAGGTGGAACCTTTCGTAAGGAGTTGGGTTCAGCAGACCATAATGAGCGCGCCGGTTAGTGTAGCACAACCCGATGTTACTGATAAGGAAGCGTGTAAAGGATCGCGCCGCAAAGGGGCGGAGATCGAGCGCAACCAAGGAAATGCACAGAAAACACACGCGAGTGAGGTGTCAGAATTGACCGAAGCGATTGTGAGTGCAATAAAAATAGCTGGTAAAGATAAGTCTTCCCAGCTTCATTTCCTCCAGGAATTACCGGTGTTCGATGGAGACCCGGGTGAATGGATAATTTTCAAAACGGTGTTTGAAGACACGAGAAGCCAATTTTCAGGGGTGCAAAATGTCGCACGCCTTAGGAGGGCATTAAAGGGCACCGCTAAGGAAGCGGTTAAGTCGTTGTTGTTTACTTTGTGTGAACCGGAAGAAATAATGAACGCTCTCGAAAGAAGATTCGGTAGGGTTGAGATGCTCATTCTAGCCGAAATCGAGAATGTAAAGCGTATGCCAAGATTGGCAGAAGATTGCCGGAATATAGGATCTTTTGCAAGTCGTATTACGAACGTGGTTGCCACGATACAAGCGTTGAATCAACCACAGTATTTGTACTCACCGGAGTTAGTGAGCCGCATAGTGGAGAAGCTCGGAACTATGATTAAATTTAAATGGTTTGAATATCGAGCTCAATATCCTTTGGAGCCAGAGTTACAAAAGATGGCCAAGTTTTTAAATTTATTGAGTGAACAATTTGGAGCGTCCTTAAACAACGAAAATGCGCCTGAAAAAAGGAAGCGTCCTGAATTCAGGAAGCAAACTGTACACACTGCAAAGGGAGGTGTACGCAGATGTGCCGTGAGCGAGCGCTATATGCGCCGAAGTAAATCGAGCGAGCGTTTAGAACGCCGAAATAGTAAAGGGCACAACCGACAGGTGGTTATGACAACCCAGGATAAGCCTGTAAGTCGGGTAACACATAAGTGTGTTATATGCAACAAGGAACACTCTATAGTGAGTTGTTACAAGTTTAAGGACATGAATATTCACGAGAAATGGGAAGCGGTTAAAAAGGCGAAAGTATGTTTCCAATGTTTGTCACCTAACCATAGGAGGTTAGAGTGCAAAGCGAAAAAATGTGGTGTGGAGGGATGTAGAATGTCACATCATCGAATGCTACACCGATACCCCAAAGAAAAAACCTCGCCACAAGGGGACGAGGGGGGTAAGGATGCTCAGATTACAACTGTTAGTACAGTGAATGCACTGGCATGTGCATACTTAAAGATTATACCGGTCGAGTTGTATGGACCTAGAGGAAAGGTCAAGACAACAGCTCTTCTGGATGAGGGATCGACCATGACACTCATAGAGGAGTGTATGGCTCAAAAATTAGCGCCTCGCGGACGTAAAGAGGGATTACGTATCGAAGCCGTGGGAGGAAAGCGAATTAACGATGACAGTTCGTATCGCTTAAACATTAAGATAAAAGGCATTTACTCGAGCGACTTAGAAGAGATAAGTGTACAAACAATTAAGTCACTTAACCTTTCTCCGCAGTCGGTAAGCCGAGAATTATTACAACGGTGTCCTCATTTGACACCGATTAAGGATGAGTTGATGTATGAGAGGTCCAAACCTACCATATTAATTGGTCAGGACAATTGGCATCTCATAGTTACTCGTGAATTAATTTCAGGAGGTAAGAACCTACCTGTAGCATCGCTCACCAAACTTGGATGGGTTTTACATGGTCACATATCGGGTGGTATTAAACCGATCAAGATCGTTAACCACATTTCCACCAAGAAGGAGGAAGATATGGATAAATTAATCAAGGATTACTTTAGCTTGGAATCTCTGGGAGTATCGGCTAGAAAACCCGTGAACGACCCAGAAGAACGAGCATTAAGTATTTTGAACAAAACGGTACGTCGTATACCTAATAATAGGTACGAGACTGCTTTGTTATGGCGCACAGACAATGAGTGCTTGCCGTCGAATAGAGCGCAGGTTGAAAGTCGCCTGTTTAATATTGAGAAAAAGCTCGACAAAAATAGCGAGTTGAAAAAGGAATATGAGAAGCAAATTGAAAATCTCATCGTTAACGGTTACGCAGAGAAAGCGAACCATATTTCCATTTCCCCACGTACGTGGTACCTTCCTCACTTCGCAGTGACTCACCCACAAAAGAAGAAAATAAGGATAGTTTTCGACGCCGCCGCAAAGACGGGCGGACGTTGTCTCAATGATGCATTGTTAACCGGACCGGACTTATTGAAGTCGTTGTTCGGAGTTCTGCTACGATTCAGAGAAGGAAGCGTGGCAGTAATGGCAGACATTAAAGAAATGTTCCTGCAAGTGAAAATCCGGGATGAAGACAGGGATAGCCTTCGATTCTTATGGCGGCACAATCGTGACGCGCCACCGGAAGAGTATAGAATGACGTCACTCATATTTGGAGCGGCATCATCACCTTGCATTGCTATATATGTAAAGAATAGGAATGCGCAGGACAACGCGCATATCTATCCAGAAGCAGCTTCCGCTACGGAAAGCAATTTCTATATGGATGACTATCTACAGGCATTTCCCGACGTGACGACGGCTGAAAGGATAGTAAACGATATGTATGAATTACATAAGCATGCTTCTTTCCAACTGAGGGGATGGGCTAGCAACCGACCCGAAGTTTTAAGTAAAATGGAAAATAAATATAAGAGCGACAGTGCTTCGCTGGGAGATAAAGAGCATACAGAGCGCACGTTAGGTTTGATTTGGAATATCAAACGGGATATAATAAGTTTCTCCACAAGTCTTCGTAGCACACCGGAAGAGGTGATGGAAGGTTTGCGACCGCCTACGAAGAGGGAGATAACTAGCGCTGTGATGTCAGTTTTCGATCCTTTGGGACTCGCATCACCCATAACGATTCAAGGGAAGTCGTTGATCCAGCAAGTATGGAGGACAGGCATCTCTTGGGATGAAGAAGTTTCACACGAATTACACGTGTTATTTTGTAAATGGATATCGGAAGTGAAGAAATTAGGTCATTTAGAAGTACCTAGACCCGTTGCTGAAGGCATCGGCAAGGGAGAGTTGCATACATTCACGGATGCTAGTGAAAAAGCATACGCCGCCGCGGTGTATTACGTCACCACGGACGAGCAAGGAAGAAGGCGGATTACGCTGATCGCCGCAAAGGCAAGAGTAGCGCCATTGAAACCAATTTCGATTCCAAGGCTTGAATTGCAAGCAGCTCTTATGGGCAGCAGACTGGCTGCTTCGGTTAGTGAAGAGAGCAAGTACGAGATGTCCGAGAGAGTATTTTGGACAGACTCACGTACAGTGTTAGCGTGGATTAAGTCAGATCCTCGCGCTTTTAAACCATTCGTTGCTCATCGATTGGCTGAGATCGAAGATCACAGTAAACCATGTGAATGGCGATGGGTTCCAACGTCACAAAATGTGGCAGATGACGCCACGAGAAATTTCCCTTCCACCTTCGATGTAAGTCATCGCTGGTTTCAAGGACCTGAATTCCTCAGGAAAAGTCCTGATTTATGGCCCAAACAAGTGGACACCATAAAAAACTTAGAAACAGGTGAAGAAAAATCGCCAAAGGGCGTAAATGCGTTAAGAAAGCAAGAACCGTTAAGTCTACCCGACTACGGACGATTTAGCAGCTTTAAGAAATTCCTTGGGGCAACTGCACGCACCTTGCAAGCGGTAGAAAAATTCAAGAGTTTAAGAAAGTCGGTTAAAGGACCCGACGACGCAGCCGAAAAGTCGGTTATGTGTTCCAACAAAGTTTTAGCAAAGTCGGTTAAAGGACCCGATGGCGCGTTGGACATAGCGCTCTTGAAAAAAGCGGAATTCTTAATTTGGAAGTTCGTTCAAGACGAATGTTTTTATTCGGAAATAAAATGTTTGAAAGCAGGCAAAAGCGTTGAAAGAAGTTCACGCTTAAGTAAATTATCTATGGAAATAGGAGAGGATAACTTACTCCGTTTAAATGGACGTTTACCTTTCAAGTCTAATTTGACCGAGGAAAGTAGAAAACCTGTCATATTAGACGGTAAACATGAAATCGTTAAAATGATGATTAGAGAAGTTCATCATCATTTTGGACATGCCAATCACCAGACGGTGATGAATGAGGTGAACCAGAAATTTTACGTCTTGAACTTACGTAATGTAGTACGAAGTGTGTCACATCACTGTCAGTGGTGCAGGACATACAGGTCAAAGCCGCAGAACGTGCCACAAGGAAATATTCCTCTGGAGAGAATAGCTCATCATGAGCCACCTTTTACATGCTCAGCTGTGGATTATTTCGGTCCTATGAGTGTAACTATAGGAAGGCGACACGAAAAACGTTGGGGTGTTTTATTCACGTGTCTGACTACCAGAGCAGTACATCTGGAATTAGCAGCCTCATTGACACCAGCGTCAATGATAATGGCGTTGAGGCGATTTATCGCCAGAAGAGGAAAACCAACCGTTATATACAGCGATAACGGGACGAATTTCAAAGCTGCAAATAAAGAATTATTAAAAGCATGCGAAGAATGCCATGAAGGCATGAAAAATGAGTCATTTAAGAAATACATTAAATGGAAATTTATACCTCCGGGAGCACCGCACATGGGTGGCGCCTGGGAGAGGTTAGTAAGGTCGATTAAAATTGCGTTGACCGCTACGCTCAAGGAAAGGAACCCACGAGAGGAGGTTCTACATACGTTACTTTTAGAAGCAGAGCATACGGTAAATTCCAGGCCTCTAGTAACATTCAGTATGGATAGTCCTGAAGAGGGTTTGACACCCAATCATTTTCTTCTGGGACGCTCATGTGGTGATCGACCACCTGGATTATTTCTAGAGCGGCATCTGACGGGTCAACTCAATTGGAAAGCTGCACAGAGGTTAGCCGACCATTTTTGGACAAGGTGGCTGAAGGAATACATGCCTACCTTAATACCGCGAACAGGTAATAACGGAAAGTTCATGGAACCTAAAGAAGGCGATATTGTTTTGATAATAGATCATTCGTTGCCACGAAATACGTGGCCGAAAGGCAAAATTAGTAGAACGTTACCGGGACCAGACGGTCACACCAGAGTGGTTGACGTCATTACTAGCACAGGTATCTTGAGGAGACCTACATCCAGAATAATAGTCCTGGTACCCGCGACGCCTCCCAAATGATGGTGCTAACGCACGGGGGGGAGATTGTTGGCGACGCGCCTATAAGAATGTTTCAGTTTATTAAGTCAACCGATGACGCATAGTTATAAAAAGCAAATTATCGAGCCACGACGCTCTGATAAGAAAATGCTTAGTTAAATCTTAAAGAAATGTCGAATTAATGATAAGAAGGTCTTGGGTTCGACTCCCAGGCCGGACTAGTTTGTTTGTTTTCCTAGGTAATATCGCCTAATAAATTCGTAAGGAATTTAAGATATAAATTATGTTACCGGATTTGTTCCCCGGTTGAAATCATCTTTCTAATGATGTAAATTCATAAGAATATTAAAGTAAAGTTAAAGATCGGATTGGTTCCCCGGTCGAGATAATCACTCTGTGCATAGACAGAATTAAAGGAAATTAATTGCATAAGTATTGTCTTGTATAAGTTTGATACGTTTGTACGAAAACAAATGCCTATTTGTTATGATTGATTAATGAAAACATTCACTTGTATTGTTATCTGATAAGAAGCATGATAACAAGTAAGAATCTTATCAGAAATAGTTTCCTACTGTTTGAAAATTATGTAGAAACACTTGTCTATTTAATATTGTTAAAATTAAGTGTATTTCAGACTTTCATTTTTTCTGATAGTCGAGAGTCGTGCAAAGTTAGTTGTTCAAATAGTGTGAGTTCACGGAAGCACGCTGACCACGCCCTTAGGAGGCCGAATATGTAAAAATTTAAAATGTTTGAAATTTCAGCAATTTATGTAAAAATGACTTGTAAACTATTTCAGGTTGATTGTACGTGCTAAAAAGGTGAATTCTGTGTTATTTTTATGTGAAAATTCATGTGCATAAGTGAAATAATGATAGTTTTGTATAAGAAATTTAAAAGTGTTTTAAATAGTGAAATGAATAGAGAAAATGTAAATTAAACTATTGTATTAGTTAACTTATGTATAAATTCAAGTAGGAAACATTGTTTTAACTTTCTGTGTTAAATATTTAAGAAGTTTGCATTTTGGATTTGTGAGTAAAATAGGTGGTTTTCGTTTAATAAATAAAAGGTTTTTTGTAATATGAAGATATAATGCATATCATAGTGTAGATATTGTTTTGTACAACCTATATTGACAAATTGTATTTGTATATGACTTGAGTAAATAAAGAAATTAAGTGAAACGTGAGAGAGTAATAGTACAAATTCATGTAATTAAGTTGCGCAGGCACGCGAAATGCGCGGCTCACTTTCGCGTTTAGCTCTGGGGGTAGCTTAGTAAACGGGTTTTATTGCAATTCGTTCGGGGAAGAAAATCCTTCGGGAAAAGAAAATAGTTCGGGGAAGAAAATAGTTCGGGGAAGAAAATAATTCGGGAAAAATAGTTCGGAAAAACAAGAAAATCCTTCGGGAAAAGTGAAAACCAGCAGTCAAGAAGAAAAGTATAGGGAAAAGTGATTACTCTCTCACGGAACGGTTTGAAGATAATTGCTGTTTCATTCCCAAGATCCCTTAAGTTATACAGTCCACATCGAAGAATTAAGGCGTCGGGACCGGGACGACTTCGGAAGACCCGTAATCCCCGTCTGAACCTACTTGCTGAAAAGGAACGAGGTTATCGCCCTAGTGTGTTACTCCGTTGCGGAGATCACATACGTTGTTCCCGAACCCAACGTAGGCGTTGCAGGAGGCCGGATCGAGAGAAGCCTCGATTCCTCCCTTCTGTTTCTTAGTATTATTTTCCGAATTCCGTTAGGTCCTTTTCAATTGGTCCTCGCGAGCCGAATTCCTTTTCAGGCGGAGTAATAAATAGATAGGTTAGGTTAGATTTTTTTTTGTTGTGTATTTTTGGCGCAAGAAAATACATACTTCACTGCTGTTTTCCCCATCCTTCACATTTTTACACTTATTAATTCATTACTAACTCGTTTTTTCAAAGTCGTTTTATTGTTTGTATGTCTGCCCGCCCTTCCTGGTTGAATCATGCAACTCAAACTTCGAGTATTCCCAATTAACAGTCCGCCTCATGGTAAGTAGTTGCAGTGTTCTATAGACATTTATATTTAAAAAAGCAGATGCGCTGTCACCTTTGAGGTCTAAGATTCTCGTGTCGTGTCGTGTGGTGACTGTAGAGAATAGGGTTCTCCGATTCTCTACAGTCACCACACGAAACACAGCAACATTAAGCTGTTATTTTACGCTGGTATTCTGTTAGAGCGGGATCCTATCACGGTCGAGCCGACCCAGTCGTGCTACAACACGATACAATATAGCAATAAAGCTTTGTTAAGATGACTATTATGGAACTGTTTAAATCTTTCGATAGATAGTGAAATACTATATGCCAGATATAAAATAGCCAGACCGGTGATAGGCAGCACCATCTAAGGTGCTCACGTCTGTTACTGTGATCGCTAATTCGCTTGCCAAGCGTGAAGATTAACAGCAATTCCTCCCTACAATGATGTTCTTCTGCAGCAGAGAACTATTACTGATAATGAAGAAAAACAATATCTTATATTCATCACGTCGGTGTCGTAAATGCGACGGAGGCAAACTGAAACAGGAGATGGGCAGAAGCATAATTAAAAAAAAACCTACAATAAAAAAACTGCGCCAACACTGCCTGAAGCTAAGGTCGGCAACTATGAGGCAATTTATGGAAAAGCAGTTCAGCAGTGAACTTTGATTGGCTGTAATAATGATGATAGAGACGAATGTGGTTTTGTACAGATGACAATAGCAGATGTGTTTTTGCACTCGAGGTGCATAGGTTTTTCTTTTATATAGTAAGGTTGACAAACGAGCACACAGTCCACCTGATGGTAAGTGGATGCTGTAGCTCATTGACATCTATATTTATCCTTGATCAAGAATCAAAACGCAGATGCTTTGTAGCCCCTGAGGACTATGATGGTATGCCCTGTTTCCAGTAAAAAGGGGTCTCCGGATCTCTACACTCACCATACGAAATACAGCACAGTATTAAGCTGCTATTTTAAGCTGCTATTCTGTAAGAGTGTGGTCCTTTCCCCGTCGAACCAACCTATTCATGCCGCAATCATAATACAGCTGCAGCGTTGCTCTTCCACGTGAAAAGCAATGCATTAACATTCTTACGTTTCCAACCGGAACACAACTGTGGCTGGCGATCGGCTCGTCTCGGGAGCAGCAATATGCAGCAGTGTTTAAGACATAATTACTGCAGAAGCAACAAAAATCGACCGAAATCAAATTGAAGGTTACTTAGATTTCATAATTCAATAGATTATTAGATTTATAAGAAAACTATTTGTTTTCTTTTTTAATTAAGTGACAAATGAACCTCCAGTCCACTTGATGGTAAGTGGTCACTTTAGTCCAGGGACACCTGAAGGTTGTAACCTCCGTGGACTAAGATCGAATGCCTCACAGCAACACGAATTCGACTGCCGTGTTAGTAATTCCTGGCTTATGATGGTGTCAATTACAAAAGGATATTCGTATTTGGCCATGACATCTTAATTACGGTCGACATTAGGACGTGTGTTCATTTAAAATTCGGGCGTATTAAACATGGCCGCCAGTGCGCCGCGCCTTTCCTGGCTTTCTTAGTATGCATTCAAAGTATCATTTGAATTATTCATGAACCAGGATGCTAAGGAATCTAATAAATATTCCATATGTAAACTTTTACCAATAAAGGTGTAGTTCCTTAGCCCTTAACTGGGTTACCCCATTATGGGGATCCGGCACAGTGCGTTAGTTTGATTATCTTAATACAAAGTGTTTCTAATCCAAGTTAATATTTTTATAGATGCTAAGAGTCCATTTAGGTTCCAAGATCTTACCTCTTTTGCCAACAAATAGTTTGCACTGCTATGGTATAGATATGTTTACAATAATATGTGTAATACTAGACGTAATTTTAAAGCAAAGTTAAAATGGTGTCAAGATAATGTAGAGCAAATTAAAATTGATAAAATGGCATCGCGTCATGCTAAAGGAAATTTTAAAGAATTCTGGAAGCATACTAGTAGTTTAAATCGTCGCCCGAGCCTCCCTGCTAGTGTCTCAGGTGTTAGCGAAGCGATTGACAAATCTTTTCAAAAATTATTTCAAAGTTGTATCTCCCCTAGGCCCCTCAACGCAATCGATAGATGGGCAATGTCAGTAATCGGCGATCTGTGGAAGAATCACAGTAAATCAAATAGATGCTATTGTTAAAAATACGAAGCGAGGAAAATCTTCAGGACATGATAGGCTCAGTATTGAGCATTTGATATATGCAGGTATTCACTTACCAAGAGTGCTGGCATTGTTTTTTAATAATTGTTTATCGCATATTCATTTGCCAGCAAACCTTATGAAGACTTTAGTGGTACCGATTATAAAAAATAAAACGGGGGACGCGGCAGACGTGTCTAATTACGGGCCGATATCACTAGCTACCATAATCGCAAAAGTGCTTGACAGTCTGCTTGATAAATATCTGCAGAATCACATCTCCTTGCATGATGCACAATTTGGTTTTTGACAAGAACTATCAACAGAGAGTGCAATTTTCTGTCTCAAGCAGACGGTCAAGTACTACACGACCAGAAAAACCCCTGTGTATGCATGTTTCTTGGATATATCCAAAGCATTCGATTTGGTGTCTTATAGGATATTATGGCGAAAGCTGCGAGAAGAGAGTGACATACCTGAAGAGATTATCACTATGTTTCAATTTTGGTACTCACATCAAACGAATTACGTTAGATGGGGCATAGGTATGTCAGATGAAAATGGATTAGATTAGAGTGTGGGATAAGGCAGGGCAGATTAAGCTCTCCTACCTTATTTAATTTATATATTAATGGGTTGATCGCTGAGCTCAACAGCACTGGTTTGGGTGTTCAATAGACGGAGTCAATATAAATAACATAAGTTACGCAGACGATATTGTTTTGTTGAGCCCATCGATCAGAGCACTGAGAAAATTAGTGAAACATACGCCAGTACTCATGGGCTTATATACAACACAAAAAGAGTGAGCTAATGATTTTTAGGGCAGACGCTAAGAGAGGAGCGAACTTACTGCCTGAAAATTTGTGTGGGTCAGTTATAAAAAGAGTACCTCAGTTTAAATACCTGGGGCACTGGCTCACTGAAAACATGAGCGATGACTGTGATATTGAGAGAGAACGCAGAGCACTGGCAGTACGTTGCAACATGCTGACTCGCAGATTCGCTAAGTCCCCTAGACAGGTTAAAATAATGCTTTTCAAAGCATTCTGTCAAACATTTTTATACGTGTAGCATGTGGGTTGGGTACACGCAGCGGACGTATAGTGCACTGCGCGTGCAATATAACAATGCGTTTAGGATTTTGATGGGACTGGCTCGTCACTGTAGTGCATCTACTATGTTCGCGGAGGCACGTATCGATGACTTTTACGCTATAGTGCGAAAGAGATGCGCCTCGCTTCTTTTTCATATTAGAGACTCTTCTAATAGCATCATAACCGGTTTAGCCGATGGGTGGGACTCTCCGCTTTTAAGACACTGGATCCGCATTCACATGCATAAGAATTCAAATGTAAATACATACATACATAACATACATAAACACTCACGCCTGTCACCCAGAGTGGTAGGCAGAGACTACGGACTTCCATTTGGCACGATCCTGACATACCTCTTTCGCCTGCTTTACATTCATATATCTACGCATACATGCTCGTCGGTTAAGGGTACTTCTAATGTAAATTTAAGTAATCATAATAAAATGTATTTTTTTATATAAGCAAGTTTTAGTAATTATTGATATTTTTGTTAAAATGTATGATTTTTTTTCTTTTCTTAGATTTTTAAGCAATTTAACTAGCAATGATTCTATAATAATGTTATGTTACTAACCAATTTATGGTCTCTTGTCTGAAACAGTACAGTACAGTTTATTATTATTATTATTATTATAAAGACACGCGAATGCTTCACAGAGTCGGCATGATTACAAGCTATGAGGCATTTCGTCTGTCCTCGGAGGTGACAACAGGCCTTCTTTGTTTACATTTGGATGCTGGTGGCCATGCACTGCAGAATTCACTTACCATCAAGCGTGTAAGCTTGATTGTCACTTAAGTTTCGCAAAAAAACAATTTTTTCTTAAATGTGATGGGGATAAATATATACTTGTTAGTCCCAAAATCGCAAGTATGAATATTTTATGTTAATTTAGAAATGCATATTTTGTGTAGATATTTTCTCTATGTGTTCCTTGGTGATTTATAAAGAGAGCCACGCTCGGAGCTTCACTACGTGATAAAATTTGTAATAAGGGTATCTGAAGTAAAACCAGAATAACCGGATAACAACCGTCCTACGTAGCAGAAAGAGCCCGCCGTATAGCTCAAAGAACCGAGAACAAGAAAAAGGTTCGCAAGTGGCAGCAACGTACCGACAACTGATGTGTGGGTTTGCAGTTTGCACCCCGCAAGATGAAATGACAACCTGGTATAAGGCAGGTAGTCAATGGACGTAAGTGGCTTAGGATCATGGTTTTGGTGGTTATTTTATAATAAGACATTTGATAAGCAGTAGACTATTTTGTGAATTTAATAGATGGCAGAAATCATTCATAAATAATGGACCTATATTGGAGTCCTAGATAGAAGTGGATTCGAATGAGATAATGTTTTATCCGACTTCAAAAAAGAAGGAGGTACTCAATTTGACAATTTTTTTATGTGTGATTTTTTTTGAAAGCTGATGTTTCTCATGTTCCATATAAACTTTATCAAGATTTGACGATTATTTTTTTAGCTATCGTTAGAGTTAGAGTTATAGCCTATATACGTCCCACTCCTGAGCACAGGCCTCCGCTCACTTTTGAGAGGGTTTTGTTTTCACTATACGAGTACTCTCGAACCGAGTGTGCTGCTACTCGTAGTGCGTAAACACGTAATCCGAGCGTACTTCGCGTAGTTCCTTTGGCGTACCCTTCGAATCTAAGAAACAAGAAAATTAAATAAATAAACTGTTTCGACTGTACCCACAAAAAACGTTTCAACTGTCCCCAACCCCCTTCTTGGTAAAAAACGGTTCATAGTAAGAACGACAACAAATTTGAATAAAAACTAATCATACAGCCATATTCTACAAACTTCAATTTAAACGATACAAAACACTCAATATTCTAACTTCAATAAAACCATAATAGTTGTAAAAATGTACGAACAAAAATACTTACTTTTCCGCCAAAAAACACAATGAGGCCTTCTATACATAAACACAGCGCGCGAAGAGCGACGCAACACTTAATTTCGTGTTTCGACTTGTCACCCACTCCTTTCTTTCCTTATACCCCTGAACGTCATTATGCACGGTGTCGAGATTATACGCTTTGTTTCAATCGTCCTCCGTTTCAACCGTACCCAGACTACCCTAAATACATTGCTCCATAACCACTACCTAAGTATGATGCCAAGTGACTCAACAAGCAATGTAAATATCACAAAACAATACTTTATTTATGCGGATATATTGCGTAGTACGGCCGCTGTATCTTGTGACGAGCTAGTAATGTACGTGTGCAGATCCACTATCGACAATAATGTGGATTGGCGAATTGCTATTATAGTTCATTCTCCAATTTGTCAACCGTTTCAACCCGATAGGAAGACCGACGTGACACAATGTTTTTTACTTATTTTGATTATTTTACAGCAACTACTACGCTGAATGTATAACCAAAAGTCGTAAAGTAAGCAGATTAAATTTTAGGTTAATAATCGATGGAGTGTTCTTATGTTTGAATTATAGTATATTATCGGAACTCATGGCAAAGGCTTTGTCAAATTTAATTTTTTTTTAATGTTAAATTTCATCAATTTGAGCAGTCCCGATGAATAATCACATTATATTTCTTATAAAAGCAATCATGGAGAAATACATTAATTTGAGATTACATTTTTGACAAAAATGCCACCCCAGAAATATAAAAAAGTCAAGTGCTGCAAAAATACCTTCACTTTACAGGTCAGTGAGTAAGCACCATAGCATGGTTCCAAAATACCTACTACTTCAATCCGCTATGATAGCCTAAACCAACATAATCGGATTTTTTACTGTTTTTATTTGTTTTATATTTAGGGCCCAAAAATTTTTGAGCAATTTTGGTTTATATGAAACAATCGATAACTTTCCAATTTAGTCAATCACTAACGTATATGTAAAATAAATGGTTTTTTACAGCACAGCGATAGTGTCCGATATTTTGTGTGAGTAATTAGTACGGTGAATGGTAAATAGACGTTGTGAGTTTTGAGATATGGTTTATAATTAATTGTGTAGTACGTTATGATTTATTAAATGCGAGTGTATGCGTGACTGCGTATCTATTGCTTTTACTGATCTGTTTGTGTAGTATTTGGCGCGTGGTAGGGGCCAACTGGAGACACCGGGTTCCGATACATTTTGAAATACTGGGCATATCTCCTTCATTATTATATCTATGGCGTCATCCGATCAGAGTGGAGTCGGATGAGGTTCTATTTTTACGAGTACATTCGGATAATTTTATGGTGGCTAAATGGCGCCAACTAAAAAAAAGTGGAACTAACATGTTACTCTGAGGTTTTTAGAACTATATGAAGCGGAAGAAGTGTTGTGGAACGTGAAATTAACTGAATATAAAAACAAAGATGCCCGAAATGTACAAATTCTTTTAATGCATCATGAAGCGCATCTAATACCGAAGGTAAAACCGGGATATGGAGCATTTCAATACTCGAAAGTGACTTTCTGTGGTACAAAAACTATCACCTAGATATCTTAATAATATTTGAAGTTTAATGTATTGCTTTCCTCAAATTACTTTTTCTAGCAGATACTCAAATTGTTCGCTGTTTAATCTCAAATTGATGCAATGCAAAATGAGATACGTCAGATTATAACTCTAACATACAAGAACTTTTGTCGGATGTAAGTACTTATAAAAAGGGTAAAAATGACCCAACAAATAGCACACTAAAAATAACTAGTGACCTCAAAAAGAAACACTCCGAAAAATTAAATCTGGATGTAAAGTGGATAATACCTACGTGCGCCAAATCACCAAAGTTGTATGGGTTACCAAAAATACACAAGCCCAATGCTCCATTACGTCCCATAGTGAGCCAAATCGATTCCCAACTTACAGATTGGCTCAACACTTAGCGAAAATACTCTCACCGCTCAGGGGACACACAAGAGCACACGTAAAGGATTCCTACCATTTTGTCAGCGAGAGTAAAGACCTACATCTGGCAGACAATGAACCTACGGTCAGTTTTGATGTGCAGTCATTGTTTACATGTTTACCTGTTGAAGACTGCATCTCAATTGTAACTAGAAGGCTGGAAAAAAACAACGTGCCCGTAGAATATGCAGTATTACTCAGATATTGCCTTACATCTGGCTACGTATTATGGAAGGAGGAGTTCTACAAGCAAGTAGATGGTGTGGCGATGGGCTCACCTGTATCTCCCATTGTCGCCGACATATTCATGGAAGACTTTGAGGAGAAAGCCCTGCTTACTTCTCCCATAAATCCAAGATTCTACAAGCGGTACGTAGATGACACTTTCACAATTCTACCTTTAGATAAAGTAACTGCATTTTTAGACCATCTTAACTCTATAAATTCTAAAATTCAGTTCACAATGGAGTTAGAGGCAAACAATTCCTTAGCTTTTCTAGATGTGTTAGTAATTCGGAATCCTGATAACACCTTGAGCTATACTGTGTATAGAAAAAAGACCCATACAGATAGATATTTAAACGGTGATTCTCACCACCATCCTTCACAGTTAGCTACCGTGGGTAAATCTTTGTTTCAGAGAGCACGAGGGATCTATGACAGTAAACACCTGGCTGCCGAGCTCCAACACATCAAGCAAGTTTTGCGTGACAACAAGCTTCGAGTCCCGCACCTACGTCACAGTGAACGAGTGAAGCCGGCCACAGTCGAGCGTGTACCTGCTGTACTGCTATATGTTAGAGGAGTCAATGACAAGATTGGCTACATCTTGAAGCGCGCTTCCATCAAAACATACTTAAGCCGCCGAAGAAGATTGGTCAGTTTTTACCATCAGTCAATTGTAACGTCCCTCTGCAAGATGCAGGAGTGTACAAGCTTGATTGTAAATGTGGTCTCTCCTACATAGGACAAACTAAAAGATCAACTAAAACCCGCGTTAAAGAACATATAGCTGATGTGAAGAATCGATGCTCCGGGAAGTCTGCAGTCTGTGAACACGTACAGGATCGCCCCCGTCACTACATCAGATTTGATAGACCACAAATCCTTGCTAAAGAACACCGATTCCTTCCAAGGATGATTCGCGAGTCTATTGAAATCAAAAAATATTCTAATTTCAATAGAGAAGATGTCTGGGTGCTACCATCTGCTTGGGATCCTGTAATAAATAAAATTAAATCCCAACCCAAGCATACAACGCATGACGACTCCGTGGCGCAGTGACTTAAGCAATGAGTGGCTGCGCTGGGGGTCGCGGGTTCGAATCCCGCACGGAACAAGTATTTGTATGGCCTACAAATAGTTGTTTCGGGTCTGGATGTTTGTCCTTGTGCAATTTATGTTTGTAAACTGCCCCCACGATACAAGAGAAAATCTTAGTGAAGGGGTAACGTTTTTTTAAAAAAGAAAAACAGAAAACAAAAACAAACAACTGCAAGACTTCATGATACCATAAGTTCGTACTGTGTAGATCGGAACAAAAGTTAAATTTTAACCTATGGTAACCGCGGTTAACTATGACATCTGGACGTTGAGCAACTCTGTCCTTCCCATGTAATAAAAAGTTTAATATACGCGATAAATTCCGTAAAAACTAGTATTATTTCAATGTTCAGTGATTAACATATTTGCCATAACTTCTGTAACTCGCAGCAGTTGATCAGTCTTCACTGCGTACAAAGAGACAAAAATAAATGCTAATTTGACGCTGATGAACTTGTAACGTGTCAACAAAGTTCAGAGTGGACTCCTATACAGTCTAGCTCGTATGAGCGGATTCTGTCCGAGAGTACTCGTAAAATGAAAACGCGGCTTTAGAGCAAGTAATTGTCCGCTGCCCCAATGCGTATTGGTGAACTTCACATGCCTTCAAAATATTTTTTTTCTCAGACATGAATGTTTCCTCACGATGTTTCCTTAACCGACGAGCACGTGGTAAATTAGCACAAAGTTATCCTTAATAATGAGCATTTAATTGTCTTCGACTACATTGATGACGTTCTCATTTTATTCATATTGAAATCGTTTGTACAAAATTATTAATTTTACCACTTGTTTTAATGTCTGTATTATGTTCAAGAACAATATAATGCTAAATAATGCATATAGAATGATGATATAAGGGATGAAAATTAGTGGAGTGGTTATAAGATATTTTTAAAACATAATCGATAGACAACAGACATCAATACATTAGACATTACTAATATTTCATTTAACTACTGATAATCTTAAAACGCTTATGTTAGGAGTGCTTCACGACAGTAATCGATTGGTGGATTCAAACTCACGACGTTTGAGGTCGGGGATGGCACACTGTCGTTAGGCTTCTGTACCTTCCAAATGTTTGAAATAAAATTACTGCAATCAATACGGGATATTACAAGTATTGACATTTAAGACTGTTCGCAAAATCGAAGATGCTTGGCTCCCTTAGTCATCTTATTTAGTAGTATTATTGTTGAATTTTAAAAATGTATATTATATATATTATTATGTGAGTATCTATATTCTAATAAAATTGTTTACATTTGAATCACCTGCTTGCAAAATTATGGTAAGAGCGTTGGCAACTTGAACTAGTTAGCTCAGTATAAATTGAAATGAAATCGAAACAATATAGTTCCGTGTAAGAAGATATTTTATTCTTTATCTCCGGTTTATTTACATTTATTTGTTAAAATAGTACCATTTTAGAAGCTTTAATGAGTTTCGGTTAAGAAAAGTACTAGTAGATCGTCCTTTTACAAATCCTATGAACGAATTTATTCAAAAGCCTCTCTCTCTGTCGCTATAAATTATCTCGGTTTTAGAGACTTTTGGATATTTAGAGTCGATGTCAGGTGATCTCACAGTACGACTTCGGTCCTTGGTAGAGAGACAAAGCAATAACATGGGATGATAAGTGTGAAGACACATTGGTGTCCTCTCGTCTTAAGAGTATCTTGTTACGGGCCTAGCGACTACACAAGGCAAACAGCTAAACTAAATAAGTGACGCAAATATATTTTGAAAGATGACTACATATTTGTGCCATTTGATGTATAGAATATCGCTTCACGGATTCAACGTACGATGAAGTAAAGAATCTGTATCTGCAACTAGACGATAAGAGGGTTGCTTCTTTTTCGGCTTAGGTATAGTCGTTCAGCGAGAAAACGCACCCAGCGTTATAGACGCTATACCGCGGAAATTAGGACTGTATGATATGGAGCTGATAGTAACTAGATGCTCTGGCCTATAGATATTTACATTTATCCTCGATTAAGAATCAAAATGCTGAAATACGCCGTGATCCCTGACGATTACGATTAACCGCCTCGTTTTCTTAAAATTGGTTTCCAGTTCTCAATAATCACCATAAGAAAGATAACAGCATAAGGCTGATATTTTACTCCGGTATTTTGTGAGAACTTAGTCCTATCCACCCATTCATGATATGAAACTTATATAGGATGCATATTGACATAATTAATTTTATATAATCACGTATTTCAAAAGAAATATTTGTAGTTAATTGTTCAAAAATAAATAAATATGTACTGTATGAGTTACTGTTGCAATAACTTATGTAAATAAATATTGAACAAATGTAGAAAGAAAACGACGAACGGCTCAGGTTGTTTGTAGTGTAGCACAAATAAGCTTTGAGTACTGCACACTAAAGAAATCTAGAAATAGTAATACAAAGCGGTCGCTTCTAGCTCATCGATAATTCATCCCAGAACTTGACCATCCTTAATGCAAAATAACATGAATTCTCAGAGTTTTGTTGATATTAAGGATCTTCACTAATATTAAGGATCTATACGTCTTTATAATGGCTATATGACAATATGATATCGACATTCCTAAACATGATAATCTTTGATATTCAATTGCGTCTACTTTTTTATAGAATGCGGGTGATAAACGACCACATAGTCTCCTGAAGTCAAGTGTACACTGTGACCCATATACATAGATCTATGACTTTGGTTAAATCAAAATGCAGATGCGTACCCCTGAGGACTAAAATGGAATGCCGCGTTTCCAGTAAAAAAAACTCTTCGGTTCTCTGCACTCATCATACCAAACATAGCAGTATTAAGCTGCTATTTTACACTGGTATTCTGCGAAAGCGTGGTCCTTCCCCGGTCGAGCCGATCTTTTCGTGCTACAACCATAATATAGCTGCAGCGTGGCTCTACGACGTAAAATAAAACACACAGACAGATAACTCAAATACAATAATTATGTTCTCCGGACAGAACGTCGGTCATGGCGACCACTCTCCACGGAGACTAGCCACCTGCGCAAGACGGGACTACAGTGCCCAAGTGTATGCGCAAGCACGGAAATCTGTCTTCCTTCAATTCTCATATTCCTATAAAACGGCAATCCGACATGACCGGAGAGAGA
Source organism: Parnassius smintheus behrii (assembly GCA_036936625.1). Classification (NCBI taxonomy): domain Eukaryota; kingdom Metazoa; phylum Arthropoda; class Insecta; order Lepidoptera; family Papilionidae; genus Parnassius; species Parnassius smintheus. Next base: position 24,505,809 of record JAUPFT010000029.1, on the reverse strand, counting down.
TCAGGCGCAGGGTCTTTTGACTCCGGGCTGTTCTTGAAAATTTGTTGGCAGAATAACGTAAATTAAAAATGTTAAAAATACCCAAAAAAAAGGAGCTGATGATCTTCAAGAGGCTAAAAAGTTATTTTTGAAACATGGGCAAGAATATTCCGACTAAGACTCCTTTACGAACTTACAACAACAGATTGGCTATTTTCGCTAAAGGTTAAAAGATAATCACTTAGACTTAAAAAAAACACATCCACAAAACTACCCAGCAGTTTTTTTTTAAATTTATAAACAAATTCCATACCTCCATCCACTACCCCCTGATCTGGGGGATTTTATCACAGTTACCACGCTTGGCAGGCAAGCTAGCAGACGCAGTTGAAAAACTTTGAAGTTGCTATCAGTAACATAAGTCCTTTCAATTTTAGAAGTGCTGCATTCTACCTGCACAGTTTATGGTGTAAAACATATATTATCAAATATAATCATAGGGAATTGAAAGGTATTATAGGGATATTTCTCTAGTAGTACTCTTATCATCGAGACCACATTATCTATCATTTTACAGTGGCAAATTGAGAGAAAAGTAAGAGAATCATCTCCGTTTTTAACCAACTTCAAAAAGAAGGAGGTGTTTAATTCAGAACGTTTTTCTACGTGAACCGATTTTCATAATTCCTCGCATATGAAAGCTGGTGCTTCTCATGTGGTTCCATTTATTAATATCTGACTAGTAGTTTTTTAGTTATCCTTAATAATGCGTATTTACGAGAGCGGCACTGAAAATTTCAGGAATCGAGGAAGTGACACAACATTACTATTTAAAAATGTATTTATTGATTTTCGAAGGATTATCCGCGAAATTTTACACATTATTTCATACGATGGAACCAATCATTGAAGCAACCATTCCATTCGAAAGTTGGGGTCTCCAAAATGTCCGTTTTGTACGCGTCCACAACTTCTCAGGTGATGAAAATCTCTGTCCACGCAATTTATTCTTTATTTTAGGGAAAGTATAGAAATCATTAGGGCTTAAGTCGGGGCTGTACGGCGGATGGTCTAACAATTCTATGTTTTCTTGCTCTAAAAACTCTTTTGTTCTGTGTGCGGTGTGAGAACTCGCATTGTCGTGATGGAGGATGATGCGGCGGTTGCAGTTCTCTTTACGGAGTTCAGAAACGACCTGTGGCAAACAAACGCTAGCATACCATTCTGCATTAACCGTTCTTTGTCTCTCAAGAGGAATAGTCGTAACATGGCCGGATTTGGAGACAAACGTGGCCACCATTTTTTTTTTGCAACACTCCGTGAACGAACAATTTTTGTTGGCTTTAACTCATTTTCGAACACCCAAACTCGTGACCGGGTTTTTGTTTCGGGTTCGTACCTGTATATCCAGGATTCGTCACCTGATACAATGTTGTATACAGCATTTGAGGATCCTGTGTGGAATCTTTCGAGAGTTCTTACGCACCAAGTAACGCGAGCCGCTTTTTGCTCTTCACAGAGCGAATGCGGTATCCATCGGGAAAACAACTTTTTTACACCTAATTGTTCATGCAAGATTATTTGTATTTGACTCATGCCAATGTCTAAAGTTGCCTGAATTTCACGGTATGTCACATATCGATCTTCCTCAATCAGCTTACGCACAGCATCAACGTTTTCTTGGGTGACTGCAGTTTTTGTACGACCTTGACGGGGATTATCATTGAGCTTGACACGTCCACGTTGAAATTCAGCAAACCAGCGATCCGGTCAACACACTGTTTTTGTGTTAAACCACTTCGAAAGTCACAATAAATCATCGCTCTTGAATTTTCTCGAGTCAATTCCATTTTCTCAACGACTAAACAAGTTTGACAAAACCTTGTGACAAGACCGAGAATCTTTTTTTAAATAAATAAATGGTATTCGATTTTTAAAACCAAGGAGTTTTTAAAAAGATTTTAATATGAAAGGAACAGTGGAAATATTCCATTCCCGATACTTTTAGTGCAGCCTAGTAATTGACTTCGACTACATAGGTGATGTTCTGATTTTATTTGTATTGAGTTAGTTGTACAATTTTTTTAATTGTAACACTTGTTACTTTGTCATTTGAAGGACTCCGACTGTTAAAAATCATTTGGTAATGATGCGTGAACTGTAGTCATGTTTAGCTAAGTTAGGTTCAACTACCAACCGCTAAAACACGAGTGGTTAATTTTTTTTGCACTTAAGTAAATTTTAATAAATACATTTCCAAAAAGAAGATATTCAGGAGTATATATATGTACATTCAAGCAGAACAAGTTTAACGTATTTTAAGCGTGCAATATCGAAGGAAGAGGGAGAAAAGAATCATTGTCTCTTTGTGTGACAGAGGGGTTCGTAGTTGGGGGACCACCCATAGGTCGCAAATAATTTACGCAGCTATCCGCGAAGATTGCTTGATGGTAGGCCGAATTATAGCGTATGTTTTATGATATTAGAATGAATTTTCTCACAAAAGTAGTGTATTATGCAATAACTATCTCCGGACGCTGTAGGTATGTAAAAACAAATACGTGTGAACTTGAATGGAGAACTAAAATAGTAACGTCGAATCTTACACCGGACATATCTTTTGTTTCTATTGAAATGAAATAAAATGAATGATTTTTATTTAATATAGATCATTGTATAATACTTATTGAAAATCATTTTTTTGTTTACCACTGTTCCAGTAAAAACCTTTGATCTGAAAAGAACCGGCAAGAAACCCAGCGGGACTTTTTTAAACATACTTCGCTTTACAATAATTAAAATTATACAATTTTTAAATCTATACCTTTAAACGAGCAATTCTTGTATATATATATATATATATATATATATATATATATATATATATATATATATATATATATATATATATATATATATATATATGTATATATATATATATAATCGGAATCTCGGAAACGGCTCCAACGATTTTCATAAAATTTAGTGTCCAAGGAGTTTCGGGGGCAATAAATCGATCTAGCTAGGATTTATTTTTAGAAAATGTCCTTTTATCCGTGTTTTCAGGCAATAAAAAAACTGCTACAATATAAAAAGGTAAATTTTGACATGTTATCAACGATCGTAATAGCTCGGATGGTATGTTGTTCGGGCATGATGTCGGAGTTCCGTGGTTAGCGTCCCGCCTTGCGTCCCACTTTTTTTCCTTTTTTTTCAAGTTCCCTTCTTTTGTGAGAAAATCTATTACTTCGAGCCCTTTTTTTAGTATTTTTTAAAAATACGAAAATTTTAATTAAACTTATTGAATTTTTATTCAAATAACCAGTTCAGTTTTTTCTATTATGTCAATAAGATCAAAAACTATTATTCATGTAATTTGTATATAAATGTAACTTAAAAAAACCGAGCAAAGCTCGGTCAACCGGGTACTAAACTTTTATAGAACCAGTATGGTGGTAATCACTTTGTTTATTGTATGACACTGTAAAAAAAGAACTATTTATTCTTTACTGTTATAAGAAAATATTTATATATTTTTGTAGAATAAAAGTGACATACGTGTACATAGTCCACCTGATGATAAGTGTATGCTGTGTCTCATATAAATCTACATTTACCCTCGTTTAAGTTTGTTTAAGAATCAAATTGCAGATGCGTTGTCACCCTCCCCCTTTTTAGTGGATATGAGGCATTCCGTCTTAGTCCTCGGACTAAGACGGAATGCCTCATATCCACTAAAAAGGGTCTTCGGTACACATGTCTATATTTTTTATAGGAAATGGCTGACAAACGAGCACACAGTCCACCTGATGGTAAGCGGTTGCTGTGGCCCATAGACATCTACATCTATCCTCGTTTACGAATCAAAATGCAAATGCGTTGTCACCAGTGAGGACTAAGATGGAATGCCTCGTTTCCAGTAAAATGGTTCTCCGGATTTCTACACTCACCATACGAAATAGCAGTATTAAGCTGCTATTTTACGCTGGTGTTCTGTGAGAGCGTGGTCCTTCCCCGGTCGAGCCGACCCATTCGTGCTACAACTGCACTACTAATATAGCTGTAGTATAGCTGCATCACGTAAAAAAAACGTATTTGTTAATTCACTATAATATTACTATTTTAAGTGAGTAATTCATGTATTATTTATAGCTAGCGATTTACTAATGTTGCGTTATACAAATTAAAATAGTCAAAGATCATTTATTTTATCAATTTTTCGTTTTCCTTTTCAAAAAAATCTTCATTTTTTGCAAATGAAATAAAGCCTTAACCTCTCCTGCCAATGCTGTCTATTAGCTCATGAAGTTTGATCAATTTCGGTTCAGCTATTTCGAAGGATAACCCCGACAGACAGATAGACAGTCAAAAACATTATATTGTAAGTACGAATCATTTTATTCCATTAATATACAAATCGTTAATAACTTTACTTCAGCGCCCCCTAGCGGTACGATCGTAGCTATGAATCACCCTCCCGACAAGAACAAATATATTGTGTGAATATATACGAGTACTGTATTAGTCATTCAGAAGGTACGCGATCACTGTTAGGAATTCAATAAAACTTTAAATTCGATGAAGTGCTTATCGTCATATACGTATAACGTCATCATCATGAACATGAACCAAAAACGTGTGATAAAAATGTTTAGTACGATATATGTATAATTTTATAAAATTATGTAATAGCCCCTCTACACGTTGAGCCAACGCGATGGCCCACTATGATGTGCCAACGTGTGGAGGGCGTAGTTGTGTCGGATGGCTTATGGCGCATGCGATGGTCTCGGGATTGGCGACGGTGTCGGTTTTTCCGCCGCACATCAAAGGGTAGTGGGCCAACGATGGCGGTACGCATCTACACGTGGCCCATTTCCACAGTTGTGCGTGCTCGACTGTTGAGTGTGGACGTTCGCGCTTTGTTTATATATTAACGAAAATTAATTAAAATGACGAATACGTGGCCTCATAAAAGTTAAGGGTTTATACATATTTAATAGTGTATGAATAAAATCACCATTTTTAAGTAATTATAAACCCAACACAGGTGATAAGTACAATTTTAAAGACTATTTATACTTGGTAAAGCCACGCTGCAGCTATATTACGGTTGTACCACGAATGGGTCGGCTCGACCGGGGAAGTACCACGCTCTCACAGAATACCAGCAAATAGCAGCTTAATACTGCTGCGTTTCGTATGACGAGTGTAGAGATCTGGAGACCCTTTTTTACTGGAAACAAGGCATTCCATCTTAGTCCTCAGGAGTGACAACGCATCTGCGTTTTGGTTCTTAATTGAGGATAAATGTAGATATCGATGGGCTACAGCATCCACTTACCATCAGGTGGACTGTGTGCTCGTTTGTCACCTTTATTCTTTAAAAAAATAATTATTTTAGGTACCGGCGGTACTATTTTAGGTCTTCTTCTACGCCATTTCTTTTTAATAACTCTATTCTTGTGCACATTAAGAAAATAACGGTACGTGTTGTATGGATAAATTGCCGCAGCGGCTAATGCTTCCACGTCCATCTCGATAAACGTTTTGATCACAACTGAATGTCGCCAACGTGTAGTTGCGTTGCAGCCATCGCATGGCCATCGCGCTGGGCCAACGCTGGCCCATCGTGTAGAGGAGCTATAATATATATATTACATACATAATATATACGTAATGTAACAATAAAAGCTACCCGAACCACAAAGAAGTCTTTCCACAAACAGAATTACTCATGTTTGTGAGATTTGACAGCTAGACCATTTCAATTTCTAACATTACATACTTTCAACAATATATTGCAGAAACATTCCTTTTGAAAAAGGCAAACAAAAAAGCCTAATACAGTTAAATCCGTGCAGTAGTTTTCACAGACAGCGAGGTACAAGCTTTGAAGCAGTGCAATTTCGGACCGAAATTTTACTTCTACAACACTTGACAGTCTTCGCCCGCATGGGTTTCAATTCAAGAACATCATTAAATGCTGTTCACTTTTATACTTTTATACTCTGTTGCACTTTTATAGATAGCTCGGTGTTTGTGTCTCTATGTCGGTCAAAGATTTTTTTGAATTCTCAAAGACTATATGGCCGTAAAAGATTGGTATTTGAATATGCTACAGGAACACGTTAATATTTTTGAACTTATTATAAGCCAGTGTTTGTCTGCAGTCCCACCAGTCTCTGATGGTGGTGGTGATGAAGCTCTAGATGGTAAATCGCACTGTCTTAGCGTAACAAAAGCTTATGCACTCTTGCCTTGAACACGCCCAGATGGAAAAATAGAAATTACTAATACGTATTACAAAAAAAAAAGAAACAAAACGTTTCGTTCTAATGCGTTGAATATCGATAACGTAGGGGGTAAAAATCCGCCAACCATCTGGTTATCCGATGGTGGAAAGTAGTGGGAGAAGATTAAGCGTGTTTGTTTAAATGCAATTCATGAAAACTGAAACTAAACTTTTGCATGATTGTCACCATATTTACCTAGTAATCGGATATCCAACGATGACACGAAAGATGCCATCAAATAGAGATGAAAATATCACAGTGATTACCATTTTCAATTATTTACATCATATATACAGAATCATTTTATTATTTAATTTTATCAGTGATTTACCATTTTAATTGATTTATAAGTAAGTAGATGGCGCTGTAATTAGATGAAGTAATGAAAGCCAAAACTATTACTATGTTTAGTATTATCTGTCAGTAATATCAGCGATAGAAGCGAACATTTAATATATCAATAAGCCATAAAGTGACGTCAATTCTGTAAAAAGTTCGATTTCTGTTAAAAAAGCACAGCAGCAGAGTCGCACAGGTGGCATTCAGCAACAAAGTGAACGTGTCGAGTGGGTACGAAGAGGAATAATTTGTTTCTCAATAATTTGCGTCTGTCTTTCCATGCGTATATAATCTGGGCGTCTTCAAGGTAAGAATGAATAGGTTTTGGATACGATAAGGCTTACTACCATCTAGGGCTGCATCACCATTTACCACGAGCTCTGGAGAGGGTTATGCTCGGAGTTTCTCCGCATGATAAATTTCGTAATAAGAATATTCAAAATATGTTATATTTTAGGAATGTACCAAGAATAATGAGGAATTATATCTTACCCCTCAGGGGTGGCCACATAAGACATCTGGTATTCATACATTGACTCCTTGCGAGTGACACTTTACTATCTGAACACCGCTGCCTTAAAATATAGATTTCGCTAAAACTTGTTTCAAAGGAGCTTATTTACCCCGTGTCAGCGCCTTAAGAATAATTTGGTGCAAAGTAAGTGTGTTTCAATTATATTAACTTTGTCTTTGTTATATTATACGCTTTCTGATAAATGAACCAATAGGTTCATGCCAAACGAACCTCAGAGTGCACTACGGTACCTAATCGTCTATCAGTTAACTGCATTGGTTGCTTTGCGTCATTAACTATGGCGGATCATTTAATTATCTCTGGCTAGGGTTGATCAGCTGAATGAAGATGAATTATGAAGGACAACGAAAGCAGTAAAATCGTGTTGTAACCTTATTACTATTACTTCTAATTTTCTGATAATTTTATGTCAAACGTCAATAAAAAAAGTTTGGAAAATCCAAAATGCACGACTCATAATTTTTTATAGGACAGGGTGACAAACTAGCACATAGTCCACCTGATGGTAAGTGGTTGTTGCAGCTGTTAAAAGGGTCTCCGGGTCTCAACAGTCAACATACGAAACACAGTAGCATTAAGCTACTTTTTTACGCTGGTATTCTGTAAGAGCGTGGTCGTTCCCCGGTCGAGCCGACCCATTCATGCTACAACTATACTACTATATAACTGGTGGACTGTGTGCTCTTTTGTCACCCTATATTTTATTAAAATTATTTTATTTAAGATTTAAAAATAATAATTTCAACAATCATTTATCTTTCTGACAACGTGTTTTCATATGATTTATATGTTCAATATGATCGTTAGATACGACTGGATTTTTGATATTTAGCCGCTAGTAGAACATATTAGAAATTTTGGAATAACTTTTCGTTACAAGTAGTTCTTTTCTTAATCTCCAGTGTTGTTAGTGAAGATTTTATTAAGAACTAAATAAACCTTCTTAACCGTTTTCACAAAAAGCGCAAATACCTAAACCGTCAAGTATATATTTTTTACGTACGTCCGGGCATAACTACTTCGATTGTAAATTAATTTGATGATACTTCTTTTATTTAATAATCTGTACAGAAGTGGTCCCATATCAATTTAAAGAATATGACATTCTACTCGAACTTTAGGTATTTGATTTTTTTAAAGATGGTGTTAAGGTGAAATTAAGGTGAGAGAAAGGCATTACCATGAGAAACACGAAATTAAAGGAGCTCAAATGCCACTACCTAATAAAACTTGGAAATCTTGCAACGGGTTTGAAGTTTCGTATGCAGTATCTACGATGTGGAGAATTTAAATAGTTAACAGACTGAAGAATTTTTGGTATTAAAACTTAAAGCTGCCAAATCGCCTACCTCGCATCCAGAGGGATTCATATCAAAAAAAATTATAGCGGAAGCCTAATGTTCAGCAGTAAACTTTTGACAGGTTGTAAGGAATGAAAAATGAATCATATTACACCAAAGACAAGTTTCTATTCATCATTGCTCGCTTTTTAAGTACCTGGGAATATTTTACTCTATCGACGAGCCCGTTGTTGACTTGATTAAATATGTAACAGGAGTCGTCTTGAGCATAATGCAAGGGAATATTAAGCGTCTCATTGGTGGTCAATGACATTGGGTGAACGATGTCTTATCGTTCGTTACAAAATTCTGGATGAATACTGCGATTTCTTATGTCATTTAGTTTTGAATACGTACTTACGAAGTAGTAGGTTTTTTTTATAGAATTGATTTCAGTACTCAAAGGAAAGCTGTTGCAAAGCTAACAATTAATTAGATTAGATTTTTTGCCAGGAAGTCCGTCTGGTCAGGTGCAGCAGTGCTTGCATTGCTGTGTTGTGTATGAAGGGCGTCGAGCGTTAGTATAATAGCTGGCTCTGGTCAGGAAGTCCGTCTGGTTAGGTGCAGCAGTGCCTGCATTGCTGTGTTGTGTATGGAGGGCGTCGAGCGTTAGTATAATAGCTGGCTCTGGTCAGGAAGTCCGTCTGGTTAGGTGCAGCAGTGCCTGCATTGCTGTGTTGTATAGGAAGGGCGTCGAGCGTTATTATAATAACTGGCTCTGGTCAGGAAGTCCGTCTGGTTAGGTGCAGCAGTGCCTGCATTGCTGTGTTGTGTATGAAGGGCGTCGAGCGTTAGTATAATAGTTGGCTCTGGTCAAGAAGTCCGTCTGGTTAGGTGCAGCAGTGCCTGCATTGCTGTGTTGTGTAGGAAGGGCGTCGAGCGTTATTATAATAGCTAGCTCTGGTCAGGAAGTCCGTCTGGTTAGGTGCAGCAGTGCTCGCATTGCTGTGTTGTGTATGAAGGGCGTAGAGCGTTAGTATAATAGCTGACTCTGGTCAGGTACTCCAACATTCCTCAGTACTCAGGAGACACATCTTCTTTGTTTGAAATTGGCTACAGGTGTGACTGCGGTAGCAACACAAAAACACGTGGACTGTTTGCTTATCTGTTCAAAGGTAATAAAATAACATAATCAAAATTTTACGTAGTAGGGCTCGTTGCAACGTATTGTGGCTGCAGCACGTATAAGTTACCTTGACCAGGGAATACTATCCCTGGAGGTACGCTCGTCGGTGAGTGAGAGAGAGAGAGAGAGAGAGAGCCTGCCTCTCTGACTGCTCTATCTAGATGATAATAACCCCTGAAAATGAGATAATCGCAACCACGCTGTTTTTATATATTTACGTAATTAATTGAACAACATATTGTATTATGAATTAATGTTTTTAAAAAATCCGCTCGGTTTTTTTACCCCGGTCCTTCCCAGCAAAAACGTAAATTACTTGCAATAACTTTTCTTTACATATATATTTTAAGTGGATGCTGTGATCTATAGACATCCACATTTATCCTCAACTTAGGATCAAAATGCAAATACGTTGTCACCCCTGATGACTAAGGTGGAATGCCTCGATTCCAGTAAAAAGGGTATTCCGTTCTCTATACTCATCATACGAAACACAGCAGCATTACGCTGCTATTTTACGCTGGTATTCTGTGAGAGCGAGGTCCCGCCGTTTCGAGCCGACCCATTCGCGTTGCAACTACAATAACACTGCAGCGTGGCTCTACCACGTAAGAATTTTTTCCTCGTAATATAAAATAATAATTTTTCTCGTAATCTATTATGAACTTTAATAATTATTATATTCGTACCGTAAAATTATTGTGTCCCAATTTTCATAGATAGATGCCTAATAAGCACCGTATACAGTTTGCCTGATGATAATTGGATACAATTATCATCCGGTGATGCTATCTCACCAGATACTAAGTGGCTTTGCAGCCGAATTTGGTAAAGCGCAATAACGTAACAAAAGCCTAAGACAGATGCTAGTAACTTATTCCAATCCTTTGCTGTACGCATGATGAACGATGAAGCAGCTGTGCAGCTCGTTTGTCATTACTTATATTAAAACTTCGACTGTCAATTTAGTTTTGAATACAGAAACTGGTTTTCTGTCTCACGTGTGCCCCTGCCTTTATTTTTCCCTTATTATACGTACAAAGCAAATATTATTTGAGACATACAATCTCTTTACAAAGAGATCATGGTTCGTAATGCTTATTATGTTAAAAATAATGCAGACAAAGACGGGATAAATTGATTAACGAAAATATAATTAAACATTAAATAAGGCCAATGGATTAAAAGTTGTTTTTAAATGAGTGTTATAAATAACTGTACAACCTACTTCATATTGTATAAAGTTACTTTGAAAAATATCTCGCCGGGTTCTTGCTGGTTCTTCTTTGCTATTTAGTTGTCATGAAGAGGTATACTACCAAAGTATTATAAACCTTATAATGGCACGCAAAATCTCCTTGAACTTCCTCAAATTCTAACATAACCTGCATGTTGCATGCATGCGTTGCCCACTGCTGATTATGGGGCGCAAAAAAAAATCCTACGAACCGAGTTTTGGTCATGGAGACCAGTCTCATGGGAGGAGAAGTACGCAAAACACAATTCCTTTTTTACTTGTTATCATAATGATAAACCTATGCTTGACCACAATCCAGTCTGGTGGTAAGTTGTGGTGAAGCACTGGATCGCAACCGCAATGTGTTAGCGCAACAAAAGCCTACTCACTATTGCCTTAAAGACTGATTACATGCGGACGGAAAGACAGACGCAGGCAAACTACTCCACTCATTTGCCATACGCTTTGCAAAAGATGAAGCAAACTGTTTGAATCTAATTTGGGAATATCGACTATGCGTCGACCGTCTAGTTGTCAAAGAAGATGGAGAAATTAGATCATATAAATTCAGCACTTTCTATTTCCTCATATTCATAATCCGATGTAATGGAAATCCAACACGACCTGAGAAAAATCAAGAAAACACGACGTCGGACCTTTTACTTGAGCGAAAAGAGCAGTGACTCTTACGACCATGCCACCAACAAGGCAGTCAAAAAAAAACCGGAGTAAACTCAGACAATGAACCCTAAGTTTGAATAAAAGTTGTGAGTAACAGCATGACCAGTTCCCGCCCGTTAACCAGCCCACCATTCGAGAGGAGTACGAGCAATACTCCCAATAAATGCCTACCAACTGATTTCTTGTAAATCATATACATATTTTTACTTTGCTATTGATCATCATTCACGTGGAAGTACGCATCTGATCTTCTAACCATGTCCAATAATGTATTGTTATGTGTATGTTCAAGAGGAGTCTATGTAGACTAAAATAATAAAAATAAATTCTGTCCATTAATCTTTTACAAAAACAATGCATTTGTTCGGTACGTAAGTTAGGAATAATATAACGGCCCATGGCAAGTTTATTGTAAACGTGATGTTTCGTGATTGATAGTAGCTATACCAATATATTTTTTTTCTTCTGCCCTTACCATACATGATACTAACTTTATTGTATCGTTGTCGACTAAAATTATTTAATGGAATAGTGAACGACGTTTCTGGTGGACGTAAACAAAACAATGGCCATACGACGGCACTCTATGATGATACGAATTCGTTGCGATAGAAACCTATGCCCTATGATTGTTATCATCAGATTGAAAATATAGATGATTAAAAGAGAATTTAATTTTACACTTTTTTGTTGAGTTGTTTTTGTGCCGTATAATGGCGGGTTAAGAAAATCACTACCTGAGTGCCATGGAAGGCAATAGACGAAAATGAGAAAGATATGGGCATAACCCTAATGGGACGATCTATGGAAAACTTACGATGGGTTGTACTGATGGTGATCATTATGAAGTTATTAAAAGAACTTCAGTTATTTACAGTAAATTTTTTATACAATTCAAATAAATTACTCAATCTTTGAAGTAAGTGGGTGATTGCAACTCTTAGGATCTAACACTCAACTCCGAACAAAGAATGAATGTCTCACAGAATGTGACTAAACTGACTTCTTTGCTCTTCATACCTGAACACAATAGCGGGTGCACTGCATTAGAGCGGAGGATATAGATAAGAGAAGGAGAGATAACAATAGAGAGTTTAATTTTTTTTTGTTGAGTTGCTTTTGAGCCGTGTTACACAGCAGCATATTCTTGATAACCACCAAGAGTGGCAATTAACTAAATATTTCCCTCATGAGACAATCTATTGACAACTTACTATTTACCCAGATAAAGTTTTTGACACAAAAATTCAAAGTATTAAATGCAAAAACAACTTAACATAACTGAAAAAAAAAACAAAACAAGTTAGCAAGCAAATAGGAATACGTTTTTTTTATTTATAGAATAAAGCTGACAAACGAGCACACAGTACACCTTATGGTAAGTGGATGCTGTGACCCACAGACATTTATATTTATCCTTGTTAAATGTTTGTTTAAATTCTTTAGAAAGATATCATTTTCATTTAATAATAACAGGTTATGGGCCCCGAAAGCCCGATAAATAAAATCAGTGCATAAAGTCTACTAAATCAGTGTCAAAAACAGTTTTGTAAAAGATCTAACCTACAAAGGCAACGTGCTCAGTTTTCAGAATAAATTTTGAGTTTAATTTCGAATTCAGCATGTCATCAAGCAATCAATTGGCATTAATTGGGAAATTAACCGGCCGTGATAAATATGCCACATGGCGTTTTGCTGTTAAAACTGTACTTGCAACATGAGGAATTATGGGATTGCGTGGAATGTGTAAATTCAAGCGCAATTGACACAAAGCGTGACACTAAAGCCAGATCGAAAATAATACTGCTTGTCGATCCTGTTAACTATGTTCATATTCAAGAATCACGCACTGCGAAAGAAGTTTGGGAAAATTTATCTCACGCTTTCGACGACTCCCGGCTAACACGCCGAGTTGGTCTGCTGCGTGACTTATGCAATACTACACTAGCTGGATGTTTAAATGTAGAGGAGTATGTCAGTAAAATAATGACAACAGCTCATAAGTTAAGGAACATTGGCTTTAATGTGAACGATGAGTGGCTAGGCACACTCTTGCTGTCCGTCCTTCCAGAAAGTTACAAGCCAATGATAATGGCCATAGAAAGATTTCCTCTGACTCAATGAAATCAAAATTATTACAAGATGTTAAACAAAATGAAAGTGATACTTCAACTCTTGCTACAATTCAGACGTTCCACAACAAAAATAAAAGATTTTCTAAAGGCCCTCGCTGCTATACGTGCAACAAATATGGGCATAAAAGTTCTGAGTGCAAATCATCAAAATCCAATAAGGATCAGAAGAATACAAATAAACAAAACAGTATGTCTTATGCTGCCATCTTTATAGCTTCTTTTGAATACTCCGACGCCTGGTATGTTGATTCTGGTGCTTCTGTACACATGACCAAGCTCTGGAAAAATTAGCTTGAGTGTTTATGATAGAAGAGGCCAACAAAATGATATATTGTTTACAAATGTATTATATGTACCTGAACTAGCTACAAACCTGTTGTCAGTAAGTCAGATTATTAATAATGGTGGCCAAGTTAAGTTTAATAAAAGTGGCTGTGTTATTCTTAATAGAAAGAATGTCATAGTAGTAACAGCAAGTTTAATAAATAATATGTACCGACTGAACATGCCTGGTGGCTATGCATGCATATCAGATATTATTGAACAAGATACTTACCTGTGGCACCAGAGGATGGTTCATCTGAATTTTTAGAGCATGAAGAAGTTGACCGAGAACACTGCAGATTTAAAGTTAAGTCAAGTCAAAGAAAATGTTAATAAAAAGTCAAGGGTCTCAGAGTAAAGATGTACTTGAATTGATACACTCAGATGTCTGCGGACCGATGGAAACTCAGTCTTTGGGCAAAGCCAGATGTTTTGTAACATTCCTCGATGACTACTCAAAGAAAATATTTGTGTATACCATGTACAACAAGTCAGAAGTCCTAGAAAAATTTAAAGAATTTAAAAAACAAGTTGAGAATCAGTTAAACTGCAGCATTAAAATTCTCTGATCTGACAATCGGCTTGAATATGTCAATGAAAAATTTTCAAATTTTCTCAAAGATGCCGGAATAATACATCAGACAACTACACCTTACACACCAGAATAAAATGGTACAGCCGAACGCATGAACAGAACTTTAGTAGAAAGAGTTAAAAGAAATTTTGTACCGATTGAATTAATTACAAATGAAAGCTGTATTAAAAGTAACAATTTAGAAAAAATTTCAAGTGATGATTCATTAGACACTGTGAATGAACATAAATCACAGTCAGACAGCGAGGCATTAAAGTCTATTGATGCCACAAAATGGATAAAATCAATAAATGAAAAGCTTGATTCGCATCATAAAAATAATACTTGGACATTAGTTAGAAGAACTCCCAATATGCTAATAATTGGATGTAAATGGGTTTTTCGCAACAAAGAAGAACCTTCAGGTCCACGTTATAAGTCCCGGCTTTGTGCGAAAGGATACTCACAAACCAAAGGTATTGATTACCAAGATACATTTGCTCCAACTGTCAGGTACGATTCCATATGTATATTATTCTCAGAAGCTGCTCAACACAATCTTCAGATAATTCAACTAGATATTAAAACAGCTTTTCTATATTGTGAGCTTGAAGAAGACATATACATGACTATACCCGAGGGCTTAACCTGCGATGCTGATAAGGTGTGTAAACTCAATAAATCTTTATATGGTTTAAAACAGTCTCCCAGATGCTGGAATTCAAAATTTGATGCTGTTTTAAAGAAGTTTGGGCTAGCCAATAGTAAAGCTGATCAGTGTGTGTATGTTGGCACTATTAATGGAGCAAAATGTTACCTGTGTTTGTATGCTGATGATGGACTGTTATTTGCGAAAAATACATCAACTTTAAAGGAGTTAATTAATGACTTACAGTCAATATTTGAAGTGAAAATCTGTTCACTCAAAAATTTTGTTGGTATGGAGATACAGAAGTGCGACAAATACATTTTTATACATCAGTCAAACTATATTGAGAAGTTATTAAATAAATTTATTTGTATAATTGTAAACCAAGCTGTATTCCAGTTGAGCCACATATGCAGTTGGAGAAATGAGAAGGAGAAACAGAAAAGAACATCCCATATCGGAAAGCAGGTGGATCATTGATGCACCTAGCTACAGTAAGCCGACCTGATATTTTATTCGCAGTAAGACTGGTGAATCGATTTTTAAACTCTTACAATGAAACACACTGGAATGCTGAAAAAATTTTAAAAGAATGTACATTCAGGTAATAACCGCCAGGAATTGAACTCTGCTACTGCCTCTTTGAACAAAAAGCAAACGGTAAATACCGAAACTTATAAGAAGGGAACAATACCCTATTATTTTAAAAAATCAATACAGTGTTTAAATGAACAACCTGACACACAGTTGCCTTTAGAAACAAATAAATGTTTTCGTCCCTAAATTGGAATTAAATTTTAGAATATTTCACCAGAATATTGCCGGCGCTATAAATAAATCTGAGGAACTAGCATTTGCAATCCGAGAGTTTTCACAAAAAGGTTCAAAGATAGATATGGTGTGTTTGACAGAAACTTTAAAAAGGTACAGAAATGCTTTTTAAAATACCTGGTTATAAACTAGTTGCATCTTATTCAAGGGACAGTAAGCGAGGAGGGGTATGTATAATGTTAAATAACAATTTGAAATATAAAAACGTTACTAATATTAACGATTTGACATGTAAATTTAATTTTGAATGTTGTGGCGTAGAAGTAAATAAGATTACGATTATCTGTTTATATAGAACTCCTAATAGCAATCCACAAATATTTCTTGAAAAGCTAAAACAGTTACTAGCAAGAATTACTAAAAAGCATAAAGAAATTATTCTTTGCGGTGACTGGAACTTGGACATCTTAAAACCAAATAAGAGTTGTGAGGAGTTACAAAGTATATTAAAAATTTTTAACATTGAGTTGCACATTAAAACACCAACAAGAAAATTGTCACGTCTAGATCAATTAGCAAGCAACATCAAGCAAGTTAAAGCCGAGGTACATCACCTCGCCTTATCTGATCACGAAACGGGACAAACACTTGCGCTCAAAACGAACAAATCGTATGAAATATGCAGTTGGTATGAGGATGTTAGAGATTATAGTAAAGAAAACATGGATAAGTTCTGTAGCTGCATATCGTCTCTTACTTTCTCAACTGTATACGAAAAAAATAACTTACAAGAGGCGTTTGTTGAATTTCATGATTTATTTAAACTTTTTTTTGATCTTTGCTTCCCAATACAGACAATAAAAAGGGCAACTAAAAAAGGGAACCATAAATGGTTGACAAAGGGCATTAGAAAATCATGTATAAGGAAAAGATATCTCTACCTTAGTCTACAATATGATAAAACAAAGGGAAAAATACTCAATAAAAAATATAAATCATATAGTTCCATACTTAAAAAGTGCATATATAAATCGAGACAGATACAAAGTAAGAAACATATCGACAATAATAAAAATAAATGTAAAGCCACATGGGCGGTAATTAATGAAAATATTGGCGACCAAAATACGAAAACACAAATTGACAGAATAATAAAAAATAATAGAATATATGACGACCCAAAGAAAATAAGTGACATATTTAATCACTTTTATATAAACTTGATAAATAACAATAATTTTAAATATAATGTTGAGGAAATAAACAAAACTATCACGACTAATAATATCCATACAATATTTCTTAAACCTACTGATGCTATGGAAATATTTAGGATAATTAAAAGTCTTAATAATACGAACGCAGTAGGATTTGATAACATAACAACCACTGCAATTAAATTATCTGCACGATACATATGTCAACCGCTATGTTATTTAATTAATATATCTTTTGAAGAAGGTACCTTCCCAAGTATATTGAAAAAATCAATCGTTAACCCACTTTTTAAGAAAGGCGAAAAATACGAAATGAATAATTATAGGCCAGTCACGCGGATACCCATATTGTCAAAAATATTCGAGAAGATTATGCTGAGAAGGCTTCAAGAATTCACGACAAGTCATCATTTACTTAAAGAGGAGCAATTTGGATTTAAACAGAATAGTACAACCTCGTTAGCATGTTTTAATTTGATTAAAATTGTCACCCAGACCATAAATGATGGCCTTCCAGTTGCGGCAATCTTCCTGGACATGAGCAAGGCGTTCGATTTCGTGGACCATAAATTGCTCTTACACAAATTAGAAAAATATGGGATAAGAGGTAAAGCTAACGACTGGTTGAGAAACTATTTATGTGAGAGACAACAATGTGTGGAAATATCTAAAGTCAATAAAGACAAAAAAGTGTTTTACAGAAGCGAAAACCAGATAAATGACTTTGGCGTGCCACAAGGCAGTGTATTGGGACCATTCCTATTCCTCATGTATATTAATGATCTCCCTAATATCACTCGCCATAACACAATCTTGTTTGCTGATGACACAACCCTTATCGTGAAATGCGAAAATGCAGATACATATGAAACAGAGATAAATAAAGCAATCAAAAACATAATAAACTGGCTTTATTGTAATAATTTACAGATTAATATGGAAAAAACTAAAATGATCCAATTTCAGACATACCAGAGAAAACTATTGAATATTAATGTTAAATATAATGATAAGATCATCGAACAAGTAGCAAGTACTAAATTTCTGGGTATAATGTTGGATCAAAATTGCGACTGGAAAACACATGTCGATTACGGTTGTGACAAACTCGACAGATTTGTCTACGCAATAAAGAGATTACGAGTCACGGTATCAACTGATGCTGCTCTATGTGCATATCACGGATATGTTTCGTCAGTACTATCATATGGTCTTTTATTGTGGGGCAATTCAGTAGATATAATAAAAGTATTTAGAGTACAAAAAAAAATGTGTGCGTGGAATCTATGGAGCAGGGTATACGGATAGCTGTAAGCCCTTGTTTAAAAAGTACAATATCTTAACATTATCATGCTTGTACATTAAAGAAATATGCATATTTGTAAAACAGCATCCTGAACACTTTGAAAGGCAAATAGATGTAACTGAACGAAATGTAGCTCCTAGAAATAAACATAAATTATACTTACCTCAATGCAGGCTCAAATTGTATGAAAGGAAGTAAATGCTATAAAGGTGTATAACAAAATACCCAACGACTTTAAAGAGTTACCTTTAACCACGTTTAAAAAAAAGTTAATACAATGGTTAAAAGAAAAATGTTTTTACGATCTAAACGAATTTATGTCTTTTAGTGGAAAAATAAATCCGAAGGCAGTAATATTGATATATATCTAATAATTAATTAATTACAAACAAAATGAAAGTATGGACATTAACACTTCAGAACTACCATTAAACAAAAAGAC
The DNA here is from genome assembly GCA_036936625.1 of Parnassius smintheus behrii. Classification (NCBI taxonomy): domain Eukaryota; kingdom Metazoa; phylum Arthropoda; class Insecta; order Lepidoptera; family Papilionidae; genus Parnassius; species Parnassius smintheus. The sequence continues at coordinate 24,486,858 of JAUPFT010000029.1, read as the reverse complement.
ATTTTAATTGAATTCCCACTTGTAATTTTTTTTTTGCATGTATACTAATTAAATATTTGCACACCATATAAAATGGTAGAATGTAAATGGGCCATTATTCATAATTTAAGATCATACTTTATTGTACACATACATTCTGGCAAATAAATGAATTTGAATTTGAAAGATCTAAAAGAGACTAAAGGTTATGGCCTGTGCTACACACCAATGTCAGAGCCTATTGTAGTAGTTGGCTACAGTGATGCAGATTTCGCTAACGACCCTAGCACAAGACGTTCAGTCACGGGATATGTCTTTATTAAAAATGGAGCAGCAGTGACTTGGGCTTGTCAGAAACAACAGACAGTGGCCCTGTCAACTACTGAAGCAGAATTCGTGGCAGCCTGTGCCGCCACTAAAGAGGCTATGTGGGTCAAACAACTGTTATGTGACATCGGTGAATTTAATCAAAAATCAGTGTGCTTAAATCTAGATAATCAAAGTGCTATAAATGTAATTAAAAACATAAACTTTCACAAACGGTGTAAACATATAAACATTAAGTTTCATTTTATAAAAGAAAAATATTACGATAAAATTATTGAGCTAAACTATGTATGCAGTGATGAGCAATATGCTGATATTTTTACCAAACCTTTGTGTAAAATAAAATTTTGTTATCTTAGAGATAAAATTGGAATTAAATCTTGCCGTGTAGTCAAGAATACTTAAATACTAAACTTATTGTTTGCTTTATGTCTGAAATGTAAAAATTAACAACTATAAGGCATTAATTTAGGGGGTGTGTTGTAATAAAAAATTTGCGCCTTCTATAATCTGTGCTCTTGTATATTATTATATGCTCTATGATAAAAAAGCACTCTCTCTACTCTGTGGCCATTACTAGTATAAAGTGTTGTATTTTGCGACTAATAAATGTTTGTTTAAATTCTTTAGAAAAGGATATTATTTTCATTTAATAATAACAATCCTCGATTAAGAACCAAATGCAATTGCGTTGCCACCCCTGAGTACTAAGGAAGGAATGCCTCGTTTTTTGTGAAAATGGTCACCATACGAAACACAGCTGCATTAAGCTGGTATTTTACGTTGGTATTCTCTGATAGAGTGGTTCTACCCCAGTCGAGCTGACCCATTTATGCTACAATTATAATATTATATTATAATACAGCTGCAGCATGACTCTACCACGTACAATACCTTTTGCTTCTCCTAGCGTTATAAATAATTGTTCATGAAAGCTTTATACTGTGTGCACGACACTTAAAAAAAACCTCTGCATGAATCCGGTGTTGCAACATCAAATAAAGTTGTAATTAAATTTCAATCCTTTTCACACCGCAAAATTTTGTAAAAGCCAAAAGCTTTTGTAAATTTAAATTTCCAGAACGCTAATCCGAAGGCAAAATATCACCGGTAAGCGGCCAAACAACATGAAACTAAGGTTGCCTGTAGAGTTTTTAATTAATAGAAAATTTTGTTTGTATATTGAAACTTTTGTTTTTTCACATTTAATTGAAATATATTACTTTAAGAACTGGCAATTTGTGATAATACATTAAAATAACTTTAGGAAACAGTTTTTTTCGTTATATTCTCTGAGACAGATGGGCGGAGGCAGTAGAGTTCAAGGGGGAGGCATTGGCCGCTAGTTTGGACATTGCGAAGGCCTTTGATCGGGTTTGGCACAAAGCGCTTCTTTCGAAGCTCCCTTCCTATGGGCTTCCCGAGAAATTGTGCGATTGGATCACCAGCTTTCTTGCAGATCGGAGCATCAAGGTCGTTGTAGACGGTGCAAGCTCCGATTGCAAGCCTATTAATGCTGGTGTTCCACAGGGCTGCGTGCTATCGCCAACGCTGTTTCTTCTGCATATCAATGATATGTTGCATACCCGTAACATTCATTGCTATGCGGACGACAGCACTGGTGATGCTCTTTACACCGGCCGAGCCAATATTTCTCGGGAAAACGTCTCCGAGTGCCGGGACAAACTTGTGTCTGAAGTCGAGTCTTTGCTGAACAGAGTCTAGAATTGGGGACGACTAAATCTAGTCCAGTTTAACCCCCAGAAGACACAAGTTTGCGCGTTAACCGCTAAAAAGAACCCCTTTGTCGTATCCCCTCAGTTTCAAGGCACTCCCCTTGTTGCCTCAGCCAGTATCGGAATCCTCGGCGTCGACATATCGAGTGACGTGCAATTTCGTGGTCACTTGGAAGGGAAGGCCAAATTGGCCTCTAAAAAGCTTGGCGTGCTCAGCAGAGCGGGACAGTATTTCATGCCGGCACACCGTCTGCAACTTTACAAGGCGCAGGTTCGGCCGCACATGGAATACTGTTCCCATCTCTGGGCTGGGGCTCCCCAGTACCAGCTCCTTCCACTTGACCGCATCCAGCGCAGAGCGGCTCGAATCGTCGATGACCGATTGTTTTATGATCGGCTCGATTCACTGGCGCTGCGAAGAGATGTTGCATCTCTTTGCGTATTTTATCGCATCTATCACGGGGAGTGCTCAGAGGAATTGTTCGGATTAATCCCAGCCGCCAAATTTCGTGAACGCACTACACGGCAAACGTCCCGATACCATCCACACCATCTGGATGCTTGGCGGTCCACCACTGTACGTTTCACAAGGAGTTTTCTTCCACGTACAACCTCTCTGTGGAATAGTTTACCACCGGCGATTTTTCCGGACCGATACGACCTGGGGACCTTCAAGAAAAGAGCTTACTCCTTTCTAAAGGGCCGGCAACGCACCCGCAATTCTCCTGGTGTTGCGGTTGATCATGGGCGGCGGTAGTCACTTAACATCAGGTGAGCCGCATGCTCGTTTGCCCCCTCTTCTATAAAAAAAAAGACATACAACGTGTACAAAACGACTTACAAGTGTACAAAACGATTAATAGTATTAAAAAAAAAAACTAGTTTTTACAGATTTTATCGCGTATAACTTATTTTGGTATGTCGAACACCTCAGCCCCCGTACCGTGCGTGACCATGGGTGCTGTAAAGTAGTCGAAGCGTCGGTAATATAAAATAAGTTTATATACGTATAAAATCCGCAAAACTAGTTTTATTTTAATGTGTAGTGTTTGCGTAAATGTAAGAAATAATTAAATTAAGACCTAATTCTTTTACACGGTTATATCTTGTCTATCTACAATTATCTCATAGGAAGGATATTTGGCGATGTTGCCACTCTTGGCAATCGGATTGGCAAACGCAATCCTTTGTTTTTATTCTACCGTTATCAGGTAGACACTACTGCCTAGGCGGGCGATATGGCGTAGTGGATATTCACAGCACAGTTAAATAAATAAATTCAATTAAATAACTTCCTGAAACAGTTTATTTGTTAAATTATCTGCTATTTACACGTGAACAAAACGATTGACGGTAGTGAAGTTTTATTGAATTTGATGTTTAATGAACAAACAGAGTAAACTTAGTGAACAATCATTGTTTGTGTTGTTTCTTGTAAAGTCGTTTCCTAATTAATCGATACGATCGTGAATCGTGACGCAACACGCGCTTGATTTACGGAAGCGATGTCGAGCACATTATAGTTTCCCATAGAATGGCATAAGCATACAGTCCATTTCATGGTAAGTGTGTAGCCCCTAGACTATCTATTCTTAATTAAGAATCAAAATTTATATGCGTTATCACTCCTGACGGCTAAGGTATAGACCCTCGTTACTAGTAAGAAGAGTTAGGTTCCCTACAAAACAGAAGTAAGCTAATATTCTGCAAGAGCATAGCCTCCCCGGTCGTGCGGACCCACTCATGCGTCAACAATAGTATAACCACAGCGTGGCTCTACCACAGAATATTTAAAAGAAACTCAGGAGAGAGAGAGAGAGAGAACAGCGATACCAACGTCTGCCTCGAGGTCTTACCAATATTGACACCGAGTACATCTCGTGATTTGTAGATATTATTCAATTAATAATAAGTCGAGAACTCATGATTTATATTGAGGAGCCAATTAGAACAATTATTTGTAGGCCCTTCAAATACTAGTTACATGCGGGAATCCAACCCGCGGCCCCTAAGAGCAGCAAATCGTTGCTTAGTCACTGAGGCACGGAGCCGTAAAAAGTAATAAGCGTACCTAAAATGAGTTTAGCTCATATCTTTTTTATAGAATAAGGGTAACAAACGAGCATTCAGTCCACCTGATTGTTATGCTGCGGCCCATACACATCCACATTTATCGTCGATTAAAAATCCAAACGCAGATGCGTTGACACCCCTGAGGACTAAGATGGAATGCCTCATTTCCAGTAAAAAAGGGTCTCCGTATCTCTGCACTCACCATGCGAAACACACCAGTATTTAACTGCTATTTTACGCTCCTATTCTGTGAGAGCGTAGACCTTCCCCGGTCGAGCCGACCCGCTCCTGCTACAGCCTTAACATAGCCGCAGCGTATAGTTTGATTTTGATAGTTCCATATTTTTAAATCATTACTCAAGAAATAATACTCGGCGGCCACAGCTTCAACCGCAATACAACCAGCAACCCGATCTAAGTGGCCCGGCTCTATTTCTACCCGCCTTGACACCGACACGCATACTTGAGAAATCGATGGTAGTTGAAAATACTGGCATAGCAATCGAGATTCAAAGCTCAAAGTTCTTGGCATAAGCACGGCGGTCTATTTATATCTTAATTACTTCAATTACGTTCCTATATATATTTTGTTATAAGAGATTTTCGACTTCATTTTGGTTCAAAAATTAGAATATATTAAAATATTGCCATCAATAAATAAATATCTCTGGTATCTCTTTCTTTTTTAAAGTACTAGAGAAAATCAATAATCTAAAATGAAATGATATCAAGCTATCAAGGCTATCAATCATCATCTCAGCTCATCACTCCATCTAGAGTTCCCTACCCTTTCTTCAAGTTACTTAATGATGTGTCATTCTAACTTATAACTCATTATCCTTGAGAACTGTCAGTTCTTCGAGTTATACTGGATGACCCTTTTTACCGTCTGGAAAAAAATAGGGTGTAACATGATGTAAATCTATCGAAATTCAAATCATATCCACCCTAGTGTGCGACCTTGCGAAGTGACAAAGTAAAAGATGCCTACTTAATTAATTAATTTATTTATTTCAATATTTTTGTTTTTATTTTTTGTTATCAGTGCTATAGGTTTCTACTCCGTTCACATGTTACACCCTACATCCAGTATAACTGTGCCATTTCTTTTTCGGCTGAAGTGCAGTGCCACTTATGGAAATGTTTTTTTTTTCTTTCTTATAAATAAAGGTTATCACCACACTGGAATTTTATATTGTGTCGTAGAGGCGATTTACAAAAATAAGTTGCACAAGGACTAGCATCCAGACCCGAAACAATTATTTGCAGGCCATACTCACTCCGAGCGGGACTCGATCCCGCGTCCGCCAGCGTTGCAACTCATCACCATATAAGCAACTGCACACGGAGCAGTAAAAGGCGTCGTTTACTAATAATATAAAAATGACACCCGCTTATAATCGAATATACAAATAAATAAAATTGAAATGTCTGTATGTAAAATCGAAACAACTGCCTAATATTGAGCTGCGGGTGTTATTTACAGGCCATTAATATATAAGTAACAATTAATACAATTTTTGTCTGTCCCTCATCCTGTCTGTTTGTTTGTCTGTCACCTGATGGTAAGTGGACGCTGTGGCCCATAGACATCTATATTTATCCTCGATAAAGAATCAAAACGCAGATGCGTTGTCAATCCTGAGGACTAAGATGAAGATACTAAGATCTCGTCTTGTTATCGTAATATAAAGCAAAGGAGTAGAAAGTGCACTATAACCGTGTTCTGCGCAGCTGGTTAGTCTTCTTTACTACGATCCGCAGTGAGTATAATCCGTCTTGAAGACAAAATAAATAACAAATAGGCTAGGTGAGGTATCACAGACGCAAGACAATGACAGCTTGTGTTGTGATATTGTCTATTAGATTATTCGGGTTGTCCAGATCTCAGATAAGAAACAAATTTACTGTCTAAATTTGGTCCGGCTGGTATTCGAATCCAGGGCCGCCACTTAGTATCCCGACACAATTAGGTTACGCGATCTTTGACACAATTGTGAGCAATATATTTAACATGAATTTATTTCGAAGGGAAACCCGTGAACGTTTGAACACTCGTAAGGTAAGATCTAGTGAAGTAGATTTACAAAAATAAAGGCATAAAGCAAACGACCCTTCCTTTCAAAGAAACGCTTTTGTCGACAAAGAGCGCTTTCAATTATAGCCTTTATGAAAAGAACTCTTGTAGTTGCTATTTATACTGCTGTTTGACTTAATACAGAATGTGATCGTGTATTTTATTTATATCAAGGATATTTCAGAGATATGAAGAATTAAATTGTACAAGACTGAAAAAGGGCAAAAATAAAATTGGTAAAGAAATACGAAAACGTTTTATAGAATAAGGCTGACAAACGAGCACACACACTCAGGCGTGTAAGTGTCAAGTATCATACATTTACCCTCAATTTATGATTAATATGGAAATGTGTTATCACCTCTGAAGATGAAGATGAAATGCCTCGTTTTGAGTGAAAAGGATCTCCGGTTCCCCACATCTTACGAAACACAGCAGCATTAATCTGCCGTTTTACTCAGATATTTTTTGAGATTGTGGTCCTTCCCCGGTTGAGTTATTCATGCTACAACCATAATATTGCTGTAGCGTGTCTCTACAACGTATAAGCGTTAGTACATATCTAATATTATGTAACTATCGCTTCCATCCGACAGTTTAATTTCCGTTACGCACTGAGCAAAGAAGACGTACTAGTCTTTGAGGACCAAACAGTGAGTATATTGAAACATGTTTTCCTTCCAATATCCAATATTCTAATTTCAATATTCTAACCGTGCACGAATTACATAATGAAAAAAAAATAATATTCTTAAGAGTAAATATTAAATTAAAAAAATACAAACGTAAAGTCATATGTGTAGTTCTATTTAAAGGTTAATTTATATTATTATATGTTATATTTAACATAGAACATAATATGTTTTATTTATTATATTCGGATAGTCAGATAGAATACATAAAGGAACATGGAACACAGCGAGATAACAATAATCATAATAGAATTAGCATAGTAGGGAACTAGTAATAAACTAATATAACTATTAATTTATTAAATAAATATAACTATTAATTTGGAATTCCAAATAACTGTGACTGTGACTTTATCGGCTGATGGAGTAACTTTGAACTTCCTGGGGGGGGGGGGAGGGGGTTCTGATACCTTCTTATGCCATTGCGTAGACTCCTGTTTACTCTCAAGTTATAGCGCTGAACTCATGTTTAATTTCCTGTACCTATTATATTGAAAACACTTGTTGGATCGTCACCACACAGCTCTAAAACTCCCTACAACAGTCAACCCGCGCCCGCTTTGAAACGAAGTGAGCATTCGCGGCACCCATCTTGCACTAACTTGGTGTGTTTGTGTGGTTGAGATAGTTATGCAATATGGTGTGTATGGTACCAACGGATTGTTTAGTAATTTCTTCAAAAATCTTAATTATTTCTCGTGTATCTACTAATACAAGTTTTTCAATAACTTTCACATTTTCTTCTGTAGCCACTGTGATTGGCCCACCCGGATGGGGATCATTTCCGATGCTTTCCCTGCCTCTTTTGAATTCACTTGACCACTTCTGCATGGTTGACATTGAAGGAGCAGAGTGTTAACAAGCGGCCACCATTTCTTCATGCACGTTCTTTGGAGTCTTTCCTTGTTTAGTGAAGAATTCAATCACCGCATTGTGCTTGATTATTTTTCAACATTTTCGAGTAGGTCATTACCGTCGTCTGCAACTGAAGCTTACGTAAGAAATAATGACAAGTTATCCAGATGAAATATCATATTTATACCCTCAGGTAGGTACATAATGCATAATTAACCAACATTGTTAGCAAATCAGCCTAATACATTAAAGCCCCTCGTATATTTACACTTGATTAAGAATCAAAATGGAGATGCGTGGTCACCGCTGAGGGCTAAGATGTAACGCCTCGTTGTTGGTAAAAAAAACCGGTCCTATACACTCACCATACAAAACTCAGCAGTATCAAACGGCAATTTTAGGCTGATATTCTGTGAGAGCATGGCAGGCATAGGCTAGTTGCCTTCATCATCATCATCATCATTCCAGCCCTTCACAAGTCCACTGCTGAACATAGGGCTCCCCCAAGTAATGCCACAAAGCACGGTCCTGTGCCACCTGCATCCATCGACTTCCTGCATATCTTACTAGGTCGTCACTCCAACTAGTGGGGGGTCGCCCTACACTACTAGTTGCCTTGGACCACAAAAATCAATTGAAGATGTCGTCATCCATAATTTGTTTCGAAAAAAATTATGTTAATAGTTGGTCTCATGGCTTAACAGACATCTACGTTGAAAAATGAAATGTAGTTTACTTACAAAAACTTATTTTTAATAAGTGCACAAACATTTATTGTTGATTTTATTAATAACAAATTATCATTTTAACAGAAAATACGCAATAATTATAAAAATCAATCGATAAATATGATAATTATGATATAGGCAACTAGCACAATATTATAAATATTTTTTAACAATTTTCATCCTAAATTGGCGTTCCTGTTTAATTAAAAGTACCCTATTTATGTACCTCTTTATACCTAAATAAATGTTCTAAGTTTAATTTTACCTTTGATCAGGGAATTATAGTATTACTCAAACAAAACACTTCTCTTAAAAGTTTATAACTTCTTAACAAAGAGGCTTCTGAAGAAATTAGATACGAATAATGTTTATAGTATTTAATTTTCATTGGACCTTCTTATAAATACGTCCGGTGTAACATTATATTATGTACTATTCACTTTTGTTTTACTACTGCGAAAAAAACGTTATTGTTTACTATTAGATGAGTAAAAATGTTTTAGTAAAGTAAATACATGATTATCGTATGATGTTTATCGACTTAATTGGCGATATATATTAAAGACGAGACAAATTAAGAGAATTCTTAAACAAGATGTACTATATTTTTTACGTCAAGTAAGCACGTAATATAACGATGTAGGCGCAATACAGAATCCAATATTTATCAGGGCTCCGCTAGAAATCAGCGTTTCTGCAGTGTATCCGGAATTCTTTCTGGCATCACATCACTCACCCTTGCTGAGTTTTTTTATGTTTACATTTTTGTACCTTATATGTTTTTATTTACTTCTAAATATATACTTCTAAATGTTTTATTGCCATCACTCAAATTACTTAAAGTTTTTATTTACTTCTTTACTTCTAAATATATACTTCTAAATGTTTTATTGCCATCACTCAAATTACTTAAATAAAACACTTGTATATATCTATAAATATTGATTGGATGTGGAAGAAACGAAAAAGGTATATGCGTATCGTGCCTTAAAGAAAGTGCATAGTTTCTGATACGATTCAATAACTATAAACTATTTTCAATTTCATTATTAAATTCATATTAAATTCATTATTTATATTTCTTAGGTTATTCTTCTAGCGTGGTATCATAATACAAAATTAGTGAAAGAAATCCACCTCCAGGAATGGAAAATAAGGTGAAAATTTGAAATAAATAAACATACAATAAAAATTTCAAAAATCCCTTAAATAAAAGGAGCTAATGATTTTCAAACGACTGAATAGAATTTCTTGAAACCATAGCTAAGAACTTCCTCAATTATGACACTTGTCATACAAAAAAAATAATCAAAATTGCTTCTTCCTTTCAGGAGCTATGATGCCACAGGCAGACCCACAAATACACAAACTTATTGTATACATACACACACACACACACACATATATATATATATATATATATATATATATATATATATATATATATATATATATATATATATAATACCCTTCCGTTTTCGTCTGAGGTTAAATATCTCTTTAGACGACATTCTAGTCGTTACCTTAAACTTGCGATATATTAAAAGGGTCAAAAATTAAACTTTTTATGTAATAAAATAATGTCTATATAATATTCTTAACGAAGTTGATATGAATTTGTATATAATTATAACATGTGATTTAAGGCCCAGACTTCAGAAGCTATGCTATTGTGTGCATGGAATTTTCTACCCTTTTTAATTCTTTGAAGTCATCTTTACATAGACATAAAATATAATATCTATAAGCATTATATGACCATTAATTTTCTATGGGATTCCCTTTTTTAATTAGAGATTTTTTTAATAATAAACAAAAGGATTTTCTTCTATATCGTGGAAACGTTTTAATTACATAACTACCGATGGACAAATATTCAGAAAAGGGACAATCATTAATAGACCATAAAAACACTTCTTTTGTGCAGGATGCAAATCCGTGGCTCCAGATCGCCGTTGCCAAACGCTCACTCCAACCACACAGTCTCAAAACCAAACTCAAAGGTTAAAGCAAAAATTATAATATGGTGCAAAGAACACTGTCCGCGTTTCCTCGCTTAACAACGACACTTAGTTAATGGTCACGAAGCCCTATTGTCACCATCGCCGACAAATTTATGCGGAAGCACTTCTTTTAATATAATCTTCAAAGCACGTAAACTCAAGTAGCAAAGAACCATAAATATATAAAAATACAGTTACAACTCCAACAGCTGCGCACAGGACCACTCTTATATCAGAGAGGATATGTAGAATTAAGACCGCCACGTTGCTCCAGTGAGTCCTATTTCATGTCTTTGAAATATTTTTATTCCTTGGCCAAGCAAGTTACCCACCTAATATTTTTTCATTAACGAACACACGGTAAATCAGCAATTAAAATTGCAACTAACAGTTTCGTTAATGTAAGTGCGATCCAACTCCAGATACTACTTAAGTAAAATAGTTTTCAAAGTCATGTTAAGATTCTCAAAATAGTGTTAGGTCATAAACTTGTACTACTAACTTGTACTCTGTACAGCTGTTTACACAGCGTGCTGTGCAAACAGCTGTACAGAGTCTGTTTATATTAGCAAGCAGCTGTACAGCGTTTGTTTATGTTAGCCAAGTTTACAAACACAGAAATCTAAATAACATTATTTAGATTTCTTTGTTTACAAACCATTTAAAGTCTCGCTGGATTTCTTGTTTGTTCTTTCCGGGACAGTTTTTTCCGAACCAGAGGTCAAATTAAAAAATTACTTAAAAAGAATTTCTACTATCTAGAATAAAAATATTCTATTGTATTTTTTTTCCGCAAAAAACTTTAATCGTTGGAAGTTCTTAGGTTAGCAAGCAATTTATCTCTTTAGCTTAGATATAAAAAAATACAAAGCCCTGTAATATCTTTTTTTTAATTTCATATGCCCAGTAAGTTCATAAGTGAACGTGAAACTTCGTGTTGCATTCGTTGCATTATTACAGCAATATCAAACCACAAACAATACTTCATTCTGATACATTGTGGTTGTTTATGTTACCTTTGAGCCAAGATTCATTTCCTACAGATTGCGTAAGTAAGACAGATTATAAATTTATTTAATTTAATTTTTTGGACCCTTTTAATATATCGCAAGTTTATGGTAACTTCTAAAATGTCGCCTAAAGGGATATTTAACCTCAGACGAAAACGGAAGGGTGTTTATATATATATATATATATATATATATATATATATATATATATATATATATATATATATATATATATATATATATATATATATATATATATATATTTATATGTATAATAAGTTTGTGGTGTGTAATTCTATGACAAGTGTCATAATTAAGGGTGTTCTTAGCTATGGTTTCAAAGAATTCGAGTCGTTTGAAGATCATTAGCTCTTTTTATTTAAGCGGTTTTTGGAATTTTATTGTATGTTTATTTAAAAATTTATTATAAAGTGATTGCAGCTGTGTTTCGTATTGTGAGAGACGACGACCCTTTTTATAATACGTGGGGAACGTTATATGGATATTTTGCGGGCAATGAAGCTGAGAATGAGACGAGAATTCATCTTAGTTCACGTACGTTTTTTTACTCGGTAGCTCGGTCTAGAGGTCCGCCTGGTTAAGTTCCACCTTGTTACTTATTTCTGCTCGCAAACAGCAGTGCTTGTACTGTTGGGTTCCAGTCTTAAATGTAGTGAAAGTCGTAAAGGTAAATTTTCCGGACCGATACGACTTAGGGACCTTCAAGAAAAGAGCCTGCTCCTTTTAAAAGGCCGGCAACACACCTGCAATTCTCCTGGTGTTGTATTTGTTCACGAGCTGTGTTAATCACTTGTCCCATCACCATCCACTATCACGTGAGCCGTATGCTCGCATGCCCCCCCCCCCTCCTATAAAAAATAATTACAGAACGTGCAACAAACGAGACGCTATATGATTTAATTTCAGTTTATGGTAAAAAAATACTTTGTAAACAATTTTCCCGTGGATATTTCTGAAAACTTTTTCAAACTCTTAAAAATGCTTTTCATATTTTTAAACTAACGCACCAAAGACAATTTAATTTACAGATAATTTTAAAAAGTTTTTTGAACTTTACATTTTATTAGAAATTTTTATTTTAAGTTGCGTCTACGTCTTTGTATAAAACATCCTCAGGAAAAGCGTTTTGTAACGGCAAAAAAAATTCAAAATGTTATTACGACTGTATGAGTGTCGTCTTTACCCAGCAAATGCTCCCTTTTACGCGATCGTGGCTACACTAGTGGTACGGGGAAGTAGCCGGTTACAGAAGAATCTTAAAGCTATATTATAAAAATCTTTGAAAATAAATGTTGTAAGCGGGGGTACTGTTTACCATCGCGTCGTCTCGTTGCTTCATTTTCTAACAGTATAAAAGTAAACTGGCCTGCGCATCACCAGGCGGCAGAAAAGCAATTTACTTCGTCTACTCGATTAACGCGCATTTTCATCGCGTAACCAAACACTTATACGAGTCTTTAAGTCCTCTTGCAGCACGGAAAACGTAGACTTGCTCCCCGCTATTTTCAAGCGAATTCGTACTAAAGTGGGGGAATTTATAAAAAAGCGACGTACCTACATCCATTCTTAAAAATGTCCCACCAAGTATTAGCTGCAACGGCCCAGAACGATAGAAATATTCGTTTTTGTTTTATTTATTTTTGCATAAAATAAAAAAATATTATTGCAAAATTTATTCTCACTATCACCTTAAAATTATAAGGCTTTTGCTTTCAATTAAGTTTTGAACAGTTTTACGAAAGAACGGGTACGTTTATTGTATTTAGTGTCTTCTTTATGACTCTTCGAGCCAGTTAATACGATTCGCGTTTCTGTCTTCAAGCAACGCCTATTCCAATTTTAATAGAATGATGTTGTTTAAGCACTTGAGTAGATTTGCAAAGGTTCTAAAAGGTTAATAAGTATTATTTATATTGTAATAAGATTTTCATGACACTTACCATCACTTTATTACATTTTATAATATGTTGTGCAACGCCGCGAATTGTCATGATTTTGTGTTATATTTTTGTTATTCAATACAATTATCTACGCTGAAGGTCTGCACGGATCAGTAAGCTGAAGAGGCAATTGGCTGGTCAAATACCTCGAACAACCGAATGGGAAAAAACGTTTACAGGGGGCACCTAAGAGAAGTGTAAGGCGGCCCCCCGCTGAATGAAGTGATGACATATTAAGAGATGCAGGGAGTCGATGGATGCAGCCGGCTTAGGGCCGAGCTTTGTCGCATTCCTTGCCAGAGGTATATATTCAGCAATGGACTTGCATTGGGTTTTATTGATGATGATGAAAAATTATGTCCTGATGATACATATTATAATATTACCTGTTTTGCGAGTTCCCGAAAACCCATTCTTGGAGCAAGTATAAATAAATAAATGCTTAGAGTCCAAAATGAAGCAAGACTAGTAATGATAGGGTGCGGACCGCGAACTCTGGTCATGAGTTTGAATCCGCCATCAGACTGCGGTTGTGAACCACTACTAATACAAGCATTTTTAAGCTAACCAAAAGTGGTTACAGGAAGTATTAGTATAATGTGATTATAATTGCCAGTATTTTATTTAAAAAAAAACAGCCGGTAATTACCGGCTGTTTTTTTTTTTAATTAAAAATTTTTGAACCCTTTGGGTCTAATATCCTTTGAGACAGAAGCAACGTCGGACTAAATAAACTTCAACAAATGAATCAATGCTACGATAATAAATGAAAAAAAAGCATTACTGCATACCATATGTAACAAAAATTATATGAATAATGATAATGATGAATATTTTATATTAAGTAGGTCGTTAGAATCTTGTCATACTTGGGTAAAAAAATTATAGGAAAATTTATTTAAATTTAAACTATATTCCTATAATACATAGTTTTTGAATTTATGTTTTACTAAGACATGATAATTTAAACTGGAGGCATACAATTTAAGTACTAAAAAAGTTTAATCTTCATTTTATTTTATATATTTCAACAAAATTAAGTTACTAAAATGTAAAATAAAATTGTATGGTTATTTATATTTTAAAAAGATTTACTAGCTCAAACTTTAAGCGTTAACAGTAATTATAACTATACGCGAGCAACCCGGGTTCGATCCCCGCCGCCTCCAATGGCGGATGACGGATTCTCTGACTGATATTGCTCAACAAAGCTAAATAGTGAAAAAGATGTTGTTTTTTTTTTAAAATCCTAAAACAATTTAGATAATCTTATTACATTTAATCTTACTAACGACTCGTACTTAAACGTTACTAATTTGAGATAATGCCTACAAATTCCGGAATGACTTTTTGCAAGTATATGAAAAGTACCGTCTTTTTAGGGTTCCGTAGTCAACTAGGAACCCTTATAGTTTCGCCATGTCTATCTGTCCGTCTGTCCGTCCTCGCTTAATCTCTGTGACCGTTAGCACTAGAAAGCTGAAATTTGGTACCAACATGTGTATCAATCACGCCGACAAAGTGGTAAAATAAAAATTGGAAAAAAATGTTTTATTGGGGTAGCCCCCCTATATGTAAAGGGGGAAGTGATTTTTTTTTAATTTCAACCCTTACGTGTGATATATTGTTGGAAAGGTATTTAAAAATGAATAGGGGTTTACTAAAATAATTTTTTGATAATGTCAATAATTTCAGAAATAATCGCTCCAAAAGTAAAAAACAATGTGTCCCCCCCCCCCTCTAACTTTTGAACCATAGGTTTAGAAAATATGAAAAAAATCTGAAAGGTAGAACTTTATAAGGACTTTCTAGGAAAATCATTTTGAACTTGGATGGAAACAGTTTTTGTACAAAAAAGACAACAAGTTGTACAAAATAATTTCTGGACTAAGTTTGTAGTATAATAGTTTAAGCAAGCATTTTTTTTAACTTCGTTTGCATATTTTATTATCCTGAACGTATGTTTTTTCAAACAAAAAAAGAATTATTAAAATCGGTTCTCGAAATCCAAAATTGCCACCGAAAACTTCTGGCACGTCTATGTATTAATTAGTAACCCAATTCCCCGAGAGATGGCGCTGTAGGTACTTATTACATTGGGTCGGGTATTATCGAATTGTTCGGTTGGTCTCTCCTTGGCATCGCCTACCGCGGAGCGTGCAATGTTGCACCCTCCATGTTCGCGCACGTACCCACTACCGGGAGCAGTTGCAGGAGCGCGGAGCGCTGCTGGAGCGCGAACATAATGGATACCCATTTTTAAACTCATAAGTGGGAACACTTATTATGACGGACGGGAAACTACGGAACCCTACACTGAGCGTGGCCCGACACGCTCTTGGCCGATTTTTAATAATTAGGGACGCGCAGGCCCATCCTTTTCTGTATTTAACATCTGGGCTGCGGTTTAGCGATTTTTTGCCACTTCTAGTTGAAAACGAGTACCGGAGGAAAATATTCCCGAAAATGTTTTAAGCCATAGATAATGGGAGAAACGAATAACTATAATTCATTCTAGATATAAAATAAGGCTCTCCAGCAAAAAAAAGAGAAAGAACGACAATAGCTAGCCTTTTTAATTTTAAAAGAGCAATTTATTTTGGTTGTTGGCTTTCACTGGGTTACCATTATTTTTAAACAAGAGCTTATACTAAAAATAGAAAAATTATTAGTAAGATTTTCTAGCATTTTAACACAATGGTTTTAAAAGGTGTATTTATGTGTCTTGTTGGCGTATTGAGTTAAAAAGATAAACGCCCGAACCCTATCCGCGGTTACCTTTAACAAATGTAATTTGTGCTTGCGGTGAATGTCGTATACAATCCAAAATTCAAAATAATTCAATCTAAATTGAGCGACAGAACAATGTTCACTACGTCTGATGTTCAAGAACAGTAACGGCTAGTCTACATGCGCAACCTATTTTTTTTAATAAATTGAAATGACAAAAGAATTTAAAGTCCACCTGGTAGTAAATGGATACTGCAGCCAATGAAGACCTGTAGCAAACATTTGCATCTGAGGACTTAAATGGAACACCTCACACAACTTTACTATACTAGTTCCTTTAGAGCCTTTATTACATTAGTTCGCACAGCTCTGACCGCACGCAGCTACTTAACCGCAGAAGTAGGTGAGATGGTGGTACTTATGCAGGCAGATTTCTAGGCAAGTAACCAACATTCCGCCTGTGGCACCGCTTCCGAGCGGTCGCATCCAGGTAGTCCGCGCTTTCGTTCCTGTACGGTAGTGCTCTCTCGCTCTCGCGCCTCCGCTGGCCCGCTCGCGCTGTACAGCGCCGACGCAGTGCTCAGTCCGCCGGCGGCATCGTTCTCGGACGGTCGCCTCCTGGTGGTCCGCGCTCCCGTACAGTACGGTAGTGCTGTCTCGCTCTCACGCGCCTCCGCTGTCCTGCTCACGCGGAACAGCGTCGAGGCTGCCGGTGAGTCACTTCTAGCTACAGCTCTTACCCCCCCTGTCTTCGTGCAGGGAGGTCTGACTGACCTCCGCTTTCATTTTCATTTTTCATTTTCATTTTTTCACTTCATTATCATTTTCATTATAGTTTTCATTTTCAATTTTCATTTTTTTTTTGCTTGCATTGTCTCTTATTTTCTTGTGTTTTTCTTGCATTTTACTTTTACTATTACGTGCATAGTGTGTTGTAGTACATCCCGCGTTCTAGTCCCTGTTCTACCGAGAGCAGGGACCCGTCCTCATCTTTACTAGATTATCTCACTTAACCCAATATGGCCAACTCCAGTTTCACTGAGTCCCTAGCCGCCCTCATTACCCAATACGGGTTAAACGGCAATGAGACGGTCCTCGCCGCCATCGCCACCATCGCCGCCCAGGCTCCCCTCCCTGCCCCTCAGGCACACCGTCCGCCGCCAGTACTAGCGGCATACCTCGAAACGAGGAACTCCTTTGCCCCGCTACAATCAGCCCCCTCAGAAATGGAGTACGCATGCTCCGAATCCTCGGCGTCTACCTCCCGGAAGAGGCCCGCCACTACCTCAGGCTCCGGTTCATCGGAGTCCTCTGACTCCGACGGAACCGGTGAGTCAAACTTCACCACCGTCACCTCTAAGCGCAACGGAAAGCGCGCCGCGTTGAAACGCACCCCCCCTACTTCAGCGGCCCCTGCCGCTCCCTCAACCTCCGCAGCCCCTGACGCTGCCCCCGTCCCACTGATGTCATTAGACATCCCCACTCCATCTAAACCAGCCTCTCGTTGTGCCCCAGTGCTGGCGAAGAAGCAAGTCCCGCCCCCTGTCTTCCTAAGAGACAAGGCTAAATTCACCCATCTGTCCAAGACCTGCTACGAAGCAGGCATCAAGTATGACCATGCAGTCAACCTCGGGGAGGCGATTAAAATCATCCCTAGCTCCATCGAGGACTTCCGCTCAATTACCCGGCTATTCACAGCCGAAAGGGTATCTTACCACACGTACGCTCTCCCCCGAAGAGCGTAAAGTCAGGGCCGTCATCCGAGGCGTCCCCTTTGAGTTCTCCAACGAGGAGATACTTGAGGACCTTAAGTCCCAAGGTTTCCCAGTCGAAGCAGTGCACAAAATGCACAACCGTACGGGCAAGAGGTACAACCTTGCCCTAGTAATCTTGTCCAACGTGCCGGAGGCGAAAGCCATCTTCCGGCAGGTGCGCACAGTGTGCGGCCTGTCAAGGGTGAAGGTAGAGCCCCCACACAGGCCCGGTTTCCCGGCGCAGTGCCACCGCTGCCAACTTTATGGTCACGCGGCGGCCAACTGCTCCGCCCCACCCAGGTGCGTGAAGTGCCTGGAGCCACATAACACCAAAGAGTGTCCCCGGCCCAAAGACGCCGAATCCCCGCCTGCCTGTGTCCTGTGCAACCAGACAGGTCACCCGGCGAACTACAAGGGTTGCCCACGCGCACCTCAACCTCGCCCCAGTAGGATAGCTCCACCGCCGGTGAATGACCGCTCATTCCCGGCCCTCCAACAACGGCCCCGCCAGGGCCCTCCTCAGCCTATCCAGGGCTTCCCTCGACCCTCTCAGGCCCCCTCAGGGTCCCCCTAGGCCCCCTCAGGGTCCCCCTAGGCCCCCTCAGGGCATAATTCGGCCCCCTCCGGGCTTCTCAAAGCCAATGCAGCCTCCAGTCTTTCCCTGGGGGCCCAAAAAGGCAGACCCTCCGCGGACAACCTCGTACGCATACGAGGCAGAGCCCACAATAGATGACTACAACACGCTATATTCCGCGATTAGGAATATAGATGTTAGGGAGATTACAGTAATCTCACGCAAACTGCGCGCGGCGAAGTCCCCTCAAGAGCGTCTCATCGCTCTTGCCGAACATAATGATCTTTTGCTAGCTCTGTTGTAAGTTAAGTTAACTTAATTAACTTAACTTCAATGTCTGAGAATAATATTAACCTACCAAGATTCCACGGTCGTATCAAACCTAAGGGTTTATCGCTTGTATCATTCAATATTCGCGGCTTGCAAAATAACCTCCCAGAGCTTAAGCTCTTTCTTCGAAATCGTGAAGTCGATTTCCTCCTCCTACAGGAAACTAATCTTAAAGCTAAGGACACTAGAGGCCTTTCTATAAGAAACTTCTCTCTTCTTCGTAATGACAGACCCGACCGCCGAGGCGGCGGAACGGCCATCTATTACAAGAAGACACTTCATTGCTCGCCCATTTCTACTCCGCAGCTTACCAATATGGAAGCCACGGTATGCAGGCTAGCTATGACTGGACATCAGTCCATCCTCATAGCCTCCTGTTACATCCCTTCAGGAACCTATCCCCTCAAAAAAGATTTTGAAGCCATTTTATCCTTGGGCAATTCAGTCATTATGTTTGGAGATTTTAACTCCAAGCACTGAATGGACATGCCGCACTACGTCCCCTAGTGGCAAGATACTGCTCGATATTACGCAGTCTCTTGACATCACTGTCCATAGTCCTCTCGGTGTTACTCACTTTCCCGATAACACCGATCACTCACCCGATGTGTTAGATTTTGCGTTACTCCAAGGAGTTTCTCTCAACCTCAGAGCAATCGAGACACTAGACGATCTAGGATCAGACCACCGACCGTTCTCCCTCATTCTTGGCCATCAGCCACCTCCCCCAACACACACAAAAACCTTCACTAACTGGAAGGGATTCAAGGAGTCCCTAGCTAAAGCTCTGGACTCACAGGATTCTACCATCTCCATACCGTCGGACTTAGACAGTCCCGAAAAAATCGACACCGCGGTCGATTCACTCTCCACCCTTATTAAATCCTCCCTTAAGGAGAACGAAAAGGTCGTCCCGGTTGCTAACAATAGTGGGCTTCCCCTACATATTAGCAACCTATTAAAAGCCAAAAAAGCTGCTTTCCGGAGAGCAGCAAAATATCCCACCCCCGAATATAGGCGCGCGGCCAATCGTCTTCAACGAAAACTCCGCTTCCGTATCTCTGAATTTCAAGATCTCGAAAAGAGTAAGCTCATGGAGAATATCTCTCCATCTCACACAGCGTACTATCAGATGGCTAGAGCCCTCCGCATAGACGCTATCACCCACACTCCCCCTCTCTCCCGTCCCGACGGCACGGTTGCCTTCGAGGACGAGGAAAAGGCTGAGTGCTTTGCGGATAGCATTGCCGCTCAACGCTCCCCTAGCTCTCAACCTGTCGACCCCTCACACGTCCAGGCAGTGGAGGATGAGGTCCGCCGCCGGAACTCACCCCCTACGGCCTCCGAACCTATCTCTGTGTCCAATGATGAGATTTCATCCCTCATCAAAGGACTTAAGCCTAAAAAGGCCCCGGGCGCGGATGGCATATCCAACCAAGCCCTTAAACACTTTCCCGAGCAGGTGTTAACCTTTTTATCTATTATCTTCAACGCCTGCTTCAACCTTAGTTATTTTCCCACTTCGTGGAAAGAGGCAACTGTGATTGGAATTCCCAAGCCAGGCAAGCCTCTCAACCTCCCCTCCAGCCATCGCCCCATTAGCCTCCTCAAGGCAATGGGCAAGCTCTTCGAAAGAGTCATCCAAACACGGATGAGGCGCTATCTGTTTCCCACAGACGGTGACCCTCTCATCATTCCCCACCAATTCGGTTTCCGAGCCAAACATTCATGTCCCCAACAAGTTCACCGCATTATGGAATATATCCTCAGCGGTTTCTATCCTCGACGTCATAAAACCATCGCGGTCTTCTTCGATATAGCCAAAGCTTTCGATAGAGTCTGGCACACAGGCCTCATCTACAAGCTCTACAAAATAGGTCTCCCCGATCGTCTAGTTCGTCTCGTGGCCTCCTATTTGAAACATCGTACCTTTCGTTTTAGACACGAAGGCACGCTATCTTCACAGCGAACTATCAAGGCTGGTGTCCCTCAGGGCTCAGTACTTGCTCCTCTGCTGTACATCCTGTTCACCAACGACATTCCCATCCCGTCGAAAGGTGTTCAACTCTCCCTCTTCGCAGACGACACTGCCACCTACTGCAAAGGTGTCTCACTACCCTTCATATGGAACAAGATCCAAAAGTCAGTTGATGACCTAGGAGATTGGTTCAAAAAATGGCGCATCGATGTGAACCCGGAGAAGAGCTCCGCCGTTCACTTCGATTATAAACGACGCCGTCTTAAAAACACCCCTCCGATACGTATGCTAGGGACCCCTGTCCCCTGGCATACGACAGCCAAATATTTAGGTGTCACTCTAGACACAGGGCTCACTTTTAGGCCCCACGTCAAACGAGTCACCCGTCACGCACGGTTTTACCTGAGTAGGCTCAACTGTATGTTGGGCAGACACAGTAAAATGTCCCTTCGAAACAAGCGAACCCTTTATAAGGTCTGTATACGACCCGTCATGTCCTACGCGGGCCCCGTCTTTGCCCACGCAAACCCTAACATTTTAAATGAACTCCAAATAGTTCAGAACCTCTTCTGTCGTCGAGCTGCGAACGCACCTTGGTACGTCCGTAATGCCGACCTTCATAGGGACTTAGAGCTCCCAACAATTCAACAATTCCTTAAAAAACTCTCTGAGAACTTCTTAAAGGCCTCAGAGTCGCACCCAAACAATTTAATTCGTGAGGCGGCTTCTTATGCAGCCCCACCCCCCTCTCGCTATCGTGTCCGCAGGCCGAGAAACTCTCTCTCGGACCCGCCAAATAAACTGTCAAACGACCTGAACTGCCTCCTGGCGGCTCAGGCCAGTTCTAATTAAATTAATTATTATTATATTAACTAATACTATTTTGCCTTCGTAGGCACTCCCTCAGCGGCTCTTAGCCGCCTGCGCCCTCTTTTCCTAAAAGAGGGTCGCTCATGATAAGGCACAATAGAGCTTAATCAGCCAGCTGCCTGTCCCCAAAGGCGATTTTTAGGGGGTATCACTTAGGGTCCCCGGTAGGACAGTGAGTCCCCCATAACCACGATAGACCGGCTATCGTGGTATGCGTCATGCATTTTCCGCCTCCCTACGTACAGGGTAGCCCTTTAATTGCTTCGGGCGCAAAAAAAAAAAAAAAATAGGCAAGTAACTAGTCCGACCACCTTGTAATGAGTTAGGAATAGGCAAGGGAAAAGTGAGCTCTGATCAAAAGATTTTCACCGACACTTCTTTTTGATTTTGGTAACCAGTTTACTTCTTCGATTTCACACATTGTTAGAAGCAGTTGCACTGCACTACTTATATATTACTGAACAGAGTTCAGTAAAAAAAATCATTAAGATGACGCCTGAAGTCCGCGAGTTTGCAATGGAATTAAATAAGATTTGAGGGTTATTCATGGTTATTCTCAAAATTTTCACTCACAACGACCCGACCCCGCACTTAACGCGTCTTCGCACGAGCGACTTCTGGATCTCACAAACAGCATCACCAACTGGCTCGAAATGTGAACCTAAGCTATATTGAGACGCATTCAAACACACACAAGAAATTTCATCAAAATCAGTCGAGCGGTTTCTGAGTTTTAGCGAGACTAATGGATAGCAATTAATTTTTATATAACTCTATAGACATAACACAAAACTAAACTTCACTTAAATACCTATATTTTTCGCGCAAAATATATTACTTACTTTCTTCAAGAGATTCCTATGGATTTGCAGTAAAATAAGTATATCTTCTATTCTTATTTCGGGCCAAATATAAATAAAAGTAACGGATAGAATTGGATAAAGTTACCTAAAACAGAAGCTGTTTGCTGGATTATGCTATAAGATATTTTAGTTCGATGAACATCTTTGTAACTTTGGTAGTTTGAATTGAATATTCTATATACAAAGTCAGCGAGACCGAAAATATAACGAGGTCTAAAAGCATCATACAAGCACAACTTGATTAAAAATTCAAGTCACAGGTTCAAATTACATAGTCAAATGACATAGTAATTTTAAATTTAGGACAGGTGCTATTATATGAGATGCTATTTAGCAAGAAACCACTCGAGTCGCCTTGGAATATGTGCCATACTGCAAACCAGTGCTATGAGACCGGTCTCGAGTTGCACGCAGACTTATTGTTTTTCTTATTTTTTTTATATGTAAGAAGGGGCAAGCAACCTGATGGTAAGTAACTACTGCTGCCCACGAACAAACGCAACATCAGGGGAATGGCAGATGCGTTGCCAGCCTTTAAGGAAGGAGTAAGCTCTTTTCTTGAAAATCCCGAAGTCGTATCGGTCCGGAAAAGTTTCCGGTGGTAAACAATTCCACAGAGAAGTTGTACGAAGAAAAAAACTCCCAGTAAAACAGTAGTGGACCGCCAAGGATCCAGATGGTGACGATGGTATCTGTAGTTTTGACGTGATGTGAGTTCGTGAAATTTGACGGCTGGAACTAATTCGAAAAATCACTCAGAATACTCCTCGTGGTAGATACGATAGAAAACGGAAAAGGATGCAACATCCCTAAGCAGTGCCAGTGAATCGAGCCGATTAGAAAGAACTCGGTCGTCGACGATTTGAATCTTGATGCGGTCAAGAGCTGGTACTGGGGCATCGGCCCAGAGTTGAGAACAGTATTATTCCATGTGAGGCCGAACTTGTGCTTTGTAAAGTTGCAAGCGATGTACCGGCATAAAATACTGTCCCGCTCTGCTGAGCACGCCAAGCTTTTTAGAGGCCTGTTTGGCCTTCCCCTCCTAGTGACCAACAAACCACATACTATTCTGAGACAGCAAGGTGAGTGCCTACAAACTGAGGAGATACGACAAAGGGGTTCTTTTTAGCAGTTAAGGCGCAAAATTTTGTCTTCTGGGGATTGAATTGGACTAGATTTAGTCACCCCCAATCCGATACTTTGTTAAGCAAAAACTCGACTTCAGGCGCTACCCTGACCAAAACCTGGCAAAAGTGCGTTTTTCAGAGACTATTATCTCATTAGTTATGAGAAATAAGCTACATCTAAAAGCACATTATTAATGTTCGATATCCTATCATCACATTCCACGTTCTAATTTGTTTTTATGTGTTATGAATACATTTAAAATCTACTTTTAAAAAATGACTAAAATTATTGATTACATGCATCTGTTGCTAAAGGAAATGCTCTAATCATTTGAGAATTACACTAATGGATAGATAATTTATAAATCTATATTCTACACGTTTTATTTAATTTCTTAAGTTCGCTTATCTCTTTTAATTGAAATAATTCCAAATATTTGGGCGTATTTTTCCGTGATATATTGTAGCGAGAGCGCGTGGATTGTATGGGACCGAACGCTCAAGGTCTCTCGCTAGGGGAACCGTCTTCAGGCACAAGTTTGTCGCGGTAGTCGGAGACGTTTTCTCGAGAGTTATTAGCACGGCCGGTATATAAGGCGTCACTAGAACTGTCGTCTGCATAGCAATGAATGCTATCGGATTGCAATATATCATTGATATCTAGAAGAAAGAGCGTTTGTGATAGCACGCAGCCTTGTGGAACACCAGCGTTAATAGGCTTGTAATCAGAGCATTCACCGTCTTGTACGACCTTGATGCTCCGATTAGCAAGAAAACTAGTGATCCAGTCGCACAATTTCTCGGGAAACACATAAGAAGGTAGCTTCAAAAGAAGCGCTTTGTGCCAGACCCGATCGAAGGCCTTCGCTATGTCCAAACTAACGGCCAATGCCTTTGATTCTACTGCTTCCACCCATCTAAGAGTAAGGTAGACCAGAAGATCACCAGCTGATCGACCACGACGGAAACCGTATTGGCGGTCACTGATCAGCTGGTGATCCTCAAGGTACCTCATGAGCTGCCAGTTTACAATAGACTCCATTATTTCTGAGAACAAAGAGGTGATGGCGATAGGCCTGTAGATGGACGAGTCTGACCGGTCGCCATTTTCAGGGATCGGGTGGACCAAAGCTGTCTTTCAAGAATTCGGGACCACGCCTAGGGAGTGGGAGAACCGGAAAAGATGCGTTAAATCCGGTGCCAACTCCGAAGCACACGCCTTCAGCACATTGGAAGGGACTCGATAAATATTTATATTATTATATTTGTGATATGACTTATATTTATTTATTTTCTACTATTCCTAATATGAATGTTTATATTTTGCGACATATGCCTTATTTGTGATAGTAATTTTTTTTTCTTTGAAAAAATCATCTGTGTCTGACAAAAATGGACGGACACCAAAATGACACCGTAAGTGTTGTCTTTAGTTATTTTAGACATGGAACACTAAAAAGTACAATAGTGTCCGCACTATGTTTTATCTAACTTTATTGTTATGCGTTCACAATTGACATGTTCATTTTTCTGTCGAACGTTGTTGCCCGGCGCGTCCTAAATCTTGTGGAACCATTTGGAAGGTTTACGACCACTGATGTCCCGCTCAGTAGTTTTAGGTTGTAGCTCCATCATCCTTAATGTTTTCAACCTACATTTTTTTACCTTTTTTCTGTTAGTGAAATCGGAAAGCATTTCGTATTGGTTAATAAATTGGTAATGAATTTCGTTCGACTAGAGAAAAACAACCTTTGAAAGAAATTTATTTCCGAAGGCGATTTTCTTTAATTTCATCTCAATTGTATCAACATTACTTTTTCAGTGATATTAAAGTAGTCTCTCCATTAACTGAGCATTTAGGATTTATAAAGTGAGTTTTTTATTATGCATATCTTTCTGTGGCCTTTTTTTATAATTCAATTCCTTAATTTTATTTTCATTTTTTCCTGGATAGTTTTTTTTAACTTTTCCTTGAATTATTCCTATGTAAAAAAAAACTCAAAACATATCAAAAAATAGTCTATATCAAAACACGATTTACGGGTAAATTTTATTCATTATACACAGTAAAATGGTCATCGGATAGGAGTAGCCATGGCATTTTTTCACGATGCAGAACTGTCTGTCATTTTTTGCGGAAGAAATCTGCGCATATAGAAACAGTCGTCTATCACTATAAATAAATAAACATATAAATAAACAATTCCACACACATTTTAACAGTATTTAACAGCATTACATTGTAACAGTATCGCTCGAAGCGACAATTCTGATATAGACTCGGATCAGTCGTTCGACCGATCTGCATATTGTATGATGGCCTGTGTTCTTAAACAAATCCATAACAATACGACCGTTATTATGATAATTTTGAAATTTAACAAGAAATAAACAGCAAGAAATAATAGCTAATCTTTTTTTAAATATGATTGATTTGATGAAATAAGAACGGACGTTGTATACAGCAATGTTTGAAGTCAAATTCTAAGCTATTGATACAGCAAAAAAACCTCTAATAAAAAGTAAAAGGTGACTTAAAATAACTAAAAACAATAAAATAATTACTCATTCAGAATTCAGTGCTCAGTCATAGTGTAGACAAGCCCACCTTTGTCATGTTACAGAACTTAAAGCTAAAAAACATTAAGTAATTTAAGTATAAAAAATTAAGGAAGGAGGACAATTAAAAGTATTCACAAATAGAATTAAAACAGTAAATATATAACAAGTTGAAGTAAAATAACAATAATAGAATAATACCTTTTATATATTTATTCAGCCTAACCAGATGACAATACTTTACAAAAACCATAATAATAATTATGAGAAATTCCACATTATTTAATTAATTATTAATTAAATTCCACAAATTTTAATTTTTTTAAACCGATAGGACAAACGAAGTTACAATCAACCTGATCGCAAGTGGCTAATGCAAGTCATTGACACGTGCTGCCAACTTAAAACAAGAAAGGCTTTCAGATACATATAATATATTCTCATATATATTCAGATACACATATAAGATGGAATGCCTCACGGCCTGTATTTTTACTGCCTCTGTAACCCTTCAGACTAAAATACGGCAGTGTATTGCGTTTTGTAACGAAAAGTACTTCCGGGTACACTCCCACCACTCTCTTACCACTCTGGTAAGGGAGTGGTGGGAGTGTACCCGGAAGTACCCTAAAAAGAAAAGGTGTTTTACCATTTAGTGAAATTATATAAACTTTACAAAATAATTTCATGTAGAATGCATTCCTTTTGGTTATGTAAGATCCCTACAAACAAATTCCATACAACACCGCCTAAATTCTTACAATGAACACAAATAAATCTTGTTATTATTACGTACAGAATCCATGGTTAATGAGCTAGTACATTCTTATATCAGATACGCACATATTAAGCATGCTCATTAGATCAGAAATTAAAAAAGATTTGAAATATCCTTAAACATGTACCATATACATATGCTGCAGCAATTATAGCTGCGTTAGTTATCGGTTCGCTAAACCGGGGAAGGACCACGCTCGTCCGATTGCAGTACGAAATATAATCATAGTAGAGTAACAGTGTTACTACAGATTCATCATGAACGTTATGACCATTACAATCAATTGTATACTTGCGACAATAGAGTTAATAATTACTGTTACTGTTATAGACATCTACATGTATCGCTGATTAAGAATCAAAATGCAGATGCGTTGTCAACCTCGAGGACTAAGATGGAATGATGATATTAGGTTGTGAAAATTCTTCCAGGCGATCTAATCAATAGCGCTTAATAGAATTTGGAAGAATTCGAAAGTTGTAGCAAATATTTCTAAATCATGGTATTTACGGATTACACCTCGCGTTCCATTTTTAAACAACTTCAAGAAAGAAGTTGTAAATTCAACCATATTTTTATGTATCACAATATTCTAGAACATAGTTACATTGCTAATTTTTCAGCCGGAAGATTTATGCTTTCAAACTTTTCCTTAAAACGTAACAATATCTGATAATATTTAAAATCAGTTAACTTTAAGCAGACTTCAAACAGTGAGATAAGGTCTGTCGCCAGTAGACGTAAAATAAGTAAAGTAAAGTTACAGCCTATATACGTCCCATTGCTGAGCACAGGCCTCCCCTCATTTCTGAGAGGGTTTTAGGGTAAGTAAGTGTGCGCCGCGCTGCCCCAATCCGTGTTGGCAACCTTCACATGTCTTCGAAATATTTTTTTCTTATTCTTCAGTCATGCAGGTTTTCTCACGATGTTTTCCTTCACCGCCGAGCACGTGGTAAATCAGCACTTAAAATTGCAATTAACAATTTCATTTGTGCCGGCGGGGATCGAACACGGGTTACTTTATTTACAGCGAACGTTAACCATCTGAGCTACCACGGCTCTGTACTCACGGTCCAGTAGACGTATGAAAACTTTTACTTTCTATGAATAATAATATATGCAGGGAGTTTCGTTATGTGAAGTGGCGGTGTAAGAATGTTCACTAGCCCGTATCGTTATTGGATGTCGGTAGAGGCGACAGAGGAAAACAAACCAGGAGATTAGCGTCAGCGTATTACTAAACGTCTCTTGCGTGATGTGAAGTGGCGGTGTAAGAATGTTCACTAGCCCGTATCGTTATTGGATGTCGTTAGAGGCGACAGAGGAAAACAAACCAGGAGATTAGCGTCAGTGTATTACTAAACGTCTCTTGCGTGATGTGAAGTGGCGGTGTAAGAATGTTCACTAGCCCGTATCGTTATTTGATGTCGTTAGAGGCGACAGAGGAAAACAAACCAGGAGATTAGCGTCAGCGTATTACTAAACGTCTCTTGCGTGATGTGAAGTGTCGGTGTAAGAATGTTCACTAGCCCGTATCGTTATTGGATGTCGTTAGAGGCGACAGAGGAAAACAAACCAGGAGATTAGCGTCAGCGTATTACTAAACGTCTCTTGCGTGATGTGAAGTGGCGGTGTAAGAATGTTCACTTGCCCGTATCGTTATTGGATGTCGTTAGAGGCGACAGAGGAAAACAAACCAGGAGATTAGCGTCAGCGTATTACTAAACGTCTCTTGCGTGACGTGAAGTGGCGGTGTAAGAATGTTCACTAGCCCGTATCGTTATTGGATGTCGTTAGAGGCGACAGAGGAACACAAACCAGGAGATTAGCGTCAGCGTATTACTAAACGTCTCTTGCGTGATGTGAAGTGGCGGTGTAAGAATGTTCACTAGCCCGTATCGTTATTGGATGTCGTTAGAGGCGACAGAGGAAAACAAACCAGGAGATTAGCGTCAGCGTATTACTAAACGTCTCTTGCGTGACGTGAAGTGGCGGTGTAAGAATGTTCACTAGCCCGTATCGTTATTGGATGTCGTTAGAGGCGACAGAGGAACACAAACCAGGAGATTAGCGTCAGCGTATTACTAAACGTCTCTTGCGTGATGTGAAGTGGCGGTGTAAGAATGTTCACTAGCCCGTATCGTTATTGGATGTCGTTAGAGGCGACAGAGGAAAACAAACCAGGAGATTAGCGTCAGCGTATTACTAAACGTCTCTTGCGTAATGTGAAGTGGCGGTGTAAGAATGTTCACTAGCCCGTATCGTTATTGGATGTCGTTAGAGGCGACAGAGGAAAACAAACCAGGAGATTAGCGTCAGCGTATTACTAAACGTCTCTTGCGTGATGTGAAGTGGCGGTGTAAGAATGTTCACTAGCCCGTATCGTTATTGGATGTCGTTAGAGGTGACAGAGGAAAACAAACCAGGAGATTAGCTTCAGCGTATTACTAAACGTCTCTTGCGTGATGTGAAGTGGCGGCGTAAGAATGTTCACTAGCCCGTATCGTTATTGGATGTCGTTAGAGGCGACAGAGGAAAACAAACCAGGAGATTAGCGTCAGCGTATTACTTGGCGGCTCTAGCGATTACCAACCCGCTAACATAGTGTGGTAACTATGGCAAATGTAACCCTCGTGTGGCTATATACGAGGAACAGGCCTGTGTTCAGCGACGGATTAAGAGTAACTGTTTTAATACCTTTGCCAAATAAACGGTGTCCTTAACCTTAACACTTGAAATTTTTACGTGGTAGAGCCATGCTGCAGTTATAGTATATAGTAGGCTGCAGAATAGGTATATTAGTAGTATAGTTGTAGTACGAATGGGTCGGCTCGACCGGGGAAGGACCACGCTCTCACAGAATACCAGCGTGAAATAGTAGCTTAAAGCTGCTGTATTTCGTATGGTGTGTGTAGAGAACCGGCGACCCTTTTTACTGGAAATGAGGCATTCCATCTTAGTCCTCACGGGTGACAACGCATCTGCATTTTGGTTTGTAATGGAAGATAGATGTAGACGTCTATGTGCCGCAGCAACCACTTACCATCAGGTGGACTGTGTACTCGTTTGTCAGCCTATTGTATAAAAAAAAATCTAAACTTGTAGTACCAAATCCCACATTCATATTATGAGTATTCATATTATAAGTAGCACCTTTTCGGGTATAGGTACTAATAACAAGATTACCACTAATATTACTGAATCAGGGCGTATGAAAAACCCGTTTTATGAATAGAAGATATCATAAATTAAATGATTATTTGGAAAACGAGAATGCGTAAACATAATGAGCTTACTTAGACCTTTTTAATTATGTATAATTATATTTTATATTGTTATAAATTGTTACAGTTGGGAGAAAAATAGTCTTTCCGCTTCTTTTCACAAGGTATCTTGCAGAGGGTTATTAAAGCGATAGCGTTGCTTTCTTAGCACTCAAAACTGCTTAATAAGGCTAATTTTAATTGAAATATTTTGACTTCGGCTATGACTTTAATATGAAACCAAAATAAGTATGACCAAGTAATTAAATTGACACATATAGTGAATTAAGCTTACTTATATAATGATTTCTTAATCACCCCCCCCCCCACCCCGTGTCCGTGGGTCACATGGTGCTGTAAAGTACTTGAAACGTCAGAATAAGATTATAAACGCGATTAAATCCCTAAATACTAGTTTCATTTAACCTTTAAGTAGTGACGTGGGTGTCTCACAGATGGCCTCGATGTAAAAATCAGTCTCGTGGCGTTAATTTTTTAAAGACGCTCCCGCCGCTCCCGCTACCTTCGGGTTTCGGTGGCGTGATCGGTCAGTCGAGTGCTCGCGCTCGTGGCAGCAACACCTGTATCTGTACGACCGTTTGGTGTCTCTGAGACGTGAAGTCAGTATTTGCGTAAATGATTTATTAGACGTCACTACAGTATTAGTGTATTTTTTTCTAAGAATCTCTTATTCGTCACCTCACTGTGTACGTTATTATTTTAGATGGATCAACCTGGACATTCAGGAAACAGTTGAAAGCGAAAACGAGTAGCTCTAAATACTTCGACAAATGAAAAAACCTTAAGTCAGAGGATAGAGGCTGAGTTGGAGCGAGACTTCAGTGATGTGGACGATGAAGAGGTGGATCCAGATTTCCGTTTGCACAGTGATCATGACTCGGCTTCATAACATTCTGAGGATGAAGAAACTCAATCTCAACGACAAAGATCACCCCGCAGTTCAGTTGCGATGCAAGATTCAGGTCTATCTTCAATACAAGATAATATACACACAGAATCCCAAAGATACTACATAGGTAAGAATGGTTTTAAATGGTGAAACGATGAACCAGTGATGCGTAACTGTCGTTCACTAAGTCACAACTTGGTTGACATACCTAGATCACAGCCTAGAGCATTCACCAACCTAGAAACCTTGTGGAGACATTTTATGGATGACGATATTACTGACAAAATAATTGAATATAAGACTGACAATGAAACGGATTCATAGCGACGATTTACCGCCAGAACCTAGCCGCATTGAGTCAGCTGTTGGTGAAAATGACAAAAAGACTTGTAAGGTGTGTCCAGCAAGGCTGAAGCGACGCACAAGGTACAAATGCGTTGCATGTCATAATCCTATATGCTTAGGTTGTTCCAAAACAATCTGCAGCGACTTTACTGACTGAGACCGAATTTAGAAGACTGATTCTGTGATAGTTCCTATATTATTTTAGTAATTAAGTTGAAGAAGTAAGAAATTTTATTTTTTGTTAAAAAATAAGTCTGTTTATTTATATCATAACACTTAAGAGGTGCGTCTTTTATAGAATGTGATTTTTTCGTAACTTTTGCCAAATGTCCTAATAAATGTTGATTAATGCTTAAATTGGGTTTAATTTTAGCCTATATCATTAAAAATAGAGTTTTTATTTTGATTTTATACAAAAAGATGTCTATTTAATAACTAAGTTCATACTATTGACATAAATTGCGAAGACGTCTATAAAACGTCACATCGCCATTTATGAGTCATCCAATCCACATCACTACTTAAAGGTTAAATAGTTTTATTTAAAAGCTTGTTTCTGTTGTACTGTCGACACAATAAGCTCCTATGACAATGTTCTACTTTATGTAATTTCACGACGTGTTATTAAAACTATGCAAAGCATTATGAATTCGGTTTATTTACTCATAAACGAATTATTCAAATAAAACTCGCCCCGTAAAAACGTCGGTGGCGAGGACGCGCGCTAGCCTAGTTTCTTTAATGCTTAACGACAACTGGACGTCGTTATGTCATATATGTCATATATATATGTAACACTATTCAATCCTTACTCTGATCAAAAAGCTAGAATAACCCGTGAAGTAGAAAAAACAAATCTATCAATAATTTCAGTCAATAGATATCAAAATCAAATATTTATTTATTTATATATATATATATATATATATATATATATATATATATATATATATATATATATATATATATATATATATATTTATATATTAAAGGACAACCAACAAGACGACCACTAATGCATGGAATTTAAAGTAACATGAACATCAAACTAAAGCTAAGTGTCATCTTAATTATAGGCTGCCACGGCATGCAAATGTTTTGAAATAAATAAACCAACATCGATAGTGTCAGTCAGTATAACAAATTTTTGTTCTGTCAGCGCTATCTCATAAGTCTGCAAATTTAAAATTATTCAGTCGTCCGGAAGTGAGATAAAACTGAATTAAAAATAGCTTTACATTCATACGTACATACAAAATACATACATACAAAAAGGCAAAGGTAATAGAAGCGTTTTAATAAATAATCCATCACATTTATACATTCATTTATATTTTCTTATAGAATAGGGGTGACAAACGAGCACCCAGTCCACCTGATGATAAGTTGAGGTTGTGGCCCATTTACATTTATTCTCAATTATGAATCAAACTTCATATGCTTTGTATCCTCTGAATACTAAGATGGAGTACATTTCTAGAAACAAGGATTACCGGTTCACCACACAAAACACAGCAGCATTAAGCTGCTATTTTATGCTTGTATTCTGTGAGAGCGTGGTCCTACCCCGGTCGAGCCGACCCATTCGTGCTACAATCATTATAATATATTTGCAGTATGGCTCTACCATGTATAAGTATAGGGTCCTTCAGGTCAAGGTAATGTAAAAGGGCATGGAAAATATATCAGTGATTAACGATTCAAATATCAAACGTCAATTTCTGTTTAGTTCTAGGTTGAATTATTTTTGCGTAACAACATCCAGCTGCACTACTATCTATAATTTAAAAGAAACATTTGAATGTACACTGTATAATTTGTTATATACTCGTAGAATAAAGGTAACAAACGAGCACATAGCCCATCTGGTGGAGGTGGAGACTGTGGGTCATAAACATCAACATTTATCCTCAATTAGGAATTAAACGGCATATGCGTTGTGTAACCGCTGAAGACTAAGATGTAATTCCCCATTTTCAGTACAAAGGGACCTCTGGTTCTTTACACTCTCCATACGAAACAGAGTAGCTATTTCATGCTGGTATTCTGTGAGAGCGTGGTACGTCCTCAGTCAAGCCGACCCATTCGTGCTGCTGGCAACGACCATGACATAACTACAATATGACGATTTTTTTCAGGGTTTCTCGAAAATTCGGTTTCTGAACTGAGGAATGTAATTATATTTGATAAAGTTAATTAAAAAGGAAAATTATCAAGTATCATCACATTGAATTTCAAACCCAAAAAGGTATTTTAATGTTTTTATATGCGCTTCTGTTTTTAATTAAATTTTACATGTTCTTTAATTAATTTCTGTTACGTGCATGTGATTTGCCTCTGATAAACTGTTGCAATAGCAAAAGATAATCCATCAGACCATCAGAGAAGAATCCTTTAATAAAAGTAATTTTGACATTCAAATTCTTTTTTGGCTGTATGATTAGTCACATACATACCCAATGTTTATAAGTTCTCGAATGGCAGACTGGTACTAGCTAGCACAGTGTAATGAGGAATACAGAGTCAGCGTCTAAGGGCGGTGCCCAAAATTATGGTACAATATTGCAAAGACGATGATGATTATCCTTTCTAATATAATGCTTCTGCCTTAATTCATACACTCATGTAATTCTTATACAATACAATATCTTTATTTCGGGCATCAATAACTTTAAAAAAATTTTTTGATTATATTTGTTATAAAAAAAAATAATTTTATTAAAATATATAGATAAAAATTATTCGTCACCGCTGCTTTAGAAAACGTTTATAAGCCACTGGACTGGAAAGGTTACGTTATTAACGTCATGCTAAGTACATCACCCACCTCCTATTTGCCAACAACATAGTCCCTAATGGCAAACTCGCTGGATATATCCAACGGACAGGTCTAGAGATAAATACGGACAAAACGAAAATCAAATATAATGTCTATGTCACACATATGGCGGCAGTTGTTAGGAGCACTTTGACCGAGACGTTAATCAATGGATTTAGCTCATCAGTGAGATTACGACACATTTTCTCGTTAGGCATACCTCAAAGTTTTTAAAAAAGATTGTACACAATACATGCGTGTTGCCGGTGATGATTTATGGATCTGAGACGTAGTCCTTCACTGCTGGCCCTATGTGAAAGCTCAAGGTCTGTCAGCGAACTATGGGAGGACTAGGCTCGACGTTTCTCTGCACCATAGATTTAAAAACGAGTAAATCCTTATTAGTACCACAGTAAACGACATAGCAAGCTGAAGTTAAAATGGGCCAGCCATATAGTTCAAAGAACCGACAACCAATGAAGAAAAGGGTTCCCGATTGGCAGCCTCGTACCGGTAGGTGAAGTGGAAGTGTGACATTGGGTGACAATGCGGTCATCTAGTGAGATGGAGTGAAAACCTTGTAAGATATGATGAAATTTGATGGATACAGGTGGCTCAGGTAGTATTTTTTGCATTCCTTGGGGAGGCCTACATTCAGCAGTGGGTTGTAATGGTGACATAAAAAGTATACTTATAGATGATGATATTATCAATAAATTGTATGTTTATTAAAAAGAAGATCACTTTACCGTTTCAATACAATGAACATTACAAAATAGTCCCTCTTTTAAAACAATTTTCTCAGTTTGGAATAACTCTCAGTGTTGTAACAGCTTACAGACCAGCATTTTTTTAATATCATATTATTTTCTAAATATTACCCTTAAAGAAAAAAATCGTACTTTCATCAAAAACTAAAAACCGTCCTAGAAACTAAAAATAATAAAATAATTTTCGCATTATAGCTTCATAATATTTGACTTTGATGAGTTTTAACTTTCTTACCCTTTTAAGGGGACTAAGCAATATCACAACCTCAATAGCAACTAGAATGTCTCCATATTAGTTACAGAAAAACTCCTTCTCTTATTTTCAACCCTTAAGGAGTGAATTTTTTATTTAAATTTTAAATGGAACTACAATACAGGCAAAAATATTCATTCGAGTCGGTTAAACTGTTGCCAAGAAATCAATTAACATATTATAAAAAAATATGTACTTTTTGAGTCGGTTAAAAACAATTCCAGAGCAGATAATTCGGTAAATAATATAGAGTTACAATGTGCATGCTGTGTTTTACTGCCTTCAGCTCTGAGCGGGCACGTGAACGAAATATATTGCTGGAAAAGGATTTTAAGAGATCTTTACACAACACGGTTGTGAGTACATGATATTTAAAAAAATATTTTTGTTTATTACGTCTAATGTTCGAGTAAATAATAAACAAAAGATTCGCCAGCTAATCTAAGGCTTGGTTTTGAACTTAGGCTATTGTTTGTGTAATTACTTTCATGCAAGCATAATCTAGGCTATACTATATTCAGAAAACAGGCAGGTACGATTTTAAAAAAGGTAAAAATATAAGACAAATAAAAATTTTCAACGCACCTGGTTTGGTTTGTAATTTAACACAAAAGTTCAAGTTATTTATTCGCTTCGCCTGAATTTTTGATGCAAAGTCGATTTTGAA